>JBAMAX010002010.1:0-306103 GCA_037043745.1 Chymomyza amoena
TCACATCTATACACGAGAAGCATCCGAATCTATCAATTTCGTACAATGGGGAAAAAAGTGGCTGGTCCAACTGGAGGGCAGCACGTTACTTGTTAATGTAGAACGGCTTTAAGCCGACTGAGTTCATATCATTAATTTTTGTTTTATGTTCAAGGAACTTTTTTTGGAAAAGGTGATCTATTTTAACGGTGATTTTTTTGGGGGAACCCGACACTCATTTTTTACCTGAAAGGTTTTTTTGGTTAGGAGGCATATCATCCCTTTTTGTTGCGCTAAATGTCATTATTTTGCAAGTTATATTCTCCATTTTTTCGCGAATAAGTAATAACAGGAAATCCAATATATTCGATCGTATGATCTATACTATAACTCTGTATGCGCACTGCACAATAATACTGCTTTAATTTTATTGCTGCTTTTGTAAAAAGAACACGTAAGCTCCCTGCGCGTTGCTTGGCCATCTCACCCGTCGTACAATACTGTCGTTGGCCTCGTACCAAACTTGTTTCCCATTCTGCCTTTCTCCTATAATGGCTGTATAGTGCCCTTCCGTCATTGCGAATCCATGATGGAATATGGCATTGATCATCTTATATCTGGCAGCGTTAATTTTGTACATTCCCGACTGAATACCTTTGATTGGACATTTCATAACTTTCTCCCATGTTCCGGTATTTTCATAATATCGCATCAAAAGTAGCTGAACTATAAGTATTTCTCCAGCGATTAGTTCTGATGTTTGATGAAGGTTATTTCTGGAGCAATTGTTGCATGTTGCGTCTTGCAAATCTTCTGATTTGAAAGCATCGTCCAGCAAAGTCTGGAATGTTACAGTTTTCTTTGTTGCTAATTCAATAGACAACGGAAGAACGACATCCTCCTGTGACGTCGTGCTAACGAATTTGCAGTGTATACATGTTCTTTTGAAAATGGTGGTATGTTTCACAGCGGTACGTAGCAAATCGACTTTTTGGAATAAATCTCTTATGAATTCAGCCACATCTTGTTGAGTCCGGGTCAAATACTTGGGATCATCATCGTCGTCAACAAAATTTCTGACGCGTAAAACGTTGAGATCTTGTTTTGAATAGTTAATATATTCTTGATGCAAAGTATGATCCATTTCCAGACGTTTAATAAATGTTGTGATAGAAGAATGGAAAAGACATTGCAAAGTTGAATTCGCGTAGCAAGAAACCTTATCATCATTCCGTAATCCGCGTATATTACTTGAGATGCATGCACCATCTTTGTTGGCATTTCTGGCAACAGCATCTTGACATTGTACAATCTCTTTGTAAGGTGCCCAAACCCAAACACGGTCTACTACCTTTCGTCTCGTACGGACAGTTAGGTCGTATGGACTCAAATCTTTCCGATATTTTTGTCTCAACTCATTGTACTGAATTATTGCTCGAGGGTTCGCTTTGATTGAAGCTGGATCGAAGTTGATCAAATGTAGCCCTTCCAATGAAGTAACTCTTGACAACGCTACATATGTTTGTCCTTCTGCAAACATTCGATTGCCAGCATCGATGACGGCTTGTTGTAAACTTAATCCTTGCGATTTGTGAACCGTGATGGCATAGCTCAAACAAATTGGGAATTGTAGCCTCTTCACGTAGGCTCTTTCCGTCAATTCAAATTTTCCCTCTGCTCTTGCGATAACGTGCTCGCTCCCTGACGATGGTACGGTTATTGTTAGTTTATCCACGTAATTCGGCTTCTTGACGTCTGTTGAAATTGCTTTGATTGTGGCAATAGTTCCGTTAACAAGTCCCAAAGATACATCAATATTTCTGGTAATCATAACTTTTGCACCAATTTTAATTGAAATAACTTTCGAGAGGCCACAAGCGCGACTGCAGTCATCGTCGAATTTTGCCAGTTTGTCCTTAATTATCTTGCTTTGTTTGCCTGTTGGAGAATCGACGCTGTCAACAGCAGTTATCTCGATTGATTCCGATGGAAGACGTTTCAACATTTCGGCATTCAATACCGCACACATATCTCTCGTTGGAAACAAACAAACTACATCTGATCGTAAAGAAGCAATGAAACTGCAGAGCTCTTTCATCCTTGCATCCACGCTCTCCCCTTGGAAATCAATTTTTCGACTTTCCAACGTTTTAATGTCATCGTCAGTTAAAAGTCCCATTCGGATTCTGCCTAAAATATCACGATAAAGTGTATCACCTTTTTGTCTCATGTTGATTCGCAATTCGTCATAATTGAATAGTTTCCATAAATCACAATTTCCACAGCCACCGACATGTTTGCATATATCTTCTTCAGACATTTCAATATAAGCTGGTTTATCTTTCACCGGTGGCAATTGTAACAAGTCACCGAACAGGAGAATGGATTTTTTTCCGAACCAACCATCGTCAACGTCGTTCGTATCAAATATTTCAGAGAGTCTTAAATGAATGAACGTCAAATAGACGTTGGATATCATAGACACTTCATCGATTATTATGAGTGCAACATCTTTTAAATCTCTTCGCAAACTCTTCAAAACTTGATCGGTGAGTGGTTTGTACTTGAGAGGTGTCGTTCCATGTTCAATAGGTAATTGGAACATTTTATGAACGGTCAAGCCGTCAATAGAGAATGCGGCGATTCCAGTTGGCGCAGTAACTGCGACATGTTTGTTTAAAGTCATTCCGACCCAATTTCGTAACGCATGAATGATGAAACTTTTTCCTGTTCCACCTTCGCCACTCACGTACAGTCTTATAGTGTCTCCTTGCACTAAGGCATTTGAAACTTTTTCAAACACACGTTTCTGATCTGTGTTTAACTGACTAAGCACATGTTCTATATCGATTTTTTCTGCTTTTTCTTCTATTGCCTTGAAATCGTTCATAGCTTCGATAGCTTCAACTGGATTGCACTCTAGTAAAGCAGCATCGTCATCTTGTATTGGTGCTTTTTTCTCTGCCTCAACCATTTCTTTCACCAATTTTTCTACGTGTTCAGTAGCAGCTCGCATCGCTGTCAACCTCTCGTCATACAGAACTGCTTTCTCCCATTTATTGGCTTGCTTTTTGAAAGCATCAAAGTAAGTAGAATGGCTTTCTTTTAGGGTTTCTCTTTTTCTCCACGGTGTGAACAGTAGTAGTATCGAGTGATAATACTTTTCTGGCGAACTCTCCGCTTTGTACTTGAAATGATTGACCAAACACGGTCTTGCTCGGCGTTTCAAATATTTTTTGCCGAGTGGGTAATATTCGGCCTCATCGCGAGGTTCCATGTCAACGATATCATACAATTTGGCGAAATCATAAAGACAGAGATCTTCCAATTCTTCTGGTCTCTGAGGGTAGTAATCATCAATCAAATGTGGGTAGTACAATTCAGTCGATTGTGAGTTCATTTTTTCGATGTCTTTTTTACTTTTCAATCGTTTAGCTGTTATTTCATTGACATTTAGCCATTTGATGAATGTTCGGGGATCACTTGCATACAGAGATATTCCTAGCAAAGTGTCGCCAACTTCTAAAGCTCCACACTCTCTGTGGTTCAATCCTCGAACACCAATGCTGTATAATCGAGAAGCCAAAGATTTGTTCGAATTTATGTCTTGGAATACTTCTGTCACGTGGCTTTTTTCTGCCTTCTGTACGTATTTAGTAATGTAGCGAGTGATGCAACTGCTTATTTCACCAACATATTGGATGTCCATGTTACCATGCCAAAGTGACAACACTACGGGATTGTAATCATTGATGCAACCCTCATCTTCTGTCCTAGGAATGTCGTACAAGCGACTATTCTTCTTGAGTCCTCTCCTACCTTTAGTCTTTATGGATCGATTGCAATATGCATTGTGCTTGTGCTTTTGATTCTCGGTGACACGCGTATAAAGATTTGGCGAAATTTTTGGATCGGGAATCTTGCAAGTTACATATTTCATAACGAATTGAGCAACTTCTTCATTGGTTGATTTACCAATGACAGGAGCATCTTTGACCCAAAATAAGCAATGGAAATCTGGAGTGCCTCTCCCTTGATATTCGCGTCTCCAAAAGTAATGCTCAACTTTTCCTATAGGAGCAGCATCAGAGCAAATGAAATCGAGCAATGCATGGAATTTGTTGTCAATAAATCTGCTCGCGGTGACTGGATCGGCAGCGATAATTTCATTTCTCGGAAGTTTATCAAAATGCGGTGCATTGATTTTTCTAATATGTTCAATCATGTCATTCCATTGATACTCAGTTGGACTGACAGTTAGGAACCACGTGGCTGGGCCGTAATGGTCGACCATGCATTGTAAATTGCTACGAGGTATTTTCCAAAATTGTTCCGTGTTTCTGAGTCTTGCGAAAATGGTATTCAAATCACTTTCAAGCTGATCTTTTCTCAACATTTCCAAATAATTTCCGGCAGTGTATTTTGCGTAAGGGTTAGAAACATTCAGTTTGGTATATATTCCACCATTCAAACGGCGCATGTTATCATTATTCGCCAAGAAGAATAAGTACTGAATATTTCTTCGAAAAGATGAGTCTTTGGACATGAGTCTTAGTTTTATGTATTCAGAATCGGTCAAGCGTTTTGGCCGATACCCAAACTGTCCATTTATGCCGTATGGGTAAAGATCCGGAAAGCATAATAAATCCAAAGACTTTTCGTTTTCATTCAACGGTGCTTCGTTAACTTTTTTCATTTTTCTGTCTTATTGACTCTTTTCTCATTTATAGGGAAAATCGTGTATTGCTCGTAAAATTTATCCGTTGGAGATTTTTGAGTTAAAAGAGCTGGTTTTGCGAGCGCTTCTGTCGTATCTGCATTGCTCTCATTTTTTACGTTATCATCCGGATGCTCTTTTTCTTCTTTAGTGGGTAATTTCTCGTCATTTTTTTCATCACATCTCTCCGTGACAAACTCTGGATCTTTCAATTCATTCAATAATTCTTCTGCTGTTGCCGGCAACTTAATATCTTTATAAAGTGGGTTATTGGATTTTAAGAAAACTAGCCATTGGAACACTTTCTTCATGTCTACTAAATTTTCCCAAACAATTTTAGTCTTATTGTTCGGTAAATGACGCACTAGAATGTAGAGTTCGTGTTCAATGTTGATTGGTCGATCAGCCGCATATTTTTTTCAGAGTTTCTTCTAATGGTAAAGGCAAATGAAATGTGCGCCCTTTTACTTTGGGAATCAATTGTTTCGGCGGTAATTTTTTATTAGCTACAGTCCCCAGTCTTTGTACGACTTGAAATGCCTTAGCTCGCTGTATAAGCAGCTTCTCATAGTCATTTAAAATTGGTAAATCGGCAGGAACTTGTTCGACTTTCAAATTATTTGTAAAACATGTCGGTGGCACAACGTCGTTTCGGAACTTTTTCAAACAATATTGACAAATACATTCATCCGTAAGTGTTTCTAGTCCGACGTGTTCCATAAAAGATGTAAAAGATGTCCATAACAATGAATCAATGGGTTTTCTCAAACTGGATAATTTTCTAACATCTCTTTTATAGCAGAGTTTCTCGCATGAGATGCAAGGATGTTCCGGCATATCCATCGATTTCGCGTAGAATTGTTTGATTGCGTGCTCGTATGTCGATTTGATATGTTCTTCATTCAACTCGATGTTAACGTCATTGCTCTCGCATTCATAAGCGCCTTTGCTATCTTGAAATTTTTCTCGTTGTTCTTTCAAATATTTCACATCGGATTCTTCCAAGGCTTTGTCCAGACATTCGATTTGTTTAATCAACCTCATCATGCTATACATCTTTGTATTCAAAGTTCTGACAAATGGAAAATGAGGCGCGAGAATTCGTGCTGCGATAAAGGTCGACGGACAGGATGAACAATCTCGATAGCAACTTTCTGGGTGTCCAAGTTTATCAGGTAGAGCGTGTTTAACACCACAATAATGTAGATTACGAACCAGAAGGCGTATATTGTTCAGTGTACATGTGGATAAAAATTCCAGCAAAGAGTGATATTTGTTTAGCACTATTGGATCACTTAGTTTACACAATTCATTACACACCCACGATTTTTTAATTGGTTTAGGTGGCTTATCTAAAACGTCTTGAAGCTCTTGAGAGTTAGGAACATCCATATTATGTTCCTTTTTTTCTGTCATGATATCGCCATCATTTGCACCTTTTCTGTCATCGTCATCATTTTCAATCGCTTGATCAATTTTTGTATGTATATTAGGCCCAATGTAAGCAGCACTTGAAAAATATGCTTCAGTAGATGTGTTGTGCTTCGAAATGCCACACAGTGCATGAATTTTTGACAAAACGTCCGGTGCAGCTTCATTTCCCTTGATAAGACTAGCTGTTGCCAAAGTTTTTGCCGAATCTATTGTTCTCAATAATGAACAGACATGTCCTTTTCTTCCAGAAAGGCACCAGTTTACAATGTTCTCAGATTCTATTCTTCTATTTACAACTGTTTTTTCGGACGTTAATTTTGAGGATAAGTTTTCTATAAGAACTTCTGAAGATTCTCGCATTTTAAATGTCGTTGGTAAACGCAACTTCTCATATTTTTTAATTATTTTCTTGGCAGTATTCAATTTTAGATCATTTTTCAAATCTAATGCGGTTGATGAACTGCTTGTTTGCGAACTCGCTGTTACCGTCTTGTGCTTTCGTGCTTTTGCTTTGCTCGCCTTTTTTCGTAGAATTTCAACTTTGTGTTCGTCATAATATTGTTTATGTTTTGCATTGATATGATCCTTGTTATCAGTATAAAATTTTTCCTTTCTTTCTGCTATTTCAACTTTGTTATTTTCATAGTATGTTCTATTACGTTCCGCAATAACACTTTTGTTTTTCTTATCACGTAATGAGATTTTGTTTTTTTCATAATAGTTTCTATTATAATCGGAACGTGATTTTTTGTTTCCATTGTTTGTCGAATCATTATATTTTCTTTTCCGACGTTTAGTCTGCAAACCTTGAGACGTAAATGATTCCGCAGATGATGCATAAATGTTTGATCCTTTTGTGGAGTCTAAATGTATCATTTTATTTGTTGTTTGCGACATACGTCGTTTCAAAATTTCATATTTTTCTGCAATTTTTGTCAGACAACTTTTGCTACTGTCGTCATTTTCGTCTAAGGCACCATCATTTTCAACCGGTATGTAAATTGGTCTAAAGCTTTTATCAGATTTGCACATTTTTTTCTTGAACGAGAGATCTCTAGCTTGAATAGCTTGAACGAGAGATCTCTCGTTGTCTATGTCAATTGTAGTATCTATGGAAATATCACTATCGAAGTTATCATTGCGTGTAAGTGCGTTATTGTCGAATAATCGTAATTCATCTCTTTTCAGAGGTGCATTTTTGTTCGTCTTTCTTTCTGAAGAACAAGAGACATTCAAGCTCTGAAAGTAATAATCTGTCGGAACAGTTCCGTTTTGACGATTCTGTTTACAAGTTTCGTTTGCAAGCTGTTGATTTTTGTAAGCATTACGTTTTCGCTTAGCGTCTTTTCGCTGAAACAAAGCGCGATCAAGAGATATAATTTCTTTTTCTTTTTCTTTCATTTGTGGAAAATGCTCGATTGTCTTGTTGGTTAAAATTTTGTGCAAATGAGGGCGCATTAATGGTACGTTGTACGAAACGGTCTCTGGCGCAAGATTAAATAACACAGAAACGGCGAACGCAACAGCGTAAACGCCGCAATCATACATATTTGCTTGTCCATACTCATTCCGTTGTTGAAGAACTTGAGGAATTTTCACGTGTTTTAAATCTAAGTATGGAAAAAGTCGTTCGATGTACAATGTGACGTGTTTTTTCAGTTCACATTTAGAATTTAATGAATCGTAAATGAAAACGTTTTTGCCATTGTAGTAACAACACACCCAATGACCGATTGCTTTTGATAACGGATTATACTTTTCTTCACTCGGAATGAAAACAAACTGAATGTGTTCTTGTCCTTCTGGAATGGCTTTAATGTTCTCGAGATGTTCCCAGTAAACAGGAGATTGTGGCGAGAAGTAGTTTTTCGTACATTTTTTAAGAATAGATTCGAAATAGACGAAATGTATTAGTTCCAGATAATGGTCATGACCAAGAACGTAATCAATGTCCTCAGGAAGAAAGTACTCCGCGTCAACACTATAATTTTGGTTATCCATTTTTTTAAATAAACTGACGAATATACTGAAGTGAGAAATCGATAGCTATAGACGAGACGATGTAAATTGAATCACTAAAAACTGATTTGTGTCGCCTTTGGCAGACAATATCGTGCTATTTCCGTTTCACTATTGGCATTTAATATCGAACAATTATTGTGTCGCCTGTGGCCGACAATTTTATTCTTTCGACCTTTTCTTAAAAATTATGAATCAAAATCGGATTGTAAACAATAAGTAAAACGTTTGATTTATGTAGCCTTTGGGTAGATGATATATAACAATTTTTGTGTCGCCTTTGGCAGACAATTCTACGCTTTCGACAATCTTTCAATATTTTAATAAGAATCGAATTGTTAATAATACTAAAAAGTAATATATGTCGCTTTTACCAGATAATATCAACCAATTTTTATGTCGCCTTTAGCAGACAATTTCAAGCAATTTCTGTGTCGCCTTTGGCAGACAATATCAAACAATTTTTGTGTCGCTTTTGACAGACAATATCACGCAATTTCTTACTGCCTTTGGCAGACTATTTTACTCTTCCGATCTTCTCTGCAAAATTGTGGACAACAATCGGATTGTAAACAATACTGTAGAGGAATTTATGTCGCCTTTGGCAGACAATATCAAGCGATTCGTGACACTTTTATTAGACAATAGCATGCAATTTCTTGTTGCCTTTAGTTGACACTTTTGCTGTTTCAACTTTGTCTCTTAAATTTTGTGAATAAAAATGATATGTAAACAATACTAAGAATTGCTAATGTCGCCTTTGGCAGACACTTTGGTCAATCAATAACAACAAATTAACGAGAAAGGTATACCTCTTGCTTGTATACATAATATACCTCTTGCTTGTATACATAAAAAACTCTCTCCTCTCGCACTTTATTCTTCTTCTCGCACTACGTCTGTCTCTCTCGCACCCGTTGATCTCCTATATGGAGACTTTTCTCTCTATCGCACTCGTTGAATCTCCTATGGAGAAAAATCTCTTAACTGACGATGAACCGCCAGCTGAAAACTGCATACACGCACACATAGAAAAAAACACGCACACATAGAAAAAATACATGGCGCGTATAACTATAGCGTGCTCACGTATACATCACATGGAAACATGGATATACACAACTACAATTCATTCGAGTTGGCTCCAGTAAAGAACCTTCGGTCCGTGCTTTTTGGGGTGAACCCGACAAGCACGTTCGACCGAACGTACTGATGATGAAACTGAAGCTACTGAAGAAGGTAACAATGAGTCCAAAGAAGAGAAGACGGAAACAACAGAAAAAACTGAAGAGAATAGCGAAAAGAAGGAAGATGAGACGGATGATACGACAAACGAAGAGTATAAAAAAACTGATGAAGAGGCTGCCGAAAATGATGAAAAGAAAAGTGAAGATGAAACGAAGGAGGAATCTAAAGAGGAAACGGAAGAAGAGGCTAAAGATACAGCGGAATCGAAAGAGAAGGTTGAAGAAGAAACAGACAGAAAGAAAGAAATTGAATATGAAATTAATGACATGGTAGCCATAAAACGTACACAATTTGGGCCAGGGTTAAAATTAAAGAGAAAATACTTAGGACCGTACAAGGTAGTGCGCAAATTGAGGTATGGCAGGTATGTTGTCGAAAAGGTTGGAGAAAGCGAAGGACCTAATAAGACGAATACAGTAGCCGAGTATATGAAGAAATGGTGTCCATTATTCGGGACGAATATGGAAGTAGGATGGCCGAATGTGGGATTGGCAGTTAGCAGCTAAGCAGCTGACCATAAAGCTAGGAAGTTGGCAGCTCGGCAGCTGACCGTCAAGTGAGGGAGTTGGCAGGGTTAAAGAAGAATGAGTTGGCAGCACAAAAGCAGCAGGGCGATAGTTTCAAGAGAGCAGCGTTACTATTAAGACGTAAAATTGTTACGCGGATATGAATAATAAAGTAAAAAGTAAATGAACGATTTTGTAATGAACTA
This sequence comes from Chymomyza amoena, assembly GCA_037043745.1. Classification (NCBI taxonomy): domain Eukaryota; kingdom Metazoa; phylum Arthropoda; class Insecta; order Diptera; family Drosophilidae; genus Chymomyza; species Chymomyza amoena. Next base: position 10,110 of record JBAMAX010002010.1, read on the forward strand.
TTAATGAAAATAAACAGTTAAGTGTGTTATGAAGAAAAAACGTAAGAAGTGCGCGCTTTTATTTGGACCGATTCGAGCTTTAACAGCTCGAGTCCTACATATATAATATATAAACAGAGCACTAAAAATTTCAGTAAACGGAATAAAGAAATATCGTATCTCAAAACTATATCATTAAACCAGCCTAAGAGTAGAATTAACGTTTGCTGATCCGCTTTTTAATAAGCCACAGCACATCGCCATCTTAATTAGTTCTATGCATTTCTTTGAGCTACTTCATTAAGGAAAACTCTCTCTAGAAGCAGGATTGAAATATTTGGCATATACAAAACTCGGTTGGATTGTAGGAGGTAGAACCTTGCTAATCTAACATTTAGATAAACCATTACAAAGGTTTTGGGAAGTAGAGGACATTAACACAAAGGTAAAAGAAGTAAAACAAATCTTAGCTAGAGCAGGGTTGACTTTGGCCATGTGGAGTAGCAAGATGAATCTAACGAAGTGTATATCAAACAGGATGATCAGCAAATTAAAAAGGCATATCACTGAACTAAGAATTCGAAGCAGGTCATAAATTCTTTCAATATTTGACAATATTGAACGAATTGACAGTATTGGAGTTAAATTCTAGTTTAGGAATTATGGATGCAGCGTTTAGGATAGGATGATCCATTGCCAACACAATGAGAATCTATATGGAGACAAATTAAAATTGATTTGGCTCAGTTAAAAGATATGCAAATACATCGATATGTAAAGTTCACGGATTAACTATTTAATATATTTAATACCACAACGTTACTCTTGGCCAAATCAAGATTAGAACTTTGCGCTTGCTTGCCCGAACTTGGAGTAAAATCAAACATCTTTTCGAAAAAGGTTGTATTAAGGTATATTTCTAGACATATTCTCGCATCGTGTTGGAGTGGCTAACGAGGCACTCCGCCAGCTGACATGCAAGAAAACACAATGGGCATTACTTTCCGACATGTGGCAGGCAATAAAAATCCTGTTGATAATGTTTCGCGTGGATGCCACTCTCACTAACTTGCCTGTGGCCTGCACCCCCAATTTATCAACCTATTAATAAAGAAACGCTCGAGCAGCGAAGAAAAGTTGTACTGAAATAAAATAGCAAAGATACATAGTAGTGAATTGTTTTTATACAATTTAATTGAACGGAGTTCATCATACCAATTTATTATTCATATAGTAGAAAAGGCTTTGGTTGCAATTATTCGATTACACGTGTGGATTGTAAACGTTCGAGAGTTGGTGAGAGAGACTACAAGCCAAGGTTGCAACAGCAACTCATGCGATCTATTCCAGCTAACCGCTTAAGTGCTCAAAGACCATTCCTGGTGATAGCAGTATATCTCTGTGAAACATTTCCTACAACATATCGCATAGGCACCGCAGAACAACTTTCTGACCTTTCTCCTAACAATTTTATTTTATGTTTAAAACGATTTATAGATCGCCGTGGCATTCCACAACGCATATTTTGGGACAATGCCACCAATTTTGTTGGCGCAAAGGGCCAACTCGATGAATTAAGAGACAATTCGTAAGCAAATAACACTGTACAACAGTGATTTAGCACTTTTTAAGTGATGTTATGTTGATATGTTGTAGGTCTTGACAAGTACATCACGATAGTACGTTTCAAAATTGTCTAACACCCCGAAATTCTCAAGTTATTGCTTAAAAACCGTTTTTCGGGTACTGCGATCACTCCAACAATCACAACGTTTTCATTTTTCAACCGATTTTCGATTGCGTTACGGTTTTGGAAGAAGATCCAAGCTTTAAGATGATATATATTTGTTTATCAGTCACAGTCATACTCTCATTGAGACCGGTCGTGCCTTTTCATCCTCTGTCTTTAATTGTAAAACAATCAAGCTCATTTGTAAACAAACAAGTGCAAAGAGGAATTCGCAAACGCTACAAAAACAATTATAATTTAAATAACAGTTATATCACCAACAACAATGGAAGAGCCCCCTGATAAGAAAAAAAAAAAACAGTTATTCTTTACCACAGACAAAAATAAACAACTTAAATTTACTTCAAACGGCCCTAAATTTCTTGTAATCACAAGAAAGGACAGTAATGAAACTCTATCAAACGTCTCACCATTCCTAATTGAAAAAGTGATAGATAACGTGTGCTCAGGCAAAGTTAAAAGTGTCGACCTTATTCGCCATAATGGCACGCTGTTGGTAGAAACTGCCAATCTAGCCCAAGCGACCAAGCTCATTACACTCACATCATTCAACAACTCCATAACGGTGGAAGTCACTGAACACAACACGCGCAACTGTTCCAAAGGCGTTATCTATTGTAACAATCTCCGGGGCATACCAGAAGAAGAAATCACCTTCGAGCTGGCTAGCCAAAATGTCATTGAGTGCAAAAAAATTCTTAAAAAAGACAATAACACAAATACATTAATAGAATCCGGTTTGATCATGCTCACATTTAATACCCCTAACCTGCCAAACGACCTATCAGTTGGATACCAAAAAATTAACGTTCGTCCGTACATCCCTCAACCATTGAGATGCAAAAACTGCGGCAGATTCGGCCACCCTACAAAAGTTTGTAAAAGCAATCAACTCTGCCTTCACTGCAGTAACCCAGCTCACATTAACCCAGAAAATCCCGTACCTTGCAACAACCTTCACTGCTGCATCAATTGCAAAGAAAGCGGCATAGCTAATTATCAGCATAATTCATTTGATCGCAGCTGCCCATCCTTCATCAAAAACAAGGAAATCTTAGCCATCAAAACACTCGAGAAGACGACCGTGAAAAATGCCATTGCCATCTATAACGAACGCCACCAACTCTCAACATCCTACGCCTCTGCTCTTCACTCAAACCAACATAACATTAATACCAGCGACAGCATGATAAACCACCGTCCACTCCGCGACTACACTGACCTAGAGCCCTCACCATCCATCACCCCACATGTCTCCACAACTAAATCAAATCAACTTAACAACATCACCACACCTAACGGAAATCACTTCGAAGCTCAAACCATCGGCACCGACTCAGTTACCGCCACAAGGTTGCCAGGTGTCAATCTTGAGTCTATTCTATTAAATGATACCAAAATGAAAATTTATCCAAAAAACAACAAGACACTAAACTCACGACTCAAATCAAATATAGCCAAAAAAAACAATAGAAAACATCACTAAATTAAACTATATCTCTAAACTCAATCCACTGTAGCAAAAACTAATTAATATTTACACCTACACACATCTACACATTCTCTTTTTTGTTACAAAATTAAATTGTTAAAAATTTTACAATGGAACATAAAAGGTTACATTAACAACTACAGCGAACTCCTAATAATCATAAAACAACAATCACCCCATATCATAGCACTCCAAGAAACACACCTACACAACACAGTAAACTGCATTACCCCAATACCAATTAACTACACATTAATCAAAAATAAACCATTCAATAGATTTGGCGGCGTTTCCATCCTCATCCATAAGTCCATCCAATATAATGAAATTACCAACCCCAACAACATCGAATCACTTATCTATTGAAATCCAATCTGAACAAAAAATATTTTCAGTTTATATTCCTCCCAACCAACCGCTATCTCTTCGTAGCCTTAATAACACATTCAAAACTTCAAACCCTAACACCTCAATGATTGTCCTGGGCGACTTCAACAGCTGGCACTCCAGCTGGGGCTCACCACAAAACAACAAAAGAGGCAAAATAATAGCAGAATACATCCAACGGTCTAATTTAACCCTACTTAATGATAAGTCACCAACACACTTTTCTACTCACAATACGTTTACACACATAGACTTATCACTTTGTTCCCCCCAATTAGTTCCCTACACGAATTGGAAAATATTCGACGATCTTTGTGGCAGCGACCACTTCCCTATACTAATTTCACTCTTTCCAAACACTAATTCAAACAACTTTACCCGACCCTATTTCAAAACTAAGGAAGCTAATTGGCCCGAATTTGGAAATCAGACCAATGTAATAAATAACAAAATACCATGGTGTTCCAACATCAATAAAGAATCTGCCATCCTGAACAAGATCATTCTACAAAGCGCACATAAATCCATACCGCAAACAACACCTCATAATGTTACCCACAAAGTCCCATGGTGGAACAAAAAGCTAGAGGAACTCCGACGTAATAAAATGACAACCTGGAGAACTCTCAAACGTAATATTACTCTTGAAAATATTATTAAATTCAAACGAGCTAATGCCCTGTTCCGCAGAGAACTTAAACTGTCCAAACAACAGGCCACTACCATATTTACTTCATCAATTCAACCAAGCACTCCCACCGCTACAATTTGGTCAAACATACGTCGCTTTTGCGGCCTTAACCCCATCAAAACTATTCACTGCATCAAGGTTGCCCCCAACAATCAAGGCACCACACAAAAAAGCTCGATAGCAGACCTATTTGCACAACATTGGTCTAACTTATCATTAGATCAAAACTTTGACATAGATTTCATAAATAGCAAGTACACACCTACACAACCTCAATAAACCCCCACCCCTACAGCTCAATTAATAGAATCAGAAATTACCTCTATAGAACTCAGCTCAGCATTACACTCACTAAAAGGTTCAACCCCAGGTCTTAATAGAATTTCGTACCCTATGATAAAACACACTTCACAATCAGTAAAATCTAGAATTCTTCGACTTTACAACAATATATTCAACAGTATCATACCGCAGACATACAAAACCAGCCTAATTATTCCCATACTCAAACCAAAATCTAATAAAAGCGAATTGCCTTCATATAGACCCATCTCCCTAAACTGCTGTTTAGCAAAGACACTAGATAAAATAATTGCTAATAGACTATGGTGGTTTGTAACAGCTAATCGCCTACTACATCCTAACCAATCCGGATTCAAAAGAGGGAAATCGGTTGCAGATGGTCTGCTATTTGCAGACCTTCTGATAACCAAATCACTCTCTGCCAAAAAACATACCTCTATCATTACCCTTGACTTTTCAAGGGCATTTGATAGGGTTGGCATCCACACAATAGTAGACCAGCTACGATGCTGGAAGGTTGGACCTAAAATAATTCGATATATTCAAAACTTCATGACAAACAGGAAAATTGTAGTACGTGTTGGAAACCTAACCTCCAAAATCTATCCCTTAGAAAATGGTATCCCACAAGGCTCCCCGATATCCGTAATACTCTTTCTCATTGCTTACAACAAATTGGCTAACATCATCGGTTTCCATAAAGAAATTAAGTTCAGCGCATATGCTGATGACTTCTTCTTAATCATTAATTTCAACAAAAAGAAAAATATCAACTTCAACTTAGATACCCTCTTCCAAAACATCCAAAGTTGGTGTTCCTATTCAGGGGCATCTCTGTCACCACAAAAATGTCAGCATTTGCACATATGCCGCAAACATAACTGCACCTGCCACATATCATGTAATAGCATTCAAATACCTACTGTATCTTCTGTAAAAATCCTTGGTTTAACAATAAATAACAAATATAGATGGGACTCACACATAGATAAACTTATACCTTCACTAATGCAAAAACTCGATATAATTAAATGTTTAGCCAGTCGCAAATTCAATTGCAACACACATACCCTGTTATCCGTAACGAAATCCATATTAATATCAAAAATAGACCCTATTCATTTATGGTCACACACCCAAATCTTCTTTGAACAAATTAAAATCCACATTTAATGCCGCTATCCGTCAATCCTTAGGAGCTTTCCGCTCCACACCCATTAACAATTTACTTTACGAAGCCAACATCCCACCAATCGAATCTAAAAGAGATTATCTCCTATCCAAATCTTTTAAAACCCTTCTGCACTGCGAAGACACCCCCATTTATAAATATATCAAACAATACAAAACAGAATCCAGAACTCCCAAGCTCATTTCTTCTATAGCTAGAATCATACATTTTTGCGAACACAACAACATACCATTTCTACCCCTTAAAATATCAGACCCAAAGCCTCCCTGGCTGTTAACTGATCCCTTACTTAACACATCACTCAGAGCATACGACAAATTGAATACACCAACCGACGCTTACAGGCAACATTTCCTTAGATTAAAATCTAAGTTCCCTAACCACACGTTCATATATACAGATGGTTCATACCACAACAAAATTGCAACCTACGCCATCACCTCTGAAACTGAGGTACTCAAATATGGCAGCCTACCACACTACTCATCAATCTTTTCTGCTGAATCAATAGCCATACTTGAAGCAATAAACTTAATAAAAAATAAAAGTGCCAACTTCATAATATGTTCAGATTCGCTATCAGCAATTGACGCAATTTCCAACATCAACAATAATAATATTTACCCCTACACAATAAGATCCCTGCTAATAAAATCTGCTCCTAAAATTAAAATCATATGGGTACCAGGGCACTCAAATATAATAGGGAACGAGTTAGCCGACAAAACGGCCAAAGCCTGCCTCAACAGACCTTTGATCTTAACCCAAAACTTAAACCCTACTGACATAAACAAATTTCTGAAAACTACACTCTATGAAAAACTGCGAAATAATATAACTAACTGCAACACATGGTACCAAAACTTAAACAGAAACTCACTCCATATACCCAAACATCTGCAAACTATAACCCAAGAGACTATTAATCGGTATGACCAAACCATAATATCAAGACTTCGATTAGGACACACTAGATTCACTCACCAACATTACCTCGACCCCAATATAACCCTATCCTGCCCCAATTGCCATGCAATCAACAATATCAACTTAGATCATATACTAACAACATGCCCTGCAATTGTAAATATTAAACATAAAATTTTCCAAAATAACAATCCTACACACGCACTTGCCAACCCCACCAAAGATAACATAATCAAAATTATAACTTATCTAAGAGAAATTAACATATACCACCTTATTTAAGTGCTACTATTAATTTATTAATTAAGTTATTTTTAATATTTAAAAGACAGAACCGAAGGCCTTAGCAGCCAGTGTTCTAATATACCCCAAGTTAGTCTTAGTTTTGTAAACTTTTCTAACTATATTATAAAAAATAAATATTTGTTTATACTTCATACAAAACAACTACGAGATTTTTAAAAGCTATCTAAGATTTACAGTTTTTTTTTTTTTCGTTTTTCACACTTTGAAGTCTTTTTTATGTAACATTTTGTTAAAAAACCTTTACTTTTTTACATTTGATCTTGAAGAAATATCAATGCCGAGTAAGAAAAGTCATGGTTTATCAAAATCGGTTGATAAATTTTTAAGTTGCGACGCTTATTGTAACAAGAAAATTAAACTTCCATCAACAAAAAAAAAGGTTTGGATGGATAATTCGTTTGTTCATGAAGATATCGTAACCTATGGCGAAAATGCGAGGTGTCATCACAAAAATAAGCATAACTTCTACAGTTCTACGAGTTACACTCTTTTTATTTTTGCGTCCCACACTTTTTTTTAATTTTTTAAAAAATTCCAATTTATTTTTTTTTAATTTAATATTTTATCTGTCATGGTAAACAAAATTCGCGTCAATATCTTGATTCGTTTAGAAGATACGGCTTATCAAAAAATAGTCCAAAAATGAAAAACCCGATATTCAGTTATCGATAACTCGATAAATAATCGGAATTTTGCAATAAAATTGGACGTGGTTACTAATGGCTAGCAGCTCTACAAATTGTGTAAAAATCATCAAAATCGGAGAAGGTCGCCAAAAAAGTGGCCCGTTTTACTTATTTTCCCCGATATGAATCGATCCTGACATACAGGTCAATCAGCAGTCAGGAAAAATCCACATTGGGCAAGAGGCATATGGTAAGAAGATTCTCGCAGCTTGTACGCCTGCCGAAGAAGTATTTTATGCCGAGGAAACCCTACAGTGACACAACTATCCATACCACAAGGCAGTAGGATCACTTGTGTATGTGCCTATGGTGCCATATGCAGTTACATTCGCCAGTCCCTCTCTGGATATTAAATTGAGCATGTACAGGCGGTTAAGTGAATTCACAAATATTTGCGTGGAACACTTGATGAAGGTATTTGTTTTGGAAAAACTAAAAATTTATCATTGACATGCTATAGTGATTCGGATTACGCTGGGGATACTAAAACCAGACGCTCAACTGGAGGATATATCATTATGTTTTGCCGCGGCCCTATATCATAGTCATCGAAAATTCACGCTACTGTTGCGCTCTCAACAACTGAAGCCGAGTGCGTAAAAAGAGTTAATTTGGATTCGTCGTTTGTTAAGCGAATCAACTGTTAATCTTGCAACGCCGGTGTTGTGCTTGGACAACCAAAGCGCCCAATACCACATTGAAGTTAGATGCCATTGTATTAGAGAGGCTTATGAAAATCGAACGAACAGTTTGCTGATATTCTCACTAAACCACTCAAAAGACATACTTTTAATAATCAGAAGTTATTGTTAAACATAAAAAGAATTGAATAATGTTGCTGAAAGTCTGGATAATCAGATAAGTAAACGAGAAAGAGTTAAGCGTGCGAATACTGCCGACGCACAGTGGCTCGGCAGCCGCAAAAGCGTTGCAAAAATCAAAATTTTGATGTAATCGTTTTATTAAACCAATACATGTATCTTATTTAGAATTTTCCAAGGATCACGAATATATAAATTTTATTCAATTCGGCAGAATAGCTTAGTTCCTACATCCGCTCAAAGATGAGTATATTTACAACTACAAAAAAAATCTTAATTTTTGGAAAAAAATTTAATGTTTAAAGTTGTTTTGTAAAAAAACAATGCAGCCAATTGCTATTTTTTTAATTTCTATAAAAAGGTATATAAAATTTAAACATAAACGAAAAAAAAAACAGTTTCAATCTTTTCTAGTTTTTTTATTATTTCCGTTTGCCTGAACCACTATATTTGGGCCACTTTTTCAACTTTGGAAGAAAATAAAAAAAAACCCAATTTTATGTATTTTTGTGTTTTAACGTAAATATGTTTGTTATTAATCTATTTACCTACTCTAAAAAGATTAATTGCGTGCATTTGCGTGTTTGGCTGTAAGACCAGTAAAAGCCTGGAAACCCAACTACAAAATATACTGCCGCAGGTATAAGAAGAAGAATATGCACTAGATGCAGGCACTAAATTGAGAGTTGTTTGCTTATATTTCGACTTTACAAAAAAATAGCCTACCTGTTACATTTGAAAAAAAGGGTTAATCAATCCTTTTTTTGTATTTCCAGGTAGTTGTAAAACATATAATATAATTTAATTTGTACCTGTTACTTTTTCCTGGATAAAGGCTTAATATTTGTATATATTTGCCTGAATACATCAGAAACATAACAGTTTTGTTTTGACTTTAAAAGAACACACATTGCAGTAAAAAGTATTTTTAAATATAATTCGCAAGCAGTGATTTTATAAGTGTAACGATGTCTTTGGAAAACGTAAAATTATTTGAGTTGTTCAGAAACTCCATAACTTCGAAGGAGTTCGTTTCGGCAATCGTGAAAGAACTTAACGTTGAGGAAGCAAATATAGATAAGTTTGATGATTTAAAAGCCAAACTTTCTCTTATTTACGCCCAAATAAAAGCAAAGTGGCAAAATTGTAGTCGCTCCAAAGGAAATTTTGTTAGGAGACACGAAAACTGGCTAAAAGGGTTTACGCTTATTGAAATTTTGCCAGAAGAACCTCAAACGTCTACGCACCGAAAGAGAGGAAGACCTGCCAAATGTTTGGACGAGTGCTCAAATTTTACTCGAAAGAGAAAACTTGCCGATGCCACTGCCGATATATCCACGGATCATCTATCGGAGGCTCTATCATTAAAGTACAGGAAGGATGATGAAAATATAAGGTCGCATATAACAAAGGTGGTTGCTGATGCAAGCCCTTTGCGACTTAATAGGATAAAGGAAAGCATCCCCACACCGCCAAATTCCCTACCTATGGACTACAGCGCTGAAGAGGCTTTGGCATTGTTTATGGAGTTGAATCTGTCCAAGGGAAAATATACTATATTGCGGGATTCGCTAATTCGGCACAATGTCAGTATTCTTCCTGCATACCACAAAATTGGATCGGCTAAACTGAACGCAGTACCACAACCAACGATAGTGACGGAAGTCTCAGCAGAGGTCAAACTTCAAGACCTCATGGATCATACTGCAAAACGCCTCATTGAAAGTTTTTCTGAAAATGAGATGGAGACTCTTCCAGAGAACCTCACACTATTTAGCAAATGGGGCTGCGATGGATCTTCTGGCCAAAGTGCTTACAAGCAAAGAATAGCCACAGATGATGAAGGTATTACAGATGCAAACATCTTTATGGCGTCTGTTGTCCCCCTACGACTAAAAAGTGAAACACTGGAACATTGGAAAAATCCGCGCCCTTCATCTGTTCACTATTGTCGCCCGATATTGTTTAAATACGCCAAAGAATCTTCGGAATTAATCAGGTCTACAGTAACCGACATTAGGAAGCAGATTGAAGATATAAGGCCTGTATTAATTCAAATCAAGGAAGGAACAACCATTGCTGTGAAATATGAATTTTTTCTAACAATGGTAGACGGTAAGGTTCTTAACGAATTGACAAACACTAAATCAACTTTGACATGTGCTTTTTGTAAAAAAACACAAAAGGATTTTCAAAATTTGGATAATTCTTTTATTGAAGAGGAAAATCTGGAATTTGGTATTTCTCCATTGCATGCCAGAATTAGATGCATGGAGTTTATTTTAAAACTTGCATATACTCTTCCGCAAGTTCACGATTCATTTAAGGACAACACTCCAGATAAAGAAAAACAAAGTTTCAGGAAAAAAAATACAAGAAGATTTTAATAAGAAACTTGGACTGAAAGTCGATTGCCCCAAATATGGATATGGTAATACAACTGATGGAAACTCATCCCGCAAGTTCTTTGAAGAACACAAAACTTCGTCAGAAATAACTGGAGTGGATGAAGATATCATTAAAAGATTGGGTACTATTTTAAATATTCTGAACTGTAAGGAAAAAATTAACGGCAGTAAATTTGGTGAATATGCGACTAAGACTGCAGAGCTGCTACTGGAAAAATATCCGGGAAAGAAACTAACTCCCACACTTCACAAAATTTTGGCACATGGCCAATCTATAATAGAATATCATTGCCTACCCATTGGGGAGATGTCAGAAGAAGCCCAGGAATCAAGAAACAAGGATTATAAAAAATTCAGAGCCATAAATACTTGTAAAATATCGCGATCAAGGGAAAACCAGGACCTTTTTAATATGTTGGCGGCCACATCAGATCCACTGGTTGCATCCCTTAGATATGTGCGATCCAACACTGAATTGCCAAGTAGTTATTCAAAAGAAATGTTAAGTCTTTTAGATATCCCCTCAAATGTAAATGTTGATGATTATTTTACAAAATATGCTGATATGCGAACAAATATATAATTAAAATTTTCTTCATAAATATGGCGAATATTGCACAGGCAATAAAATCCAACTTCAACAACATATTGCGCAGCTCTCAGACATCGTATCATCACATATGAGTACTTATTTTAAAGCCTGAACATATTCCTTGTAACTACAATTTATTTCATTAAAATATCTTAATTGGATTAGAAAATATGCAAAAAATATGTACATATTGTTCAAGAGCGAATATTGCACAGTCCACAAAATCCAACTTGAACAACAAATTGCGCAACTCGTAGATATCGTATCACCATGTATGAATACTTATTTAAAAGCCTAAAGATTTTTCTTTCAATTGCAATTTAATTCATAAAAATATCTCAATTTGTTTAGAAGATATGATTTTTGCAACGGATTTTCAGCTTTTTGAGCCACTGTGCGACGCTTACTGTGTTTATTGCATCAGCTTATTCTTTTGCCTTTTGCTTTTTGCTTTACATACATACTTCTGCATCTACTTGTTGTTGTTTACGCACTAATCAAGCTACTTACATACATACATATGTATGTAATAAACCTATTTACTTCTATTTGCACTGCCACCGAAACCACACTTGTTTTTTTTTATTTAGCCCAAGGATCTTACTATGTAAATTCCGATAGTCGAAATTACTTTTTCTAAATCTCAATTTATATTGTATATTAATTAATTTTTAAATTTTTCCGACAAGGCCCAACGTCTTAGCTAATTCATTTTTTGGAACTCCAGGTGATTTCTAGAAATTGATTTCAAACTTGCAGTCACCTACGTTTACATATGGCCTGGTAACAAATGAATCTCTAGGCAACTTGTTGTCAGCATTGTTGTTGTCTTGACTTGGTTTTGTTTGCTTGCGTTCAGTTCTGGTTATGTGTGATTTTATTTCACAGCGCAGTAAGCTTTGAAAAACCAATTACAGTGAAATTCCTCATAACCGGACACTCACCGTCGCAGTGTTTTTGTCCGGTTATGAGAGATGTCCGCTTATGGGGGGGAGGCACAAAAATTATGTTTAAATCGCATTCATGTGGTTCGAAGTTATCGTTTATTTAATTGTTTAAATACAAATTCCATATTCAAACATACATATTATTTCATTTACATATATGTAGATAAATTACATACATTGTCATACATGTACATACATACATACAAGTCTTTACATTTCAGTACTACTTTGGTTGAAAAAATCTTGTAATGGTTGATTGCTTGAATATTGATTGTTTTAATTTAAAATGTTCATTCTCAAAATGACTCTCGATATTTTTGATGTGTTGAAAAGCTACAAAATCATTTTTGGCAAATTGTTTCAAACGCGCAACAAGTTTTAACTCCTCATCGTACGATGTTATGGGCTCACTTATGTCTTCATTAGATTCTTCTTCTGAATCGGTAATGTCCATAACATCGCTTTGTTCTTCAAATTAAATTTCTATATTGTTGTCTTCAGTGCAGACGTTTTGATCTATTTGGAGAAAACCGTCGAAATCATTTGCCAAATCGTGTCCTTCGTGAATTCTAGCATAGATTGCCAGCGGAATGTCATCTTCGGGATCAAAATCGGAAAGACTCTCATCAATTTCCGAAAATCCTGCTTTACGGAAGCAGTTTTGGATTGTTGTTGCTTCTACTTTATTCCAAGCTGCTTTGATGAAATAAACAGCTTCAAGCACATTAATAGATTTTGACTGCGCTAATGCTGAACTGACAGTGTCCATATTACGCAGCAAGTGTTTTAGAAGTAAGCTTCTATAGAAAATTTTAAAATTTTGGATTACTCCTTGATCAAGGGGCTGGCTTACTGCTGTTGTGTTTGGAGGCAAAAAAACAATGTATATGTTAGTCAAGTTTAGTTCCCTTGGATGTGATGCTGCGTTATCCAAAAACAAGACAATTTTTCGATTTTGGGCCTTCATTTTCCTATTCAACTGCTGCAGCCATTCACTCATTACTTCTCGAGTCATCCATGCTTTTTTATTAGATTTCCACCACTGGCAGTTCCGTGATGGGAACATGTTTGAATGATCGAGGCCGGGCTGCTTTACCTATAACCAAAAGGAGCTCTTTCTCTCCAGCCATGTTTGCACAAAACAAAATTGTGAGTCTTTCCTTAGAGAATTTGCCGCCAACACATTTTTCGGATTTAAGAGCGAGAGTTCTCTCAGGTAATGCGCGAAAAAAAAGCCCGCTTTCATCTACGTTGTAAATGTCATGAGGCTTGTATCCGCGCAACAGAGATGGCATCTTGGCCCTGAACTGCTCGACATCCTCCTGGTTTACATCTGCAGCTTCACCAGATATGCACTTGAAAGCAACATTATTCCTTATGCGCCATTTGTTTAATCATCCATCTGAAGCATTAAAATTAGATACACCCAATTTGACTGCTGTTTCCATTGCTTTTGCCTTTACAATAGGGCCAGATAGAGGAATTTTTTGACTTCTAGCCTTAGAGAACCAATCAAAGCACATTTTGTCTATTTCAGAGCCGCTTTCTTTAAAAAAACTTCGCTTTTGATGCACATTAACTCCAGACTCCCATTTAGAACGAATTGTTTCTCTATTTTTATTGATTTCTGCAGCTTGTGTTTTGCCAATATTGAATCTTTGAAAACGAAAAATTTAACACAATTTCTTTTTTATTGAGAATTAAGCTTTACCTTTTTGCAATTTCTCGCACAGACAATTTATCCTTTTCGAAGACATTAATAACTTCCATTTTTTCTTTAATAGACAGTACTTTCTTTTTTGGTGCCATGTTATTACACGTTTTGCAAAAACACAATTCACATGCAACTTGTTTACTTAGCAAACTGAATGAAAATTCTGCCCTCTAGTTGACACATACGGCATGAATGTGTGCATACATGTTAAAAGGGGAATCACCAAATTCGTTTTGCATACATGCTAATAGGGGAATCACCTATATCGTTTTTATTAGCACAAATACGAATGGCATTTGTTTTATGGGGATTTTAAAAAATCTTGTTTGGGATTTTTTGTTTTGTTTTTAATTTTGTCCGTTTATGAGAGATTTTTCGATCAAAATGGTTTGAAATATACTGTCCGCGTTCGGTTATTAGAGCGTCCGGTTATTGGAATGGTATTTGTATGGAAAAATTAGTGAAAAAGCTGTGTCCACGGAATTTGTCCGGCTATTGGAGCTGTCCGGTTATAAGGGCTGTCCGTAATGGGGAATTTCACTGTATATGATAAAAAAAAAAATAATTTTTCACTCGCACTCAGACACGAAAATTGTGTGTTTAAAACTAAAAACATTTATACCAGACATTTTTTTGAAGTGAAAACTTCTTTAGGCGCGTTGAGCGTTTTGGTAGAGGGTAAAATCCTCGGTTCGCGTCACCGACATGCTAATGATAATAGTATATCTATAGCTATGGAGAACCAGACTAGCGCACGCGCAGTAGCCTGTGTACACGTATACACTAATACATCGACTATTTCTGACTGTATTATGTGCGCGTTGGACGCTTTTTTGTTTTTGCTTTGGCGCTCTCAGCTCAAAACACTCAGAGAGCATTTTTGTCTGGTCAAGCGTTGTTGTTGCTGTGCCAGCATGATCTCGAATTTGCACTTGTCTCATTTTGACTTGATTTAATTAATTTCTAAATTATTTGAGAGTTTAGAAATTATCTCACTCGGCTTGCAGCTGAAGCTCCTGCTCAGTTGTTTTTGTCAGTTCGCTTTGTTCTTTTGGTTACATATGACGTGATCTTTATAGGCGGTTTTTAAATTGGGCAATACTCGAGGAAAAACATCGGAAAAGTGAAACATTTTTAAAGTAAAATATTAAAGGCTTAAGTGTTGTGTGTGTGTATATTACAACAAATGAAATGGTTGTGTTTTTCATGTGAATTTTCTGTGCAATGCCAATGTAACGGTGCATTGCGCAGCTGCGTCGGTTAACGGTGCGTGGTCGCGTCGGCTGCAGCAGCAAAAGCAAAACGCGTGCGTCGGCGTCGCAGTTGTTATCGTTGTATGTGTGTGCTAGTGTTTCTTTTCGTTTCAAATTATTTGTTTCCTTTTTTTTAAATTTTTTTTTTAAATATAATAATAATAAATAAAGAAATTAATGAAATAAATGTGAGAGGTCCGCAAGTCATTGCATAATGTAACGGTGCAATGCGCAGCTGCGTCGGTTAACGCCATGACGTCGCGGCTGCAGTAGCAAAACGCGTGCGTCGGCGCCGCAGTTGTTATCGTTGCATGTGGGTGTGTGTGTGTGTCTTTGTTTCTTTTTGTTTCTAATTATTGGTTTCCTTTTTTTTTCTTATTTCAGTTACCATAAACCTATTGTATCTTTTTTAGAATACAATGAAATGATTGAACGAACAGATAATCTAAGTATTGTCGAAATTAATGATGACAATGATGTAAACAATGAAAATAATGTTCAAACTTGAATTCATTGAAATTCGTGTAAATATAAATAATATGTATAATTAAGATAATTGTATATTAATTATTTTTTCAACCACTTTGTATTTATATTTTGTTCATGATTTGTTTAACCCATCATATGTAACTAATAAATAAAACATAAAAAATTTCATATAATTTTTGCACATAGTTTTAATTACTCTCAACTTAATAGTTCCGTTTTCACTTCTATCGGCAGTCCCACGACTGCTACTGTTTTTTTTTTTTTTTCCTTAAAGGTACCTCACAGAGAGGTGGGGCACTGCGACCAAAAGGTCTTTTGTACCATACCCTAAGGTTAAAACAAAAGACTTTCCGCTTTCCTCATGAATAGCAGTAGATCTTTTGTTGGTGTTGACCTGAGATGGAAGGGACTTATCCGTTCCTTTCCCATGTGACAGGCTCTGTTCCATACCAGCGCTGCGCAGTCACAGAGAATATGCCTGGTGGTTTCATCGTCTTCTAGACAGAGCCTGTACTCTGAAGAGTCCGATAGGCCAATTTTCTGTAGATGATATCTAACAGTGTGGTGGCCAGATAGGTAAGCTACCTGGAGCTTTAGGTCCGCTCTGCCAAGACCTTTTGTCTTGATTGCATCCAGAGGTTTGACAAGATCTTTTGCTTGACGAAGCCCCGGAAGGGAGAACCAGTATCTCCTATGTTCTCCTGCTTTTGATCGTGGACCCACCAATACCACAAAACGGCGCAGGAGATGTAGTGTGGGTGGAGGCACCCTGTCGTGCTAGATCGTCAGCGATCGCGTTACTATCCACTCCCGATTGTCCAGGCGCCCAACATAGCACGACTTTGTTCCGGGCGGACAGGGTTTGGAGGTAGTTATAGCATTCTTTAACCATTCTGGAGGAGATGCTCCAGTAAGACAATGCCCTAATGGCAGCTTGGCTATCTGAAAAATGCATATGTTTGCGCCCCTAGTTCCCTTGAGAAGGATATTAAGGACGCAGATCTCTATGGCATGAATCTCCGCTTGAAAGACGCTGGGCCAGATGCCCATTGCGGTAGGGATTCTGGTGTTGGGACCAACGATTCCAACATCTACACCCTGCTCAGTTTGGGACCCATCCGTGAACCATTGTTACCATCGGGGGTTTCCACAGGGGCTGCCATCAGCCCAAGTCTCCCGACTAGGGAGAAGAGATCTAAATTTCCTGTTGTGGAAAAGTTACGTGATCATAAGATCTGATCTAGAGCAGATACATACGTCAGGAAGGGAATAAATAAGTGCGGCATGACCAGTGCCACTTGCTGAGAGTCCAGATGTGATCTGGATAGACTCTGCATGGCTGACTTTTTGATTAAAATATGCAGTGGTGTGAGTCCAAGGACTGACTCCATGACAGCTGTCGGACAGGTACGCATCGTTCCCGAGAGAAATATGAATACTAGTCTTTGATGCTTGCTGCATTTATTGGTGGCCACAGTTTGCTGCGTCTTGGACCACCACACAAAGGCTGCATATGTGACGATAAGCCGTACCATCATACGGTATATCCATTCTATAATATAAAGGCTGAAGCCCCATGTGCTGCCAAAGAATTTTCTACAGGCCCACATGGCTCGAGTATCTTCGGAGAGCACTTGTTCTAGGTGGGAGTTCCAGTTGAGTCTTTTGTCTAGGACCATACCTAGATATTTGACCTGGTCTGAATACTCCACTTCAGTGTTGTTTATAGAAAGGTTTTGAGCTGCAAGTTTTATCTCTTCGTGAAAGGAACAATCACAGCTTTTTGGGGGTTGATGCTAAGCCCTGCACTTAGACACCAGTTAAGGATAATTTGAAGAGCATTATCCATCATCTCCCTTATGGTGCTCTCATATTTACCCGACACTATGACGGCCAGGTCGTCTGCGTACCCAATGACCTTATAACCATTAATTAAAAGTTCATCGATTACGAGAGACCATAGCAAGGGAGATAACACACCTCCTTGTGGACAACCCTTTACATCTCTTATGCTGACTGTTGTACCGTCTAGAGATGAAGTTATGTCCCTCTGTCGGAGCATGGATTCAATCCATGCGGTCACATTTGGTTCTATGTTCTTACGAGCCAACGGTCTAGAGAAACGCTTGTCGAAAGCTCCCTCGACATCCAGGAATGCGCACAAAGCTATGTTCTTGGAGTCGAAAGCATTTTCAATCTTTCTGACTAGGTGGTGTAAGGCAACCTCTGATGACTTCCCTTTGGAATATGCAAACTGCATTGGATGCAGCAGGTTCGCGGAATGCAGTTTGTTTCTGATGTGTAGATCGAGAAATCTCTCTCCTGTTTTCAAAAGGAATGAGGTTAGACTGATTGGTCTGTATGACTTGGGCTTGTCTATTGGCCTGTTGCCAGATTTGGGGATGAAGACAACCCGTACTCTCCTCCAAGAGTGAGGTATGTATCCCCAGACAAATCAGTGGGTTTAGGATGAAGTCCAGACATTTCTGGAGAAGTCCTGGAAAAATTCTGTCCCCACCAGGTGCCTTGAAAGGTTCAAAGGAGCCAATTGCCCATCTTACTTTATCGGCATCGAAAATAGTGCCAGATATTCTGGCAGCCCCTCGGAGGTTTGGCTCGATCCAATCTGAGAGTTGGGCATCATCCCCACTGCAGATTGAAGAGCCTGGAAAGTGAGTTTGGAGTAAAAGCTCCAAAGTTTCCCTACGGTCTGAAATGAAGGAACCATCACTCCTGATCGCTCAACCGTACTGGCTTGGAAAGAGGAGATCAGCACATCTTCAAGCTGGTTTGCAGCCAAATCAATCTCGTCTACCGAGTTGATGTTGAATACTAACGAGCCCACCAGTGTTTGATAGGTCCAGTTGATCTTCTTTGGATTGAAGACCCTCTGCCTTAACTCTAAACGCCCCGGCAAATCAAACCTAATATGTTGATGGTCTAAAAGTGATCATTGGTTACCCTCTAGTTACTTTTAAGGCCAGACAGGGAGTTGCTAGCCAGGGTAAGGTCTAATACCTCCTCTCTGATAGCATTTACAAAAGTGGGCTTGTTTCCTCTATTTACAACATTTATTTGACTACACAATAAATATTCTAAAAGAGATTCACCTCTAGCGTTGACGTCACTACTACCCCAGATGGTGTGGTGAGCGTTAGCATCGCAGCCGACCACCAGGGAAATAGGCAGCCGCCACCACTATTTCCCTGGTGCCCGTGTCTGTGGCAACTTGGACTAGCGCAGCTACTAGGTCTCTGGAAATAAAATTCGTCAAGGGAAGATAATTGACACCATTGTCAGTAAGCATCGCAGCGCGAGGCACAACCACTTGACGGTCATATAACAGCTTACTTGTTTTGACATTTAATCCTCGGACTAGGCCACCCACCGACCAAGGCTCCAGAATGAGCGCTAGGCCGATTTTGTTTCCGGCGAAGGTCCTGCACAGGGTAGCTGACGCTCCCTTAGCGTGGTGCAGGTTGGAGTTACGTATGGAGCTCTGAACGAGGCTGTCCCGCTTGCCTCGGCGAGACCCTTTGCCACGAGCTCCCTTCGGCAACTGGTCCGCCTTTTTACGGATGCTGGTAGCAGTGCCGCGACCCACCTTAGCTAACCCAGCAGCTTTGCTACTTGTGGGTTGCGGGTTTGATTCAGCACTAGCAGCCGAATTTGGTGGTACCGTGGATACTGAGGGCACTACAGCTTCCTGAGTTGTATCCACGGTGGGTGCCACCAGGGTGGTGGTGGTGGCGGTTTCACGCTGCACCGTTTGGGAAGGTCCAACGGTCTTAGGGCCAATACCCTTAAGGCTAAGTTTAACTTTCCCAAATAGGTAGTAAACGTGCTCGCCCAGTTTCACCAGCTGTTGATGGGAGGTCCCATCAACCGCAATGACGAGATGCAGAAGTTGACCATGTGTCAGTCTCCGCATTACGCGCCATTGCGCGATGCAAACTGGATTCTGCGCGTCTACAATAGCTATAACCCTATCATTTGTCTGGTCGATGCTGTTGGGGAAGTATCCTCGAACAACATGTGTACGGGGAAAATCCTCCTCAGACATCAACCTGATATCAAGAGCCACTTTGCTCTTGATATTGCTGTGAGACCACTCAGCTGTGGGTTCATTCGCACATATCAACAACACCCAGTTCGAGCAAAGGACACATCCTTCGAACTGTGGTGTCGCATCACCAGCGAATTCGACTACGACATCGATAATCGCCTGTTTGATTCGAACCATTTGCTCGGAGGTAGGAGGTGCAGCGTTTGAAATGAAACCCAGCTTGATGCCCTTGACTGCAATGCTGTAGGACATCTTGTTTGACTCGACATGAGTCTGTTTCGGTTTCTTTGTCACCGTATGAAGCGACTTATAGTCAGATCGGCTTCTCTTGACCTGTGTCGCAGTGGGTGCCGATTTGACGGAAGCCAGAGCTTCTGCTCTGGAGAGTCCTTTGCGAAGAGCAACCCTGACGAGTCTCTTCTCGCGGGAGTTCAGCCTTACAAAGAAAGGCTCTCTCTCCAGATTGAGGGTCTGGAGAGTGGCTCCGATACTGGTGCCAGACGACTTCTGTGAGACTAAACTCAAGTTGTCATCTCCGTCAAAGACCAGGACCAGGTTGAATAAGTACCGGTTTTACCTGAACAGATTCAGGTGGTTGAACCCGAGTCCCTTCTGTATGCCTAACAGCACTTCTAAGGGGGGTCGCTGGTTGCGGCACATCAGCCGTAGCGGTACAACTAGAGGTCGTCGTGCAGACTTCCTCTTGTGGTGATGCTTTTAGAGTGTGAGATGCGGTGGGAAGTCAAGAATTAAAACTGGAGGTTGACAGGTATCCAGACTCCGCATACTAGAGACCGAGCTCCCCCTCGATCATGCATCTTTCGGCGTATGATGTTCCACCTTAGATTGGGGTAATTTTTGAGAGTGTTTTTCTCTTCGCCCGACTACAATTGGCCAGCATCCAAGGCAGAGACATGACCTTACCAAGGACCTGCTTCCAGCCGCCCTCACTTGGAGAGTATAGTCGCACTTCCAGTAGTGTATCACAATTACGGCGCGTACCAAACAAGAAGTGGTTACACGTTGATCCCCTTGTAATACCTATTGGCTGACGGCCAGACTTACATATTTTATAGTTTTGCACCACATATTCAACGAATAAGTAAATAAACTTATAGTTTTATAAAGTTTTATGAAAATCGTTTTTTTTATTTCCACGTAGCTTTATTTCAAGAGACGCTGCAATATGGACGTGGTACCAAATGAGATGTCTGATTCGCTGGATTTACATATAAAAATGGGTACGTAAATGACATCGCATCTGCATTCGGGGAAGACGAAACAACAGAGCAAAACCTCGCAAAAGCGATAATTGAAAATACGGCCATAAAAGCCGAACCCCATGAAAAAATCAAAATCCATTCCAGGTCCTACTGAAATGAAGTCATCGCCAAAGGTCGAGCTAAAAGACCAGCAAAAAACGATGACAGGTCACACTGAATTCAAGTCGCCGCCAATGTCTGATGAGAATTCAACCGTTTTTTTAATAAACATCCCGGCACAAGGTGCTCCTAAAATTAAGCAAAGTTATTGATTACTATTAAATGCCGCCCTAATTTCATTAGACGATGCTGAAGCTATGAGACGGGAACTTAAAAAGATTGCCACTGGAGGGCTCATTCAAGGATCTGTGCCGGAATTATCTTTTGTTTTGAAATCATCGACTTCAGAATCGTTAACCTATCAATGGTTAATTCGTATCGAAATGCAAAATTCATCCTCGCGTTCTTACATGCCGAGTAAGGACGATATAGAGTCGACCTTGCAAGAAATAGAAGAAGAAGAGGAGCTACTCCAAAATTATTCCCAACTGTTCAAGGAACATTACTCCGGCTTTACAAACTATAAAAAAATTCAAGAATTGTCTACGGTATCGCGTGACCTTAAAAAAAAACTGTCAGCATCAAGCCTACTTTGATAGAGCTGGACCCGGACACACCACTACGTACGTACTGCTAAACTAATATCCTTTTAATTTTAATAAAAACATTTTCCTTACAGGGGAAATACAAAAAAAACCACCGCAAGACGACCTTCGGGTTTATTTTGAGCTGGACAGCCAGTCCATTGGAATACTGCACCGTATTGCTCATATGCCAATACATGAGCAGGACAAGGGGCAAATTGACGAGCGCGTCATTCTCTTCTTGGTCTATTATTACAAATCGCGTAAATGTCCACAGTATACTCACTTTTGTGTGTACTTGAACGAGGGATTCTTTCCCGCTCACTTGTCAATTAAGCATCCTGAATATCTGGACAAGCTGCTGCCAAAATCTCAAGCGCCGTACAGTGCTGACAAAACCAAAGTAGCGTATGAAAATTTGATGAAACGCACTGATAGCTATGCGCAAAAGTACAATGTAGGATCAGAACCACTGCCCCGTACGGGTCTACAAAGCTATTATATGCTTACGGCCCAGATACACATGCTGCTCCAAGGCGTTACCGATACTCATAAACACATATTGGAGCGCCACTTGCTCAGAGCCCGCTTCGCTGCGCACTTGCTGGAGCATTTATTCCGCTGACCACACTGGACCGATCTGCAGCAGAGACTGACTTGATGGGGCTCTGACCCATGAGCTCAGACTACATCTGTTGTTTGAGGAGCCACTGCAATTTGCTCAAGAACGCGCTGTGGTGAACTTGTTAAACAAACCGAATACACGGGCACCCACAATTGACGAATACAGGTGGTTTTATAACGATAGCCTAGTGCCAAGGCCTGATTCGCTGGCCCTTAATCCACACAAGATTGGAATACGAAAACATTATATGCTCAAGTTGAAGCTACCGTCTCTAGTTTAGTATCCTGTGAAGGGCTGCGGCGCAGGACTCTGCAAGCGTAATTTTATGTCCCACTCTGTGACACACTACTGTACATACTACGTTGGACGAAGATTTATCAGATGGATATCTTGAGCTATGGATTTTTATACACCGGAGCAAGTTTTTTGCCTCTACGTCATAGGCTTGGCAACAAAGACGGCCAAGTCTAAATTACCCAGACCTTCCCAAGTGAGCAACCTAATGTTGCCGTTTAATATCACATTTGTGGCTGATCTGTTCATGTACAGTAAGATTCTGATTTGCATGAACCGCGAATACTGCCAGGGCTACAAACGCTGCATCAAGGCTTCAACGAAGTGTGCTATAAAACTGTATGTGTTTTGGTTTAAGACACGACGATTTCCCCAAGAATGTGTCGATGCGCATCCATTTGTATGCAAAGACATGGATTATAAACTGTATTTGATGCCTTTGTCCAAGTTTCAGGGCGTTCGACATATGTTGTCCAATTATCCACACTGTTGTTTTGTACTTGATCAGGACGCGATGAAGGAACTAACTGATAACTGGTTGATATGAAATACGCTGATAAGGACTATAAAGAATAAGATACTGTATAGATATTGACGAATAAATGAAAAATGCGATAATTTCTCACCACACTTAAGTTGAGGCAACACGATCGCTATTCAGATATTCTCCTGGTAGCTCTTTGGCTTGACTTTTGTTGTCGGATCGTATGGACTCCTACGCGGTCTCACCCGGTGCGCCACTTATTTAAAATGTCTGTTATTTTATTGGTATTTTCCCGAGAACTCCTTATTATTATTTGGTTCTTATTTTTCTAAGACTTGTGTTCACTTCATTACTATTAAGCATTCGCTTGTATTCTAATTGAGTCAGCCCTTTGCTTTCGACTCTTCGATTATAATATTTTTGATTCTGCACGTCACTGATCTTTTTCTAATTTGGTTCTCATTGCTTAGTTGGGAATTTCGACTGATCTAATTAGTTTGATTATTTCTTCTCGGTTTGCATTTTTGCCTGATCTGATTAGAGCGCAAAATTAAAACGCTCCAGTCGACAATGCCGTGTCCATGGTGCGTAGCGCCAATCTATAATTATATTGAACGGCAGTAGCGAAGCGTTTGCTGGATTTCAAGGAACGGGAAGAGTTTAAAGCGTTGTACCTACTTCAGATAATTACATTATTCAAATTACATTTTTATATAAAGGGGTAAATAAACATAAAAAACACTGTGTCAAGTTTCAAAAGCAATAATGTCTAAGGAGAGCACTTTTTAGTTTGATTGTGTTCAGCTGAAAAGCTTGATTAGAGGCAAATCTACAAGCCCACATTGCTCTTCAAATTTTAATAGTTAGCATAAATTGTTTTTACCGCCAGTCCAGTTCTTGATGCACTTCTTGGCTAATATGTTGGGATCCGTATCCTTATTCTCTTCGCCTTGCTTATGCAAATAAATAAGGAACGCGTTTATGGTACCAATTGGTAAAAGTTTGTTATTATCTGGCTCTTTTGCAGCTTTTTTGTTCTTCTTAGGCTTTACCGGTCTGTCGTAGGGTTTCTTCATTATCCGGCCCTCTTTTGCTTCAGCCTGACGTAGCTTGGGTCAATCAAGTAAGGTCCTTGCTTTTTATTGCAATTCACGCTACAACTGGGTCTATCCTATTTAAAAGAGAATATTAGATAGTTGGTCAAAGCTGGACATGAGGCCTTCTTACCTTGAACAAGGCTTTTTCTACAGTTGATGATTAGCCCCATTCCTGCAGGCAACGTAAATTAAGCTCCTCATCGTTTAATTCTGGATGATTTTCCTCAAACTCTCTTTTGAAGTCACCTTTACTTTCTTCGTTTCACGTTATTAAGAAACCAAACTTAGTTATTTTAGGAAATATATATTTTAGACTACTTCTGTGTAGTTTTTATTTGAAACTAACTAAACTGGAAGTATGATAATTGACAAAAAATTTGAAAATCAACCAAAAGCTTCATTCGATATTAAATTTTGAAGTGTTTTTATACACTCTACTAAAGTTTGTGCAAATCCAATTTTTCAGATAAGATTGCTTATGACTGCTGCAAATCTACAGGGTGCTCAATCTTTTATGGCGGTATGTAAACATTGAATAACTTTGAGAAAAAACAAACGATTTCTATAAGTGATGCATTTTTATTTGGTTTGGTTCATTATAATTTTTTTGGACTAGTTTTTGAAAACGATATCAATTCAGTGCCACCTTTATTAGCAATTACAAAATGACTCCTTTTTTCTGCGTTTGCCATTAACTTTCCGAGCATCTCGGGTGTTATTGCGTCGATTTCAGCACGAATGTTTGCCTTGAGCTCGTCAATAGTTTGAGGCTGGTTGGCGTAAACTCTGCTTTTCAGATAACCCCACAAAAAGAAGTCCGCGGGGTTAAATCAGGTGATCTGGGTGGCCAGTCAATGTCGCATTTTTTTGACACCAGACGTCCCGGGAATTTTCGTTGCAGAAATGGAATTGTTGAGTTTGCAGTGTGGCATGGTGCACCGTCTTGTTGAAACCAGTAACCATCTAGACCTTTCTCACGCATTTTCTGGCAGACATAATGAGCCAACATCCACCGATATCGATTTTCATCGACAGTTTCGTTATCTTGAAAAAAATACCTTTTTAGGATAGAATCTAATAGAGAACAATTTAGAATAGTAATGACGGCAGGAGGCAATAAGACAACTCTATCGTGCTTTAAAATGGCGGCTATATTTAAGAGGTGCGGAATGCTCTAATCTGTAGTAATTATACATACACGAGATTTCAATTATTATAATTATATTTTGAAGCCAAAAATCAGCGCCAGCGAAGACGAAACGAAAAGATTTGGCTTCAAAAACAAAGGCGGAAGAAAACAATTTGGAATGCAATGAAGCTTCGGCAATCTTCTGTAGTGTACTCATGTAACATTTAAACTAACATTGAAGATGTTAAAGAATAAATGAAGATAACAGAGTTGTAACAATGTTATTAGTTAAGCGCTGCTGGGTGTAGACTCTACACTGTAGAGTATTGCCAGAGAGTACTAAATATATAGAGGCGAAAATTATCTCTCGAGTGTAAATCTTCAAATCGTGCGCCATATTAAGTTGGCAAACAACAATGTTTGCATGTGCGTGCATATGCTTTTGCACCAAGCAACTTTAAAACGGCGCGCGTTCGTTAAACGGGAAAAAAAAACTTTTTGAGTTATTTCGCCTCTATATTTTAGTACTCTCTGGTATTGCCCTAGCTGAACGTGGCGTCGATTGTAGGGTGGAAAGAATAGTAAGAAACAAGGAGAGTAGAGAGAGTAAGATGCAAAAGTGGTAAATTGAGTGGCATGTCGAATAGTGAGTGAGATAAATTTATATACGATAAACATGGTAGAATTAATAAGGTAGAGTAAATTTTGCTTATGGCTCTCTTGCTGGTGCCATATTTTTCATTGTTGATGCGAATGTCTATGAGGTAGGTTGTGTTGGCTGTCGCTGCGCGTAATTTTTTTTGTATGTATAGTGGCTATACAACAGCAACTAATATTGCATGTTTTTATTTGAAGCAGTAGCATTAATTCTACCATGAGCTGGTGCCATATTTTTCATTGTTGATGCGAATGTCAGAGTGTATGCGTCAGCTTGTGTGCTGCTTCTCTCGCATGTTTTTGCTCTCAAAAAATTTATGGCACCGAGAGAAAAATTTACTCTACCTTATTAATTCTACCATGTACGATAAATAAATTTGATAAATCAGTAACAGAGAGTACTAAAATATAGAGGCAAAAATTCTCTCTTGGGTGTAAATCGGTCGAAAACAACAATGTTTGCATGTGCTTGAATATGCTTTTACACCAAGCGTCCCCAACTCGGCGCGCGATCGTTCAACGGGAAAAAAAATTTTTGGAGTTATTTCGCCTCTATGTTTTAGTACTCTCTGTCGGTAAGAAACTATTCAAATCTCAAATTTGGTTATTCTTAGACACGAACAAACCAAAGCTTTGATCTCAATTAATTTTTATTGATTTTCAAAGCCGGTTGGTGATATCTTTAAGGTAATTTTTATTTGACCCCCTATCCTTATATCATATATATATAACATGCTTTAAAGTAAAAGAAAAAAAAAATAAATAACTATTTTAAACTCTTGTTTACTTCAGTTTTTAATATTAATTAAGATTTATAAACATATAACAGCCAAAAAATATGTGAAACGGACCATTATTTAAATGTGTATTTCTTGCATTTTAATCAGTTTTACATGCCCAAATGCAACTCATATACTTTTTTGCAATATTTCAAGAGCTTAGAATTATGTTTAACAAATCATAACTTGTAATAATATTACAAAAATATTTCAATATTTTTTTTTTTTAATTTAAAATAAACTTGGTTTCAACATCAAATTAGCCGCTTCACATATATTCGTCCGTATATATACATATATGAAATACATATACAACTTGATATACAATATATATATATTTCCGAGGCAAAGTTCCGCAATTTATATGTATATGTTTGTAGCAGGTAGTACATATTTTTAAGCCATATAGAGCTATACATGGTATATATAAATATTTTAGTTTGCGCTTAATTTTAAATTACAATTCTTTAAACTGGGCTAAAAGCTATTTTATATATAATATATATGTAGTATATATATATATAGTAGTGTGCGGCACACAGATTTGACAAAAGTGTAATAGATATATAAAAAATTTATTTATGTATAAAGAAAAAATCTTAGCAACTAATAAATATTATCTTTGTGTATGTTCGTAAGGAAAATATATGCCTTAACTTGTTGCTCTTATTTTTTATTTATATATATATACATATATTTATGTATATATATATATAGCGCATATAATAATGAAACCAAAAAAATACTTAAGGCAGTTAGTAAATTAAAGTAAAAGCGTTGAATTCATTTCAATTTCAAATTTCATTTCTTTTTTTTTTTTGCCATTTTGTTTTTAAAATATTTCACATTTGCCATTTAATAGCTTACAATTTTTTTCATATATGTTTATTGTGAGTTTCATGCGCTAGCTCTTTCATATATTTAGTTTTTATATATATATATATATATATATAGTATATGTATATATTACATTCTTCATTTTTCTTGTTTTTTTTTTTTTGTGAATCAGTCTTGATTTTTTCAACTTCATTTTTAGCATAGTTATTTCAGTTTTAGTTTTTCTTGCTATGGTACTTATATTTTAAATTTAATTCATAGATATGTAAATTAAAAAAAATCCTTTAAGCATACAATATAATATAAACGTTAAAAATAATTGGGTATATTGTAGTTGTGTTTAAACATAAGGAAATGTAAATCAACAAGTTATGCCAATTATACAACTAGCCATAAAAATTGTTACATATACATATAATTTTCTTTTCATGTAAAGGTGTAGCATACATGTATGTATATAAGCACATTATGTATAGATATGCAATGAAAAAAAAAAAATAATAATAATTATATATAAAATATATATGTATTTGTCGCATTAGTTAGTTACTAACTTGTTTAGTAACATATTGAGAACCTTAACCCAGTGTATTCCTTTAACATATACACTCACATTATGTGTATGTAGACATGCATGCATACGTAGTACATATTTACTATGTAGCATCAAAGCATCTATCTGAGGTACGTGTACATAAGCGTAAAAACGCGAACAATTTTACTATTCGCCTATGATCATCACTCTTTCTCTCTTATCCCCCTGCCACCCGGTAGGTGATTCCCTAAACTCAAATCCACCGAGACTCCCGCACTTAAATCAACTTAGAATTTTATATCCTGCAGCTCGCTCTGGGATTGCGCCTGCATCTTGCAGGTCTGCGTCAAATCCGGCAGTGCTGCCATAAGCAGCTGTTGTTGCTGCTGTTTCACGGCGGCTGCAGCTGCCGCAGCAGCAGCAGCTGCAGCCGCATGTGACATGGAGCTGGGCGTTCCAACGGCCTTATGGACTTGGCAATGATGCGGGTGCTGCAATTGCTGGGCTTGCTGATGGTGATTATGATACTGCTGATAGTTTGCATGTTGGTATGTAGCATGTTGATGGTGATAGTAACCCATTGCGGATTGTTGCTGTTGTTGCTCCGGCAAGTAGGGCTGCAGCTTGCGGCTGTGCTCCGCGAATATTGTCTCCATCTGCATCATGCACTCGTGCAGCTGATCCTGAACGCAAACGAAAAATTTGTGTTAATAAAAGTTGGTAAAATCAAGATTCTAGGATAATGTGGCGCGGATCACACCAGAGGAGGGTAAAAAGTGTCAAGCATATCGCATAATAGATGAGAAGAATTCAAACGACTGACATAAGCTTTAAGTACCAACGCATCTTTTACTCTATTCACTGAGGTGGAAACAATTCTTCCGTTTCAATCGGTCACAAATACCTGCGCCAGCCATAATGCTTAAATTTTTATCATCAGCAATTACAGATGAGTTGGGTAGATTGAGTTGAGGCCCTATGCTCCACTATTCATGGAACAAGGAAGAAGAGTAGAATTACTTTAGCCAACAGATAGGGGTAAGTAGCCCGCGAATTGAAAAGTAGAGCTCTCTGAACTGTGATGAGCAAGTCTTAGAGTTTTCGGGAGACAAATTTTACGTAAGATCTTTGATCCCCCTTGCATTGTTGGTGTGTACCGTTTACATTGGAACCACGAGTTGTACGAACTCCACCTTGACAAAGACTTAGTCAAGGGCATTAAGTTGCAGCGATGGCGTTGACTATGTCATGTGGCGAGAATATATGACGATGCTCCAGTCAAAAAAGTGGGGATAAGCGTAGAAGTGGGGAACCCCTCTCAGTTGGAAAGATCAAATATCTATTTACATGACCAGGCTTGAGGCTTTCAACTGGCGCCAGTGCACGCAAAGCAGAAACGACTGGAGAAAGCTTCTAGATGCAGCCAAGACCGATCCAAGTTTGTAATGGCTAATTGAGTAAGTTTAAACGTCCAAGGTAAGAAACAAGTACCAGGGCATTTTCATTTAGCAGACGAAGTAAGCTTTTCGGCATTACCAATCATAGATGAGAGAAGGTACATCTAACACATTGATATAGTTTCGGAGCATCTTTATTTAGAGATGTAGCCGAATTATGATTTGAGGAATTATTCTTTAGTATATTCATGCAAAGTAAACTCTTGACATGAGGAAGGGAACATCTAATACACGCTCATAGTGCTTAGGTACCTTACTGATGAGCTCAAAAATCTGGATATATATTTTACAAAGAATGCACTAAGCTTAAGAAGACAAATCTTTTAAAGAACACGTTCCTCCGTCAGAACGTGTAACCAACTATTGTTGGCGTCCTTATGATCCAGTTTGAGTCAAGGAAAGAGAAGAAGAATTGTTGGCGGAATAGCCAAGGGAAAAAGATTTTACCAAAGCCGAATTTATATTCCGCGAGCCCTTCTACACATTTGGGATGGAGAGAAATGTAATCGGAAACTTTTAAGTCGGCTAAAATAAAACCTGCCAAGCTGTATCAAAAAAAATGAGTCAAGGTGTGTTCCCATTCTGCAAGATTTTCTACTCTTTTTGGATAAAAAGAACATGTACTCTGGAGTTTTGAGGCTGCTGAAATGAAATCTGCTTATATGCTGAAATGAAATCTGCCAAGGTATATCTAGTGGTGAAAAGAAAGACTTCAGACAAAGCGAGTTCCTATTCAGCAAGTTTATTTAACCTTTTGGGAGCTTTTAAAGCTGCTGAAATTAAATGTGCCAAAATGGATCTAGTGGTCAACGGAAAAAAATTTTAGAAAAGGCGCATTGCTATTCCGCGAGTTCATCTACTCTTGTAGAATGGAAAGGTATGTAATCAAGCCCTTCTGAGGCAACTGAAACTAAATCTGCCAAGATGGATTTAGTGGTAAACGGAGCCAGGCGCTTTCTTCAAGTAAAATACAACTTTTAAGACTATCAGCGAAATACGATTACAATGAACAACAGAGTCAACATGGAGTTTGAAGGATCTGGTATATGAAGAACGCGCACAAAGGCAAGCGTTGTAAATGGTCAAGCAATAGATAGTTTTGGCGGTAGGTAAGCTGCTCTTACCACCGAAATGGGTTCAGTGCTAACCGGCGGGATTTAATCCCATCCGATTTGTTTGCTACAACTGCTTACCTGCTCCACGCTAGTCAAGTCGGTGAGTAATCCCAACAAAAAGTTCAAGTTATGCCCCGTGCGGACATGCCAGTTGAGGCCACTCATTGCAGCGGCAATGCTTGAGGCAGCTATGGTACTAGCCGTATATTTGGCAAAATGATGCTCTGGAAAAACAAAATATTTACATATATATAAATCTTTTTTAGCGTTATAAAATGAGCTAAGCTTACCTTTGGCAGCCAGTGATATAAAAGCTTGGGCATGCTGACGCACTTTCTCGATATTCAAATCAAAGTTTTTACTTCTTATGGGCAGGCGTGTGATAAGCAATTCCAAAAAGGTTAAGGGCGTTGAAGAGGATAGCTCCCAGCCCAGGCGTCGCAAGACAGTGAGCTCCCAACTCTGTAAATTAAAGTTTAGAGTAATTTAAGTCAAATACGCAGATATTTAATACAAAATATGAAGTATTTTTAAGGCTAAAAATTACGATAAAAATATGACTCCAAACGATGGAAACTCTAACTAGAGTTGCAGATGACGGCCTTTTAAGAACCACCTCGGTAGAAATAATGTTAAGAGTATAAATATATATACCGAAACAAATATCGAGGTCAAATTGTGCACTCAATACGTCTTCTCCTATATTGCCATGATGAGCCATATTTTTATTTTTTTTTAAATAATAATTAATTAAACAATATGTAGACATAAAAAATGAATTTTGATTGAATTTCAAAATAATGAAATAGCAAAATTTTGTTTTTAAGCTCAGTACTTGTTGACCCACAGTATTTTATTCAAATGTTGTTGAGGAGAGTTGTGCTGCTTACTGTACATATATGGAAAGTAAGATTTTGTCAAATTTAAACAAGTTGGGCCTTTAACTCTAAAGCGCCATCTAGAGGTTGCTGGCACAATTGCGACAAAGGGACCATATTTGCCTACGTTCAACAAAGACGGACTTAAATATGTTGCATACATTTGGCATATGCTACAGATTATACATACTGCAAACAAATTTGCAAAAACTCTTAATAAATTGTAAATATTCCATAAGGCATAAGAACAACAGCCGTCAGTCAAATGTTGGGCCAATATTTGCAGACTTTACTTTTACTCTGTGGGGGGGGAGACACAGAGAAACAGCAGAGACGAAGTAGAAGACTGAAAGACGTACCCGACCCGACCCGACCAGACCAGACATAAAGACATAGCATAGCATACAGACATACAAAAATTATGTATTCCATTAGCTTTGGCTTGACTTTGGTTCTCTGGGTCTGGGTTTGGTTCTGGGTCTCTATTTGCTGCGTTTAAATGTCTGCAAAAAAAAAAAAAAAAAAAAAAAACATACAAACTCAAACTCGCATGATCTTTAATAATTCATAACGCGTACAGCATAAACATCAACAGTAAAAGTAGTAAAAATAACAACTACGTGCTGATCATTCAGTGTAAGAATTACCAGAGTGTGAGTTCTTCAAGGGTCTGGGCAGAAAGTCATAAAAAAAAAAACCACCAACAACTTTTGTGCAACGGAAATGAGCAGTCGAAATGGTTTTGATTAAATTAATCAATTTGTACAAGAGTCTTTAGTCTTTAAAAGCCCAAGGATCTAATTCAGACATAACATATGCCTTAATGTACGGCTAGACAATGTCAATAAAGCTTAAGATGATCATGTTGATGACGTCAAGGCAGCCGATAATGACGTTTATTTTGCTAATAATGATGTTAAGTCGCAAGATGACGCCGTTAATCTTGATGTTGACGATGATGATGATGACGTTGACGGCAACATGATAACAGCTTTAATGTTATGTTCATTCGCCCTTCTGCTACAACAACAATTGACGCCGCAAGCGCCGCGGCAACTTTATGAATGAGTTTTATGGATCTCAGTTCTCATGCTCCAAAGTTGTTGTTGTTGCTGCTCTTGTTGTTGTTGTAAGCTTTGGTCCCCGGCATTGGTTCTGCCAGACGACGCAAAGTATCTGCATTTTGCCTGACGAGAGCTGTATGCTTTTGACATGTGTTTCTTTTTTTTTTTTTTTCAACAGAATTCTTGAATACTTTTTAATTATGACTCTACTTTTCTAGATTTAAGGGGCACACCTAGTGTGAAATTTTCAAAAAAAAAAATTAATTTTTTTCCATATTTCTATAGGTTATACCTTTAAAAATAACATACTAAAATTTTAAATCGATATCTTAAATAGTTTTTGAGTTACAGCCATTTAAAAGAGTAGCCGCTCTATAACAGTGAAAACGATCATTTTATCTTTAAGGGGCACACCTAGTGTGACAACCTAAAAAAAAAGGCCATTTTTGGGAATTAATAAAAAAAAAACTAGTGAATCCATCTATTTAAAATTTTGAGAGAATATTTATACATGTTTTGAGAATACACAGTAAAATTTTTGAAATAAAATATTAAATATTTTTGAAATGACACGTGATCTCAGGTATATACCAACTATCTAACTGCCGAGCGGCTACTCTTTTAAATGGCTGTAACTCTAAAACTATTTAAGATATCGATTTAAAATTTTAGTATGTTATTTTTTAAAGGTATAACCTATAGAAATATGGGGAAAAAAATTAATTTTTTTTTTGAAAATTTCACACTAGGTGTGAAAAACGCGTTTTTCTCGAAACAGCATTTTTCGAATTTGCTGGAGTGATTACTCGAAGACAAATGATCCGATCGCTAACATTTTTTTTTGCATCTCCTCTATATAGTTCTCCATACCATGAACCTCCAGTTTTTTGATCTGATCAAAAATCGAATTTTGGGAGGTCAAAAACGACCAAAATTTTGGGAAAAATTTAACTTTTTTTTTCAACATGCCGCCATTTTGTCAATTTTCGATTTTTTTGTTCGCCCGAGGTTCATGGTACAGACAATATGTTTTAGTTTAACGAGAATTTTTTTTTTAGGTTTTATCAACGGAGAAGGCTGCAATCACTCCAGCAGTGGAGGAACTTTTTTTTTGGCGCCGCCGGAGATCGCGTGTCATTTCAAAAATATTCAATATTTTATTTCAAAAATTTTACTGTGTATTCTCAAAACAGTAGTATAATATACCCTCAAAATTTTAAATAGATGGATTCAGTATTTTTTTTTTATTAATTCCCAAAAATGGCCTTTTTTTTAGGCTGTCACACTAGGTGTGCCCCTTAAGTAAAAAAAAATAAAAAAATTAAACATGAACTTTTAGTTTTACAGATACAGTTAATACAGAAATTATTAGCAAACTTTTAGATGGCGAGACAAACCTGTTCGGGTTTTGACCTGTTGTAGTTTTCACCTCCCATCCATGCGATCTCGGGCTTGTGTTTTCCAACACCCGCGCCCATCCTCACATCTCAATTTTGGCCAACCTTTACTTCGGTTTTGGAGGAATATTATTTTCCAAGCATTATTCGTTTTGAGCATAGCTATGGTTTGCTCTAATTAAGTGGCCGCCAGGCCATCATTTTAAGGAATGTTATTATGTCGGGGTGACCGTATAGACTATATAACTCATGATTATATCGTTCTCGTCATATTCGGTTTTCTTGTATTATTTTAAAGATTTTTCGCATTTTTTCATAATTTAGATTCAGAGATTAGATTAGAGTTATTACCTATACAACTTGTTTTTTTAGACGTTCACCACTTTGAATTGGCAACACTACTTGATTCGACAACCCATTTAACAGCTGATAATTGCTTTTTGTTGATTTGGAGCAACGTTTGCAAATTGTTGAAATTTTTTATGCAAATAATGGTACCGTTCGTCAAACTTATTGAAAATTCGAACTTTTGTTCTCCGAAGAAGTCAATTTTTGGTTAAATG
This sequence comes from Chymomyza amoena, assembly GCA_037043745.1. Lineage (NCBI taxonomy): Eukaryota > Metazoa > Arthropoda > Insecta > Diptera > Drosophilidae > Chymomyza > Chymomyza amoena. Next base: position 44,930 of record JBAMAX010002010.1, read on the forward strand.
GGTAAATGGTACGTAAATAAACAGAATTGTCTCATTTGGAGTGAGGATAATCGACAAGCTTTCCTCGAAACAACATTACGTTCGCAGAAAATTACTGTGACTTTGTCTACTTTGATAAACGAGAAACACCTGGAAATCAGCATTCAAACAGTTAGTGGCGAAATACGGACGCAAATGCTGCGGAAAGTTTGTGAAAAATAATGTCCTACAATTATCTACCTAATAATTAATAAAACATTTTTCTTTATTTGATTATGATTTAAACTTCTGTAACTCTAAAAAAAAACAACTTTTCATTTTACTTTTTAAATCTCGTAAATCTTAAACCGCTTATTACAATTCGACAAATGAGGTGTCGTTGGAAGCAACTTGATCATCCATAGGTTATAGACTATGTGACGTCGCATTAAATTGAAAATAGCGCATTAAAAAGTCCAGAGTTTTGAAATGCTTAATTTACACTTTCCGAGACGAAAGATACTGTTTCTTGTTGCTCTTTCGTATAGAGTCTATACTGTTCAGAGTATTCATATAATAAATAGATTAAAGTATAAGAGAAAATAGAAATAAAAAACAAATTTTAAGATAGTAAACCGTACGATGATCACTAAGAATGAAAGTGTTTTTTTCCAAAAAGTTAAGCCTATTGGACTCGATGTTATGCGCGAAATTGTACTACCAGTGAACAGGGTAAGATATAGGCATAAATCGATTGGTAAAATTTGAGCTTAATAGCTATAATAACCTCTGACTTGCTTTTGTTCAGACGGACAGACAAACGTGCCTACATCGAGCAGGTAATTGATTCTGATCAAGTATACCTATATATATATATATATATATATATACTTTATGGGGTCTAGTTTATCTTTGGTCTAGTAAATAATAAATGGGGCAACACTGAGTGAGCTGATTTCACTAGTTAACACGACAAATTAACTTTTGTATAAAAAAGTGTTCTTCAGGGTTATTTTAGGTCAATAAACACAAAATTCATTTTTTTGGTAGCGTTTTCAAAATTTTTTTGAAAAACATATTTTTGTAAAAAGAATTTCAGTTATTCGTCAGTATCTTGTGAATAAAATTTTGTATCGACATGAAAAACAATTATATCGAAAGGTGTGCTCTTAACGATATACGATAAAATTAATTAAAGTTGCAAGCAACCAAAATCGACGAATTTCCGACAATATATCAAAATTACAAATTTTTAGCTGGCTTTTTATTAAGAACAATCAACAAAATTTTTACATTATGTTAAACTTTAGGCTGAAAGGGAATTCTATTGCAAACATTTCGTGCCTAAGATCTTCGAAAGCGGATAGGTGTACTGTACATTTTTGTCAATAAACTCTAACCGATATTTCATTTACTAATAAGCAAACTACATACTCTTATATATAGATGTGTATGCTTCTGAACACATGATCATCCTAACAAATGAAACACATGTGCACATATGTACATACTTTGTAGATATTACAATTTTTTGTACGTTACTCTTTTTATTTTGGTTTTATTTTTAAATATTTTCGAGTGACTTGTGAATTTCTTTCGAACTCTCCCGCCAATTGAGTTGACCGGCTATGCCGAGCACTGCCCCAGCAATGCATCGCTGCAGGTCTAACGTGGAGTGGAGTCCACTGCCGACCGGCCGGTTCTTTTTTCTTTTTTTTTTGGCATTTTAAAAGAAACAACAACAAAGTCGACCTAATGCCACAAACAACGCAACAGCTTCAGCGAATATCCATTGAAGATCGCAAAAACGTCCTCATCGTTGTTGTTGTTGTTGCTGTACCCGATCATGTGCAGTCGGTTACAAAAAGTTGCAAACAATAAAACGAATTTTGGCATACACTGCTTTAAAGTTGTATAAAACTTTATAATATAGAAATCTAGAAATTATTGCGACAATTTTGCTTTTGAAGCTTTTTGCAATGTTTGGGGAAAAGGTTCTCGTAATTCTACCTAATTAAACAATTTTAGATTACAATATTTACTTGTTTATATTTTTAGGGGCAACTTTAAATTTTTGTTAAGGTTTATAATTTTACATGCATTTTATAATTGGATGTCTATTTTAAAAATCGCACGAATTTGGGCAAAACGTCTTTTTTTTACTTCAGTTCAAATATATAACATTTCTGTCTACTTCACCTCAGTCGTGAAAAAAAAAAATAATAATTTTTAACTAAATATTATTTCAGTTTTAGTTTTAAATATTTTTTAAGCTTAAATTGACAATACTCCTTTGGCGGAGGTACATTTGCTTTACTTTCGTTTTTTTTCAATTAGAATAAATTCGTAAGACATCCATGGTAAAAAATCTGAAAAATTTTAGTTCAAAAATATAATTTTTGTTCTACTTCCGAGCTGCAGCGATTTCTGCAGCTAATGGGTAACATATATCCAACTAAATAAAGACTTAGTATAGAAATCATAAAATACATTGCTATTTAGGCCCAAAAAAGAATGCAAAAAAAATAAAAAATTTAAAACATTGGGGTATTCAAAATACTTATAGAGCGTTAATTTAACGCAAAATCGGTCTGCTGCAAGTTCTATACTTAAGAGTATACCAGACAGAAAAAATGTGTGCAGGGTTTATGCTCCCTTTTGCGACCCGGCCAAGGGGATTCCAATCAACCATTAAAGGCGTTTAAAATGAACGCCATTTAACAAACTCTAGGTAGACGCGCAAAAAAAGCTATAACTCCAAAATGATTAAATTTTTTGACAAAAATAATAAGTCCTTCAAATTCACTTTATGAATATAGGGTGTAAACCAAACATACACACTCTCTCTTCTATATGTATTTGCACTACAAAAAAAAAACCCGAAAAAATAATGAAAGAGTCGAGAAATGAGTTCCTGGAATTCGATCATCATTGGTCCAGCGACGACGACGTCGGCGGCAAAAGCAACAAACACAACAACGGCGACGACGACGCAATTCGATTTATTCAGTCGCTGCAGCATCGTGTTAACCTGGTCCAAGCTCAACCAACATCCACAGCAACGCGCACAGCAGTAAGGCAAAGTGCAAAAAAAAAAAAAAAAAAGTACCATGACTAAGAGCATGTTGAGAGAGGAGGAGGAGGACAACGACGACGACTTGCGGAACACCAAAGAGATCCCGACGGCGACGAAGACAACAACACCGGACAACAACTTCGCATAAATGAATGACGCACAGAGCAACAATTTAACGATGAAAAGTTGAAAACGACGTCGTTGCTTATCTTTCCAAGGCTTAAGTGCTGATGCTAAGACCTATAGAACTTATATACATATACATATATAGTATATAGTATGTATATAGGTCTGGGAACTGAGTGAGAGAACGTCGCGTCGGAGACGCGTCCTCCGTATGCATGTGTGCGCTGTCACTAACACTTACAGTGGCACAGAGCAGTGGCGTCTGCTGCAACGCTTTCCGCGATTAAGTTTACACTAGTTATATCCTGTAGACCGTAAAAATACTAATGAGAACCCGCTTAGTAGTAGCTGGAGCCAGAGTGCCTGGTTCCAGCACCTTTAGATAAAGGCAACGTACCCCAGTGAAGCAAATTCAACAGTTTTTGCAATAACGAATAGGAAACTATTAATTAAATTTTAGAACCTACAGTATGTAGTTATAAAAAAAAAAATTCACGAACGAGAGAGCACGGCTTCAATTTTTCTATGGTAGCTATGTCAGGAATCGAGGATTCCCGCAATGCAAAGTGCTGTTTTCTAAAAAAATTATAAGCTACAAGTGCAATTAGCGCCATATTAGAATTTGGGATAGCTAAAAGAAAACGACCAAAGGGCAAAATAATATCTAGGATGATATTTCAAAAATCAATTTTAATGAAAATAATTCCTTCGGTGCACAACCAATTCCAAATATTTCATGTTAGACTTTCCTTCAAAAAAAACTAGTAGCGATGTATCAACAAAAAAAAATTAAGGATATAACTAAAAGCTAAATCTCTACCTTTAAAAAGTTCTACCAACAGTTCTTCGCAAAGCATTATATGCCACTGTATAACAATTAATTGTTTACAGGGTCCGGCAGTGTAACCAATTAAAAAGGCCATAAATTCATTTTGGAAAATTACCTTTACTCAATTCAAGGTACAAAATGTGTAAAAATAATACGAAATTTAGAAACAATTTACTTTCGCTCAATATGGCCACCTTTTGCCTTCACTATGGCCTTGAGACGGTCCAAAAATGAATCGCAAGCTGCCCGAATGTGACTTGCAGGTATTTTGGCCCACTCGTGGACAATGGCTTTTTTCAGCGCCTCGAGACTGTTGTATCTTTTAGTTCGGACCTTGCTCTCCAAAATGGCCCAAAGAGAATAATCCATCGGATTCGCGTCTGGTGAATTCGAGAGCCATTGTGTGGACGTTATGAAGTTCGGAACGTTGTTTTTCAGCCATTCTTGGTTCACTCGAGTTTTGTGAGACGGTGCCGAGTCCTGTTGAAACGTCCATGGTCTACCACCGAAATGTTTGTCTGCCCACGGCTTCAAAGCAACCTCCAGAATACTTTCCCGATAATATTGCGCATTAACCTTGACGCCAGGCTCTATGAAAACGATTGGAGAGCGCCCATCTGCGGTTACAGCGGCCCAAACCATTATCTGTGGCGGGTGCTGCCTCCGATGACTCAAATTCTCGTATGAACGGTCCCTCAAGTAAACCCTATCGTTTTGAGAGTTTACGAATTGCTCAATTGTAAAAATTTTCTCGTCAGAAAACACAATGTTCGGCAATTGACCGCTTTCGGCCAAGCGAAGCAACTCCTTCGCTCTCTCAAATCTGACTTGTTGCTGCTTCGGTGTGAGATCATGTGCCTTTTGGATCTTGTAAGGCTTGACCTTGAGATCATTTTTCAGTATGCGACGGATGCTACGATCAGATATTTTCAGTTCTTTCGCCATTTGATTGGCACTTCGTCGGGGATTTCGCTCAAGTCGCTTCTTCACTTTTTGAACCATCTCACGTGACGTTGCAGTCTTTTGATGACCACCGCCATGACGTTTTGCGATGCTACCAGTATCATTGTAACGAGTTATGGTGCGATAAACGAAAACTTTATTTACTTTAAGGTGTTCGAGCTCACGAACAATCGCTGGTTGTGATTTTCCAGCTAAATATAATGCAACTACACTATTACGTTTGAAACCCATTACTGATTTTTTTTTCACGTTTACTCACGGCAAAATGATTTCGTGCGCTTGTAAACAATACTCTAAACTGTCATTTAGCTAACTTACAGACAGCTGATGCCCGTGCGTCAGCTGCGCGAGCGGTTTTTGGATACACTTCGAGTGCCGGACCCTGTTAAGTATTTGAAGACTCGAAGAAAACTAAACGCGAATTTTAGGAGGAGTATGTGAGCCCCAGCTCATTGGTTGACGAGAAACTGCTTGAGCACTCAATTAAAAATATTGTATGTAGGGCCAACGCTCCTCGAAATCTTCGTATAACCAGACGAATCTTTTTTCACAATGGATAGATCAAAAACTTTTTGAGCGGTTCAAGTTAACTCCTAAGAACCGATTGCTTCGTACAGTAGATCTATATATTTTTAATATTATGTGTAGGGTAAATGGTTCTCTGAAGAAACTTAATGGATCGAAGAAAACGATCCTGCAAAGACGAATCTTTACTCAGCATCTTTCGTCACAATGCAAGCTAGCCCTAAAGTTTTAAGCAGGTAAAAATTTAAATATTACTCCATACTTAGCTAAATGTTTCTTTGAAAAAACTTAATGAATCGAAGAAAACGGACCTGCGAAGACGAATCTTTCTTTATAATTTTTCTTAACAATGGATAGATAGTTTTGAATGCTTCATATTGTAGACCTATTCGAAATTCAAACTTTTGAAGCCTATTTATTGGGCATTGGATAAGAAGTGACGAAAAAATAAACGTTACGTTAAAAAACTATGTCACTACATATGTATTTGTATAATAACATGTACCGCGTTTATATTATATACTACGACAGACTAAATCGCACACGCTGATTACCACAATGCGCCGCATTAGGTAATTAAGAGACTTTGTTCGTTTTGGTTCAGTTCAGAGTAGAATTTAGAAGGCTGTTAAAGGTGCTATATGTAGTAAGTAGTTACGTTACGATACGATACTACAGACCTTCAAGTGTAGCCATCGTTGGAAACTGGGGAAACTGGGAACTGAGCCTAACCCGACCGACCAACGACCAGAAAACAAGCAAATTAAATGCTTAATAACTTTTTTTGCCTTGATGCTGCCGCTGTCGCGACCTCCAACAACCGATCCGCAAATGCCTTGGCCGGCTACAAAAGGAGTTCGCTTCGCTGTGCGTGCCTCCCCTTGGCTCTTTTGGTGTCTGGGTCTGAGTCTGCTGCTTCACTGTCTACATCTGTGTTTGTGCGCGTGTGTGTGTTTGTATCTGCCTACGGGTTACAAAAATTCCTGGTATTTAAGGGTTTTTTTCTTACTTTTTTTTTGGTAGTTTTTTCATTTTGTAGCTCGACGGGCAACACGGCGCATGGAACTCATTGATTGAAACCGGTGGGCGCTGGCACAACGAACCTTTATTTTTTTTGTTTTTATTTATTTTTTTTTAGGTACATTAGGGTGTTCCTTATATAGATGAAATATTTTATTTTTGTCAAGTCCTATACGCATAGCTTTTTTAAGATTTCATTTCAAGTATTGAGGGATTCTACAATGTGGTAAAGAGAGAAATTCCTATTCCGTCTCGCAGCTTTAACGTTACTACCGAGATTTTTAGCCCAAGCCCGTCTCCCATAGAGACTATTTTTGACAGGCCAAGTAGACAATTTTTTTCGATGAATTTTGTTAGTTCTTTTTGAGATCGCTAAAGCTGCATACTAGGTCAGAAAAAAAACCCAGCACGTCACGCTTCTGATGTAACTCTCAAATCACCTCAAAAATTGATGTGTTAAATTCAAACTCGCGAAATCCCATTCTTTTTGGACACAATTTTAATAATATAGAGTTAAATTTTGTCTTACAAGATTCTTCAGTTCAATGCAAGCTTAAACTTTACCAACCCAATAACACTAAATAGGTAGACTAGATTTTTCGAAAGCCTTTTTTAAATCTAATGAATTCAATCCTTTTTAAAGAACAATTTTTGAACACTACAAATTTTTGGAAATTTTAAGCACCAAAAATAGATAAGGTTTCTAAACACCATTTGAAACCCTTTTAACTTTTATATAGTTTAAAAGTCAGCTCGAGCGTCATAAAATTTAAGCACTTAATATGAATTATTTTTGTATTTTAATTTCATTAATTTTAAGACCTTTAAACTTAACAAACAGGAGAGAAAATGTATACTTTTTTATTTAAGCTTAAGCCCCTTTGACCGCTGTAGTCCCTAATAGTTTAAATTAAAACATATAAATTAGTTATCCAGTTTTTACCAAGATAAATTAAACTCGAACTAAACTGAATTGGAATAGCTAAGATTCAAAAGTGATCTTTCATATTTAAGATTGATTAGTTAACTACCCTGCTTAGTCAAATATACCAAGATAACATAGAGACCATTGGGTTTATTGTGTTGCCCAATTATGTTTGGGGAAGAGAAGGCATTAAAAGGAAGGGGAGTAGGGGTGAGAAATCCTTTCATTCATTCCTAATCTTCTAAGTCACTCTCCTTGCTGCACCATTTCGAGAATTCGATAAAAGTGTTGGATACTTTCTGTTTCCATATCCTTTCTGCAGATGCGAAAGAAGTTGTGATGAAGGATATACATCCTTTCAGCTATTAGGCCGGCAGTGCATAATAACAACTCCTAACATTATTCTGGTCCTGTTTTTGTAAAATCGCAGGAGTTCAGATATTCACTTTGGATTGTACCTTGTACCTTTTTTTATTTTAATGTTATTTCCACAAAATAAAGGCTTACAAGGTTCACCCTAAAGTGCATACACACTCACAAATACATCAATCCTATATACATTTGTACATATATTTATAATTTGTTTTTTTTTTTTGGATTTTCTGCTTAATTTGTTAAATATACACATAATAGTTTAAGATATTAAGCAGTTAGTAAAACAAATATATAAACATAAATAATATCTCTTAATTCTTTCAGAAATAATGTAATTTTTTTTTTTTGGCTTCCGATATTGTAACTTGCCTGGGTACTTCCAAAAATAAATTTGAAAATAAAATTCAAAATTAAATATTTTCTTATAAACCATGACAAAAAAAAAAATCCGAAAAGTTTGGAATTTTTTTTTTCTAAGATTTTACATTTTTTTTCTAGTTTTGGAATGGCTCAGAAGAATACGATCCCTAAACAAATAGAATAATTCGTACTGGAGCTACACAGTTTTAATAAAATTTTACATTTTTAAAAGCTCATTATAATTTGATTTCAGAGCGAATTCGAGCGGAAAAAAATTTACCCATCAAGGGAATAGGAGTCAGATCATACGTAACGCTGGCTTAAGAAAAATGGTAAAGTTTTTTTTTTAGAGGTTCACGACTAGAGTTGGCGAAACTTCTGTATCTGACAACCCATTCAACAGTTGATAGTTGATATTGAGAACATATTTCTATTATAATTTATCTTCAGTAGCTCTAAAAACACCCTACATACTAAAAAGTATATACATCCCAAACCCTACAACTTATAAAGATCACTCAAATTCTGCAATAATTATAAAAAGGAGACAAATTAATTCGGTAATGCTGCTCTTGCAGCACAGGCATGTAACATATATATAACAGTTCGCTCAAAAAGTCTCCGGCCTAACTAAGAAAAACACAATATTTTAGCGAAATTCGATTTTATTCATCAACATAATTTCCATCTAAGGTAATACATTAATAAAAAAAAAAAATTAAAAAGCACCAGACAGGCCTAAGAATCGTCAATTCGTTGTTGTTTTTGGTCTAGCGGCACCCACTTTGCCAACTTTTTTTTCATGCCCAAATGTTCATGCAAAATTGTGAATACGCCACCTTCTGATAACTTTGAGACCTCAGCTATCTCCTTCAATTTTAATTTACGGTCGATCAAAACGATTTTTCGAATTTTTATGATGTTTTCTTCGCTAACACCCGTTTTTGGGCGACCACTGCGTTCAGCGTCTTCGGTGTCAGTACGACCACGTTTAAATTCACTATACCAGTCTTTAATGGTTGATTTCCCTGGAGCAGAGTCCGAATAATATTTATCAAGCCAAAGTTTAGCTTCTACCGTATTTTTTCCGGCTAAAAAGCAATGCTTAATTAGCACACGAAATTCTTTTTTTTCCATTTTTAACAAAAACACCGAGGTAGCTTCACATTGACACGTATAACTTGACAACGCGTTAACCAAATGACATCAAATTTTAACACATATCTTATGAAGGATGGCGCTATCGAACACCATAAAAGAATTTTCATTGGTGGCGCCCTCTATATGTCAGGACGTGGACTTTTTGTATGAAATCTCACTGCATTCCTGAATTCCAGCATACTCTTTACACATATTCAGAATTCTAAATTATTCAGCTCGTTTTTTTTTTGGATTTTATAGGCTCGTCGGGTTTTATTATTTTTTTTTTACAATAGCCGCATAACGACAGCTACAACGCTGATTATAACAATGATTATAAACACAGGGGTCATGATCATCGTGATCGTCATCATCATCATGATCCGTCCTGCCAGCTCATACATTGAGGCTACCTTGGACGCCGCCAGAGAGCATGGCTAAAGGTGCAAACAGCCATTTTGCGTCACTTTGCTTTTGACTTATTTGTAGGAAGATTGTGTGTGTGTGGTGGATACCTGGAACGCATAGTGGATTGGGCACATTAACATTTCAATGCGCCCCCGGTTCCTGGAGATCGCAGCAACGTTACCACCGTCTCGCTTCAATTTTATGTGCGCATATAAAAGAGTCTGCTCGCTGGGAGTCGCGTGTAATCAACACTACTCGATCCCATGAAAGGAGTGGGGGGCATGCAGGCAATGGTACAACTCTGGCGCATGCGCCACCACCTCCGCTGTCGCCACGACGTGCTTGTCAAGACATTATAAGCGGAGTACACTAGGCGCGCGATGAATGAATGATAAGCAGCAGCAGCAACAGCACCAGGCAAGAAGTTGCAAAAGGGATTCACATTTCCCATTGATCCCATGGTCTACAACGAAACACGAGCTGGGTAAATCTAGTTCATTTTACTGATCAAGTTCAATCGTTTTTTTTTTTCAGTGAATGAAGTCGTTTTTCGTTCAGTTGGTCTCTTTAATGCCGCTGTTCGTTCTAAATTATACTACTATATGTCATTTTGAAAAAGAAAGGTTTAAATAATTTAATTGTCTACTTAAAACAAGGTGGTTTATTTTTTAATTTTCTTTACATATTATTAAAATTAAAAAATCGTTTTCAGTTGAACTGTGAGAATGTCTTTGCATTTTTAAGTTCATAACATACATATATACATACGTATAACAGTAAGTAGGATTTAAAAAAAATATTTCCAATCGTTTAATACGTTTTGTACTTATTTGTTAGAAACAATATTCATGTATAAGAGTAAAAAAAAATTATATGATACAAATTATTTGTTGAAAAAAACATAACAAGTCGAAGCAAGGTAACGATAATTAAGAATAGTAAATAATAATATAAGAACGAACAACAGTACAAGAACAGTAGAAGAACGATCAACTATATAAGAATAACATAATAAGAACGAACATCTGTATAAGAATAGTAGAAGAACGGATAATTGAATAAGAACGAACAAAGAACAAGTGACTTATACAATAGTAAAACGAATGATGTAGTAAAACTTATTTAGTTCGTTCTTTTAAGTGAATAGTTCTTTTTTGATCGTTCGTTCATGAACGACCCAACACTACTAACGACAGACTCATGGACGCCGGCTGCAAAAAGGATTGCAAGGTCATTGAGTATAGTTTATTTTAAAAGTTGGTTGTTATGTTTAGGGTTGGAGCGTGGAGTGCACTAACGAGTAGGTACATATACTATGTGTATATGGTCAGGGCATAACACGCATTCCTTGCTGTCTACGACAATGGACTTGTGGGTGTGAATGAGTGTGTTACGAAGGTTGCCATTGATAATTGCGTACTTGACTTTTTTAAGTGTGACCATATCGGATTAAGCGCTTCTAACAAATAGTTTTACTGATCAGACTGTACTCAATATATATAAGGATTTTCGGAAAGAATAATCAACGAGCATGATCTACTTTGATTTATCACTCTAAAATGCTGGAACAATAGTTCTCTTTATTCGATGCAAGACACAATTCATTGAAGTCTTCCAAACACTGTGGATATATCAGAAATAATGGGTTTTTTTTTGCGAGACCTATAAAGAGATGTCTCATATGAGATTCCGTGAGTCTAAGGCAACTTTGGACATTTGTGGTATCAGCATTTTTATACCCTATACCATAAGGTAGGTTAAGATAGTAGCTAAAGACTCCCCAAAGTTACCTCTAATATGATCAGGTGCACTAAATGATGCTAAAATATTTTCATCTACCCCCGCAAGTTAACTCCAACAGGGTCAGGTCAGGACAACAAAAAAGTCTTTCTTATTGACGCAGAACTTAGAGATCATAAGAGCTGGAATAAGCAAACTTTCGATTTGGACTTCTTATATTTTCTTTTGCGCCAACCTATGCAGCCCTTAGAAAAATACAGCGGAGGTAAGTGCAAAACGTAAAAAACCATGAATATTTGAAAATGAGCCCGATCCTAGAGTTCCAAGGGGGAAAAAAGCCCAATCATATTGGTATTCCCAAAATAGTCAGTCGAATCTGTATAAAACATAAAAAGGAGTCCTTTCCGAGGCTTGTTTCTTGGCCTTCACTGAATAAGTGTTTTTACGTGGCGGGTTCCAAGCCCTGCGCACAACCCAGATTTAATGTCCAGGGGATAGGACAGCGCCGCACACATTGGTTCACAGACTGGCGGGTGCTAATCTGCTATCCAGAAGGGGCCACAAGGAGGCTGTGTGTCAACTTGGATAAAGCAAGGAACAAGGATCGTTCTGGCGGCCGCCGTGCTGACCACAATCAGAGACTTTGCCTTGTATGCGATAACCCTCCCCTCCTGTCTCCGTTGGAAAGACCAAGTGGAAGGGGCCCTGTCTTCGCTCGGTGTGACCAACTGGAGAAGGCGCGCGCAATGCAGAGGCGCCTGGAGAGACGTTTTAAGGCAGGCCGTAACCCGGTAATCGGGTTGGTATGGCCACATAAGAAGAAGAATCTGTATAAAACACAACCCTTCGTTTGTTAGAAATCTTTGGGAAATTCAAAAAACCAAATAACGAAGATGAAGTATACTTTAACTATTTCCAAGTTTTTCGACGCTAGAAGACTGAAGAAAACTCGTTTTAGAGTACCTACTTCTGTTTGGATTCAAATGATCATCTGTCTTACAGATCTTATAATTTCCTTAGCTCCCAACCACTGGGTGTAACTAATCGAAGAACAGCGTTCTCAGTTTAGAAAATATTCACCTAAAGCTTTTAAAGATCTGCTTTTGTCGACTTTAAAAGATTTTATTGTAGCCTTAAAAAAGCTGGTGATGACTTTAACTATAACTAAAAACTGAGAGTTTATTTCCATTTTGAACTATTAGGAGATCAAACTTATTCGACTCCAGAAGACTCTGTTGCAGAAAGCTCGTTTTAGAGTATATACTTTTGGTAGGGATTAAACGATTATTATGAACCTAATACTTCTTTTTGCCCCGATGGATACGTTCTTCGAAGTTTGAAGCCCTTAGCTTAGGGGATATTTAGAGAATATTGACGAACTCTTAAGAAGTTTAACATAATTGTTTATCTTTTTGCAACATTAGAAGATGCTGTTGTAGCCTTAAAAAAGCTCATGACGGGAACAAAATTTTGTATACTCAAAACATCGAATTAATGGGTCATTCGATAACTTACAGCAGAGAACTATTCTGTTACCAACTACTAGATCAAAGTTTGTCAACGCTAAAAGACTCTGTTGCGGACTGCAGCGATGTGATTTTAGAGTACCCACATCTGTGTAGAGGCACGAAGAGTGTGCGTCGAATTAATCGATCATCTGCCTAACAGAGCTAATAAGCTATCTTTCTTCCGATCATCAAGCATACATTACAATATCAACGTTTAGAAGACTCTGTTGTAGCCTTGAGAAAGCTCTTTTAAGATGTACCTACTTCCGATGAGAAGAAATTTGAAAATGGGTCATCCAATAACTGATAATTTCTGTTTGTTCACGACAGGCCCGACGAGTTAGTGGGAGGAAGGCGGAATTCCCCTCGGATCCGGAGTGTGTTCTCAGGGGCCCGGTGTAGTTATTGTCGTAATTCAAACTACAGATACCGGCACATTTTCCCCCCGGACTTGGATTTTCTCTTTACGGCCCTAGTGCCCTCTCGAATATCTTAATAACGTGGTGTTTCTATTTGACTCAAAAAATTTTCTTTCTGATCAAAAGTGCTAGAACGCATTGATTTTAAAGAAGCATCTTAATTGTTCAACTTTCACTATTGTTTTGTTTTTTTTTTTAAGGCAACCCTCGTATGAGTGTATATGAGAGCTTGTTGGTGCTGAACTTTTGCCTATTTTGGGAAAGGAAATAGTTCGCTGGCATGCATATCGATTATAAATTCAAGACCTCTCCACACAAGTTGCACACACAATCACACACTAACTGCCTTGGTCTGTCTGTTCCACAATAAAAAAAAAGAGAAGAAAAAAACAACTGCTACAAAAAGCATCGTTTAAAATTTCTGATTTAGCAGATTTTTCTCTTTCGGTTTCTTTAGTGCGGCGGCGAATTTCTGAGAATTGCTAAGGAATGTGACCGCGTATGCGACGACGAGCATTATATCAGTAGGATAAGAAGGATACGGCGGAGAAGGCGAAGCAGAAGGCCAAGACGTTGAGAACTTTGTAAGAGAACTCCAGTTTCAGACTGTTGCTAGCATTGCGTTTTTCTTAATTTTTTTGCTTATTTTTAATTCTTGTTTTATTTTCGTACTCTCAACAATTTTTCGTTATGTTATTATTGCGCCAAAAAGCGCGTCTCATTGTTGGATTTTGTCTTTCGAACGTACTAAGTCTGAGCATGCCCTTAATGTCATACCTTTATAAGTTCTATGTTTGTACCCGTCAAAAAAGGGTACATTGATTTTTTCTTGAGTTATAAAATCTGTTTTTTTATACCCTGCACTTAGAAGTACAAAGGGTATACTAGATTTGTGCAATGTATGTAACGGACAGAAGGAGGCGCGGCAAAATGCGCATCATAACCTCGGGTGGCGATTGAGCCATGTCCGTCCGTCCTTCCGAATGAACGCCTAGATCTCGGAGACTAGAAGAGTTAGAAACATCAAATTTGTCCAGCTGGTGCGCATATTTCCTTAGAAGATGAAGTTTGTTGAATCATGTCAATATCTTTCCCCGATCCCCAGCATTCGATTTTCGCGGTTTTTGGCAACACATTAATATTTTCATCTGAAATTTAACAGAGTGATGCCTTATGGTTCCATGAGTCAAAAATGAACAATGAATTGGACAAATACAGCAAAAACTATAGTCAAAAATATACAAACTGCGTCAATATTTGACTCTACCTAATTATGGTTACAAGTGACGTCTAATAACAATTTTTGGTTAGCTGATTCATGTGGCTCCAAATTTTTTCGATGTGCACCCCCCTTCAACATATCAACTTGAATCTTACCCCATATACTTTAAATAACTCTTTTGACGTTACTTTCGACTACTTTTTTAGCTTAAAATGTTGCTAGATTTTTTTCTTTTTGGCTCAATATTTGATTAAAATTGGTTGACTATTTCGTATATCTACCATACAAAAATTATACCAGTTTGTGCAATATTTCTAATTATTATTAACGCGTTTGTACTTACCAGCAGATCTTTCTTAAGTATGCTATTATCTGTATAGAAGACTAACAAATCTGCGGATAAAGCACGACAGCTGGGTTCTCGCAGCTTCGAGGCAAGCAGCAAGCAGGCAGCGGCCAAGATCTGTAAATGTGTCTTAAGCACAGATTGGGTTGAGAGATACCGATCCATATAGTTAAGTGCTAGTAAAACGACTTCCTCTTGACACTTTTCCTCGGCGCACACCTGTAAAAGAAGAAACACGTAGACCATGAAAAGGCGTTACTTACTAAAGGCACTACAACTAAAACACGTTAATTATTTTTGTCCGTTATGAAAACGTGGGCAAAGAGTAGCAGGGCAAAAAAAACTTATCCTAACTTTATCCGGTTTTAGGGAGATTTTTAGCATACCATTAAAATATCAATAAATTTTTTTATTTCTACTCACTGACGCTCCATGTTATTTTTTCCTAAAAATGTGACTGTGAAAAGTTGTATACACCGAATTTTATATGCCCTATAACCTTGAGTTATAAATAATAATAATAATTTCCCTTGACTGACAAATTGTCAGCAGCCCCTGTGCGGAGCATAGGCATCTCTATTAAT
The DNA here is from genome assembly GCA_037043745.1 of Chymomyza amoena. NCBI lineage: Eukaryota > Metazoa > Arthropoda > Insecta > Diptera > Drosophilidae > Chymomyza > Chymomyza amoena. The sequence continues at coordinate 60,454 of JBAMAX010002010.1, forward strand.
TACTTTATTTCCTTCGAATATAGCGGATTAGAGCGGCAAATAAGAACTTTTTAAATATTAAAAAAAAAAAAAAAAAATTGATTTTCAGATCAGACCAATCTTGTCTTCTAAACGTTTTTAGGAACGAATTACAATACTAGGTCCAAATAGCCCTGAAATATAAAAAATCCTCGATTTGTTCCTTGGTTTCAGCGCCGTCAAAATTGGACACGCTACGTTAGAACTCTGAAGTGCTTACGCTTTTGGAAATAAATACATGGAAAGTGATTCCAAAGATATAAATAAAATATGGTCTGATCTCCGGATATACAAATATATATAGTATACTTTTTTGAAACTTCTTTTTCTGTCTATGTTATTCTCAAGTAAGGGATTTAAAATCACTATACTTCTGATATTGTCTAGAACTATAGGCACTATATCCAAAACGAATAAAGGTGAATCAAAATCGTCAGTAAATGCTGCTTTGAAGTCATTGGGTTTTGCAGACTACTATCTAGTTTTAAACAAATTTTATGATCCTAGATTTTAAGATCTTTGAAATACAGACGTTCTTCTTACTCATCTACTTTGTTTTACTCATTTTATCCAAGTATTACAAATACAAATTCTTTTACGGCACTCTATAGGGTAGAAGTAAATAGGGAGTGTCCATCAATCGGATCAACTCTGTTCGTGCCAAACTCGCTTGTGTTAATCAGAGGCATCTACTACGCTCTCTTCTAATGCCTCTCTTATTTCTGCTTATTTATTTAAAATTCTTTTTTTTTTTTTTGTTCTTTTATTCTTAAAAAAAAAGCCAACAATCAGCACATAAATCAGTGAAATATTTCCAAGCCTAGCAACTTATGAATGAAACTTATTTGTGCGAATTGAATGAATGGACCGAAACATACGATACTATGAAGAATGTACATACATCAAGAACATGATGACGGTGATGGAGACGATGACAGCAGGGCCAGAAGGCGACATTATTTGAACGCTTTTGATGCGGTTCATTTGTACGATTTGAAGGCTTAACGAATGAGCAACATCATCATGATACGCTTTGGAACAGTGCGGGACAAGCGTGACAATTTTATAAAGGCATTACGAATACAACCTGAAGTTATGGACAATGTTTTTGGTGTTCTTTACGAGACAGCAAGTACGAATTTTTTTTTTTGCTAAGTTTTCTTGAACTTTTCCTTGTGACATCATTTGTTTAAACTTAAGTATGCCAAAAGTTTTAGAGCTAGTATTGAATAAAAAGTTTTCTCAACACTTTTCACTAAAGTTTTATATGATAATAATGAAAATTTTTGCAACTGTGGTCACGACAAAAGACTTGGCTCACCTTTCAGAAATCGTACCAAAGCTGCAAATCCCGCTGGCAGCTATGTTTGTGTGCTGAAGGATTCTATTTTGAAGCTTATTTAGTGTACAGGTATAATTTCTGTGAATAAATATTTTTTAGCATCGGCTTACATTCGAAATGTTCAACACATCATATTGTCGATCACACGTGCAAAACGTTACTTTAAAACTATAAAATAAGGTTTTTATAAAGTGTAAAAAAAATGTATTCAAAAATATGAAACCGTTTTAAAAATGTTTCCAATTTTTTTTGTTCCCAAAACATAGAAATGAAACTGTCATGCCAAGTTGCTTTCGTTCCCTGCGCAGACCACCGTCCACCTTGTTAACAAGGCCACACCTTATGCTCTTACATATTAGGGGGCTTTGATTTTGGTCTTGTAAAATGCAACCTGATATCTTTTTACCCATAAAAGAGCAGACACCAAGTGGCGCCTGCACTAATAGAGCTGCTCAGGTGCCACAGGTGTTTTTTTTTTTTGTCTTTTTTCGGCATAATATTGTTCTCAAAATCAACAGCTACAGGTATATTAGCTTTGTAAAAAAATATGTGTTAAAGTGATAAGAAAGCAAAGATGTCATCTATAGGGTATGTATTAACATTCATACATTTATACAAAACATGTGATAAGAGAAATTATTCTAGCTAAAGACGTCTAACTGTCTGAGTCTAGACTTTGCGACTTGAAGATTTTGACTTCATTAATCATTTCGTATAGTTTGATTCATAGTCATAGAGCAAACTTTCGAAAGTTAACACTAGATCTCTAGGAATTTTACAGCACATTAAATAGGTCAAGGGCAGATGTTGCCAAGTAATTGATTAGTGTAAAATAATTTTAGCTGGAAATTTTAGAGCTGCAGTTTATTAAATATAAATCAACAGATGCACAACCAGTAGCAGTTGTGAATTATAAGCAAAAGTGAAAAGAAAAATTCCGTTCAGTGCTAGAAGTAACTATTTTGTTGAAGAGCAATTTCTTCCTAACATTATATTAAAATGTTTTTCAACACGTAAAATATTTTTATTACCTTTATTATATTGAGATGAAAATTTATGTTTTTTCTGATTTACAAAAATTCCAAGTCAAACTCAACTTATATTTTTTTCTATCTATAATACATACACTTTCGTTAAATAGTAAAACCACGCCAAATTATCACTCTATTTTAGTGAAAGTGAGAAGCTTAGTGGGTTGAGGCACATACAATCTGTAAAAATAAATACATATATATTTTTTTTCTTAAACTACAACTTTTTAATTATTCTACCTTGTTTACTTTCTTATTAACTTGTATTTAGGTAATCGCCTAATTTTACTTTACTTTACTTTTTTTTATAACATTTCAGTCTGGCTAAGGGTATCTAAAGGTTAAGTACTCTTCTTCACAAAACTCTTAACGTTTTGTTTACTTATTATGCCTTCCAGTTTGTGGCTTGGAAACAGACTTAACTTCGTGATACAAAAAAAAAGAGAAAACAAAAATTGTATATGTATAAGTAGTATGTACATATGTATGTAGTGCATGCAAGTCCACTGAAAATCATATTAAAACGAGAACCTACAAAAGCAGAGAGAGAAAAAAAGTGTAACAATATAATCAGAAGCAGCTTATCAGTAGAAACGTTTGGAGGACACCAAAGGGGCTCTTCCCCCCTGCAAGAGTCGAACATAACATAAAAAAAAAAACAAATAGTATATACATTTATGTAATGACTGAGTAATAAGCAACAATGGTGGCATCGAAGGTGAACCCGAATGCATTACAAATGTACATACAAGCGTACATATGTACGAGTATGTATACATTGTTAGACACACTAACGCGATTACAAATAAATGCAGTTCAGTTATGTTACATATGTAGTATATAGTATGTACAACCAAATATGGTATATAACAACATAATAAAGCAGAAAAACTAGATGAAATGAAAACTCTGTAGCAATATCTTCTAGAAGAAAGCTTTTGCGGCGACTCCAATTCGAAGAAAATCGTACGTGAATTCTTTTTATATACAGTACGTAGGATAGAAGCGTCTATAAAGTTACAAGGTGGCGCGAGAAAACTGATTCAATCTTCGTAATTTTGAATTTCAAGGAGTATATAATGTTAGTTTAAAAAAAAAGTGTTTGTAACTATGCAATGAATATTTTAATGTGACGCCTAAAAATGGTTAAAAATTTGAATGGTATCTATATGAAATAGTGCACCAGTTTTGATCAAACTTTATGCAAATGTTTAGATTAAAACAAAATGGAACTGACAGAAATTTGGTCAAAACTGGTGCATGTATGCTAAATCAGCAGCCATACAAAAATTTAATCACTTGTAAGTTCCCACAATTTTTTCATTTTCTGCATGCCACGAATTCTACCTACAGGGGCACCATGAATCCACAAGCTTAAACTGCCTGAAGATAATGTGCATCTTTAGCAAAGATTTGAGCTTTGAGCTCTAAGCTCTTAAAATCTCGGAAGTTTTTTTTGCAGTGATAGACAGAGATTTTGTTATAACTACCACACCTTTTTCTGCCAGTTACAATTTATTTTCCATTTAGACCAAAATGCACTCAATATTTGCACTTGAAATTTTTTTGCGTTTAAGAATATCTGTTCTTCAGAAGAATTATTGAAATGGGTTTTTTTTATTTCAAGTATCAGAAGCCGGCGCGTTAATTCTGAGCAACATTTGTTATTTAGCAAATAAAGAGTGCATACATTTAAAAAAAATCGAGTTCTTTCAACAGCAAGCTTTCAAGTTCAAACAGTAATACATACATATGTACATATTTATATACTATATAGAACTCTGCTAAAGCTACATATGTATATCGTTTAAATACAGTGATCACTTCTTATGCAATAATATTGGAAATGTTTTCTAAAGCAATTAAACAACGTCACGTCCTTCCCCAGCGACACCTTGCCAAACACGCAACCATAAAAAATCGGATGCCATACAAATGCCTACCACACTTAAGATCAACGTGCTGATAAGAAAAGAAACTTTCAACTTTTGCCAGTTGGATGACAAAACTTCTTTAAAAATAGTGTCAAACTAGTAACTAAACTAGTGTGTATGTATATGCATATGTATATAAATGTTAAGGCTAGTTATATACATATGAGCCGCTCAGTGCACACTTCGATTAACTCCACTTTTTGAAAAATTTTTAATTCAGGTGTCAAAGGCCTCGGTATAGTCATAACTTTTTATATTTATAATAACTTTCCCGAATAATAAAGATTAGCACCGTTAAATGACAATTTGTTTTTGGCCATTGAATAATAAGTAATTTATTTCAGAAGCCATTTCGATTAACTCCATACCCCAATGTAAATCGTTTTGGAAACGCTGTATCTGTTCTAGCTGAGCATAGACAATTATTTGTTTTTAAACAGCCGGAGATGCCCTCTCCCTCTCAATAATATAATATTGTGTGTCAGCGTTGTATTGTTAATTTTGCTCAAAAATGATGCAACAGTGAGAAGCATAATCAGAGCTCGTAAAAAACTGTCAACATTTTCAGAGTGTTCGAAAAAAATCACTCTCTTAAGAACACTTTGTGAAAAGCAATTGACATAACACTTTGAATTGTATCTTTGCTCAAAAGTGTTTCGCTCAGAGCAAAACACTTTTTTTCTGTTCCTCTTTGGTTTGATCAAAACCCTATCTCATACAATTCAAAAATGACTATAAAGAAGATACTGAATTTCAAGCCATTAACACATTTTAAGCGGGTAGCCTAGTATATGAAACTATGCAGCGTAGCGGGCATAGTAAGTATGCAAAACAAGCAAAAATTGCGCGATCCAAAATAAATAATATTTGCAAAAGTAATGGTTAGATTTTAATAAAATTTGGTAATATAGTACTTACAACTATACTCTATTTTATTTTATCAAAAGTTTTGTACTAAAACACAACCTACCCTATCTGTTTACCTTTCAAAATGTCAACTATATTGACAAATTTACGTTTATAAACCAATAGATATTTTGTAAAAAAACGTTTTATTGTTTTTTAAACCTATATAATACTTGTAAATTCATTTTTATACAGAAGTAATTTAGTAGTAGTAGTAGTGTATAAAATATTTTATTGTATTTTCTAACACTAATATTTTTTAAATGTGTGATATTTAAAAAAACATTCTCCCTTATGAAGGGGCACGTCGCAATATTCACACATAAAGCAGGTTAAACTCTTCTTCTTGTGAGAAGCACAAACATAACATTGTTTCTGGGGGTTCTTTTTTTTGCCTCCCGTAAATATTCTTTTAATTTTATGTTTTCTTGCATCCAATAATCTATTTGGAAAATCGATTCTTCTACATGTAGAAGATGTCCTGGGTACTGGATCATCAGGATTATTGGGAACTCTATCATCAACACTATCTCTACCATTATCTCTTATCCATTCTTTGGCCACATCGTGCAAAAATCTTTTATAACTTTTCTTTGAATTGGTATTTAAACCTTTAAAAACCCTGAAAGCGTTGAAAAGAGCACCATTTAGCAAAAACATCACTACCCTTTTCGTCCATTTTTTTGTGCGTCGTACAATTGAATAATATGACAAATACTGATCAGCGCGATCGACACCTTTCATATATTTATTATAATCGATAACGCATTTCGGCTTCCAAATGTTTTCTCTTGTCTTCCAATCAATATTTGCACTTTCTACGATAGTGGAAGAATGGATTGTTGAAATCATTCGAACTGTTCTTTTCGATTGCCAGCATTGTAAAAGAATATCGTTTTGACGACGAAACAAAGATTCACCTTTTTTTAAATTTGCATTTTGTAAACATGCAGGAAGACCTCTATTTGTACGTATCGTACCACAACTTCGGAATCCATTTTCTAACAAGACTTTAGCCGTATCGACACTATTATAATAATTGTCCATGTAGACGTGGTGCCACAAGTTTGCATACGGCTGTAGGAGGTGTAAAATTGTCTCCTGAAGTCGACTTCCTTCACAATGATATATTCGGAAATTACATATGTATATATCCTGTTCTTGCTTCACAAACCATTCGAATAAGAATTCCGTATTTATGAATTTTGGAAGCATTATACAAATTGAATGATAGCCAACCTCTCCAGGGTACAATGCTTTCATCCAATGACAACTCTCGTTGAGGCTTATATACTTTTTAAAATTTTTTTAAAAATAAGATACGATTGGGCGAATTTTTTTAAAGCGATCTCTTTCATTGATGTCAGTTTCATTATTTGAAAAATGCCATGAATACCATATTTGGCGGAAACGATCTCTACTCATCACTTGTGCAAAAATTGGAGTTTCAATTGTTTTGTCTGTAGACCAATATTCATCCCTAGTTTCTTTACGAACTTTGCCCATAAGTAAAAGTAATCCCAACATTTGTTTCATTTGTTCTGCAGATACGTCTTTCCATTTCACAGATTTTGCACTGTTTTTAAACTTATCAACATTTTGTGAATGATAACGATTAGTTTCTTCTGCCATATAATCGAACAAATCGTTCCCTATGAAAAGTTGAACCACTTCATCCACACTTTCTGAATTATTTGGCATCTCAACAACGCCACTTTGTCCCAAAAATTGTTTAATAATTGGAGAATTATCATGTTCTGACCACTCCAATACTTCATCGTCACTTTGTTCCGAATCGCTATACTGTATTGGTAAAACTCTACGTCTTCTAGGATGAAAGAAGTCTTCATCACTTTCACAGTCACTCTCAAATTCAGTAATATCAGAATCACTGTAAATTTGCGATAAATTATCTGCGTAAACTTCACTATCACTATCAGGGTCCATTTTTATAATAATTGAAAAATAATTTATAAAAAGAAATGTTCAACTGTCTAAAGCCGACTAAACACTGAATTTAAAATTATTATTTCACATTTTACACAATATTCTATGAAAATGCTCTCGAGCTCTCAGAGCTTAAGAAAATTACGCTCTCGTTTGTCTGAAGCGTGGGAAAGTTAACGGTATGTTTTTGTATTTGCTGATGCAATAATTGTTGATAGTTATGAAATGACAAGTCGCTAAAACAATTGAGAAATAAATTTATAAATATAAAACAACATGAATGAATACGCAATAACAGAGAGTACTCTCTGGCAATAATGAGAAGTGTGTCAAATGAGATGAAAGATCCTCATAATATTAGGTTGTCAAAAAAGTCTTGCGGTATTTTTTTTGAATTTTCAATTGTTCATAAAATTGGTTATAATAATGCGATTTAAGTCAAATATGCGCCGTTTTGTTCGATGACGAGTTCCCAACGAGATGCCAACTTCATAATGCCCCTCTTATAGAAGCTCGCTTCCCTATTGTCAAAAAACTCGGAGAGCCAATTTTCAAAGGACTCTCTTGTGGACAACCTCCGATTACCAAGCGCGTTCGTCATGGACAGAAATAGGTGGTAATCACTTGGTGCGAGATCCGGACTATACGGTGGATGCAAAAGAACCTCCCATCCGAGCTCCCGGAGCTTCTGGCGCGTCACCAAAGATGTGTGTGGCCTGGCGTTGTCCTGATGGAAGACAATTCGGCCTCTGTTGATCAAAGATGGCCTCTTCTGCATGAGTGCTGCATTCAAGCGGTCCAGTTGTTGGCAGTACAGGTCCGAATTGAGCGTTTGGCCATAGGAGAGCAGCTCATAGTAGATGATTCCCTGCCAATCCCACCAAACACACAGAAGAACCTTCCTGGCCGTCAATCCAGGCTTGGCCACCGTCTGGGCAGCTTCCCCGCTTTTCGACCACGACCGTTTACGCTTCACGTTGTCGTAAGTGACCCACTTTTCATCGCCAGTCACCATCCGCTTCAAAAACGGGTCGATTTTGTTGCGATTCAGAAGCGATTCGCATGCATCCATTGCGTCAAGTCGTGTGGCACCCATACATCGAGCTTCTTATTCAATCCAAGCTTCTTCAAATGGTTTATAACGGTTTGATGACTCATGCCCAGCTCTTGGCCGATGCTACGGCTGCTACTATGCCGGTCTCTTTCGATCAATTCAGCGATTTTATCGCAATTTTCGACAACAGGCCTTCCGGACCGTGGCGCATCTTCGATCACCTCTGCACCAGAACGAAAACGTTGAAACCATCGTTGTGCGGTGGAAATGGAAACTGTATCGGGTCCATAAACTGCACAAATTTTATTGGCAGCATGAGATGCATTTTTGCCTTTATCGTAGTAGTACTGTAAAATATGCCGTATTTTCTCTTTATTTTGCTCCATGTTTGCGACGCTATAACTCACGAACGACTAAAAGCAAACAACAATTAATCAAACACGTGTTAGCACGTGAAAAGAGCTTTCCAAAAAGCTCTAGCGTGAACCGATGCGATGAATACAACTAGAACTACGCGCTTGCAAAGACAAGCTTGCGGAAATACCGCAAGACTTTTTTGACAACCTAATATTATTATTTATTTATGCCCATACAAAACAAAAACAATTGCCTTTCCTAATTTTGTTACTATATAATAAAAATGTTTCTTGGGCAGTCATATCAACATTTTTCGTGAACAATTGTTGATTTGAGTTTTGAATGCAACAATAAAAAACAATTTCCATGAAAAACTTGAAATTTATGAAACTAAAATAATTATATGAAATAATACTTTCAGTTTTATATGAAAACCAATCCGGTAAAAATACCGTCTCCCGCTTTTAAAGTGCCTACATTCAAAAGGTAAAAATACCCGGCCCTCTTATAAGCAGCAGTTTTCACAACGGGTAATTTTACCCGGCCCGCTTTTAATGTGTTAATATAAAAAAAACTTTAGTGGGTAGACCGCAAAGTATGAAAAATATTGATCAGCCTTTATTATTTCCTAAAGGAAGAACTGTGACAAAGGAAAAATGGAGAGATATGATGGACCTGCTAAAATTCATTCCTCCTGTTAAACACGATTACTATAATAATTTGTCGACAAATCGAAATGACGAATCCTCGCCTACAGCTGATGAAGAAGACATTATGTATGATATTGCTGAAACATCCCAAAGAATAATGCCCCAAACATAAAGCTGCTATAAATTAATTAAAAAAAATTAAAAGCTGTGTTTGTATGTATGTATGTATGTATGTATGCATGTATGTATGTATGTATGTATGCATGTATGTATGTATGCATGTATGTATGTATGTATGCATGTATGTATGTATGTATGTATGTATGTATGTATGCATGTATGCATGTATGCATGTATGCATGTATGCATGTATGCATGTATGTATGTATGTATGCATGTATGCATGTATGCATGTATGCATGTATGCATGTATGCATGTATGCATGTATGCATGTATGCATGTATGCATGTATGCATGTATGCATGTATGCATGTATGCATGTATGCATGTATGCATGTATGCATGTATGCATGTATGCATGTATGCATGTATGTATGTATGTATGCATGTATGTATGTATGCATGTATGTATGTATGCATGTATGTATGTATGCATGCATGTATGTATGTATGCATGCATGTATGTATGTATGCATGCATGTATGTATGTATGTATTCATAGCAAAAGTTAATTGCATATTATAATTCATAATTCATAATTCATAATTTCACTACACTAGACTATAAAATAGTGTTGGGTCGTTCATGAACGAACGAACAAAAAAGAACTATTCACTTAAAAGAACGAACTGAATAAGTTCAACAAGATCGTTTTTTTAGACACTTGATCTCTTTTTTATTAGCAGGGCAACTCTATTTCTGTTTTTTATTGCGCGCAAATACAAAAATTCGCATTGGCATTATCTTTATATTTTAAATATATTATATAAAATGTCTCTTAAACGTAAATAGCACATTGTGGAGCCACTTTGATGCATTGGATGATGCAATCAGGGCAAAAAACAATGTTGTTTTTTTTGACAATCAAATTTAATTTCAATTTAATTTTTTTCTACATATAGTATGATTAAAAAAGAAAAACCGGCATAAAAACGAACAACTGAACTGAACAATTCTTTCAAAAGTCGCTAAATTAAAAAAAAAAAAATTTGAGTTTTCTCCTTTAAAAAGAAATTTTAATATTTTATAATAAAAATTTTAAATTTTCTCTTAACAAAAAAAAAAAACAAAATAAAAACCAAACTTTAAACAATTGAAATAATACTTTAATGTTAGATATTAAAAAGGAAAATTTTTAAAACCAACAATTATTGCATTAATCATTGTTTATTTTTTATATAACTAAGGTTTGGGCCTAGGCTTTGGAATTTTTTCTATTAAAAAAGTTAAATATTTTTTAATAAAATTTTTAAATTTTCCCATTAAAAAAAAAAAAAATTAAATTAAATGTTAAACAAAAAAAAAATATTAAATAATTTCGGATTTTCTCCTTTCAAAAAAAAACGAATAATTTTTAATAAAATGTTTTTTTTTTATTAAACAAAATAATAAAAGCCAAAATTTTTAAAAATGTTAAATTCATTTATTGTTAGATGTTACAAAACAAAATTTTTAAAACCCAAAAAAAAAAAAAATTTACATACCGAATAATTAATTTTTATCTCTAGCTTTTGTGGCCTACGAGATGTATGTAGCTGTGGCAACGTACATACGTCTGTACATCTTAAACACTTTAATCTCGAAGACCACAAAAACTAGATTTTATTGCATACTGGGCATACAAATCTTGTTAGCTAGTGTTATTATAACCATCAAATAAACTGTCTTTAAAATCGATTTATAAATGTAATAATAATTAATAAAGTTAAAAATAACTTAATAGACTGGCTTTTAATTTCTAGGTATATAATAATTTAACAAATTATAATTAAGATTATCTATTATTATATATCTCTGATATATGTATATTAATAGATTTCAAACTCTTAAACACTGTAACATGTTTAAGCACGAAACCCATAAGCATTGAGCAGAGAGTACTAAATATATAGAGGCGAAAATTCTCTCTCGAGTGTAAATCTTCGAATAATCGTGCGCCATATTCATGGTAGAATTAATAAGGTAGAGTAATTTTTGCTTATGGCTCTCTTGCTGGTGCCATATTTTTCATTGTTGATGCGAATGTCTATGAGGTAGGTTGTGTTGGCTGTCGCTGCGCGTAATTTTTTTTGTATGTATAGTGGCTATACAACAGCAACGAATATTGCACGTTTTTATTTGAAGCATTAGCATTAATTCTACCATGAGCTGGTGCCATATTTTTCATTGTTGATGCGAATGTCAGAGTGTATGCGTCAGCTTGTGTGCTGCTTCTCTGGCATATTTTTGCTCTCAAAAAATGTATGGCACCGAGAGAAAAATTTACTCTACCTTATTAATTCTACCGTGCGCCATATTAAGTTGGCAAACAAAAATGTTTGCATGTGCGTGCATATGCTTTAGCACCAAGCAACTTTAAAACGGCGCACGTTCATTCACGTTGTTTTGCCTCTATATTTTAGTGCTCTCTGCATTGAGCCACAAAGGGACAAAGAGAGAGAGAGAGAGAGAGAGAGCAAGAGCAAGAGCAAACGTGAGGAGAGCGCTGGGTAAAGCGATAAAACAAAAGAGAGCTCATGTATCCACCCACAACTAATATTTTCTTTGTGATTATTTTTGCAAAAAACCATGGCAACACTTGGTGCAAAAGAGTAGGGAGTACAAAAGAGCGAGCAACTGATACAATACGCACAATAAAATTTATTTAGATGTTATGTACAGAGACAGTCAGATATAGTACATACATACATATGTGTTGTATGTACATATATACTATAGTATTCTTATGTACGTATGAATATATTTATATCAAATGCTTTTTGCATGAATAACAACAATAAAATTTGCAACAAAAAAAGAAGAAGAAAAAAGATGGCGTATGTTTGTCTGGAACGTACGACTTGGAGATACCCTATACCAGCACAGTGCAATTAAATTCGGTATATAGCTGAAGCGTTGCAAGAAACCTACAATTCCTAAAAAAAAAGAAACAATGAATTTTACATCAAAAATAGTCAATCGATTTTGATCAAATTTCTTTACCATAATCATAGACAGATATTTATAATTATACAGACGGACATAGGCATAATGACTTCTTAAGTCACCCTGGTCATAGATAAATTTCGGGAATCTCCACTTGCGGCTTACATAAACTTAATATACCCTTTGTTACAGTGTATACAAAATACTGGAATATATGTATGTTATGTATTTATATAATATACTTATGGAGATACTATATACATACATATGCGCAATAATTTCGTGGGTGTTATGATATTCTAAAACGCAGCTACAGTTCATAGTCTGTTTGGCAAATGATCAAAATCGATTTTCTGGTTGGTTTTATGGGTTACCCCGTTCATAGGCGACGACCTAGTCATATTACTTTGCAACTCAATTCGGTATACAACAATACTTTGCTATGTATTTATTTTATGTACTACGTACCACACCATGTTTATGTATTTGTAGCATTATGTCTTTTATTTTTTGTATTATATACTATATATGTATATATTCTTTTTTTTTTGCAAGCAAGACAAAAAAAAATAAAACGACATCAAAAACGATCGAATGACAAGCAAAGTAGTAGTATATGACACCGCATGGTCCCCAAGTCGTTGGCATTCATGAACGTGTGTCCGTCCAAACGTCTGTTCAGCCCATAGTTTGTCTTCGTGGTAGCCAAAAAAAAAACCAAGTCAAGGTAAACTGAACATTCATCTCACAAGGCGTTAGACTTGGTAGTTTATATGCTTGATGGGCTTTTTAATGCTCTAGCTTTGTCATTCGAATCAGCTGATTGTAATCAAAAGAAAATATTAAGATCCCAAAAAATACTAGATAAAATTTGTCAAATCTATGGGAATATGCACAAAATTTGCAAAAGTTATGAAATATATACAAAAATTACGTATGCGTGCAAATGGGAAAATTTGGAAAAAGCACATAAAAACATGGAGTACGTAAAGTCGGGCGCGGACGACTTTGGGATACCCTGTACAACTAGCATGCAATAAAATAGATAGATAGAATAAATAGATATAGTCAATCGATTTTAATCAAATTTAGTACAGTGCTAAGGAACTATAAAAAACTTACAAATACCAAATTTGGTCCCAATATCTTCACAAACAAACGAAACACAACAAATTTTGTTCAAAAATCGATTTTTTGGAAGATCGGCCGTATGGGAGCTATATGATATAGTCAACCGATTTTGTTCAAATTTGGTACAATGCTTGGATACTCAAAAACTTCTGAGTGCCAAATCTGGTTACGATATCTTTATTAAAAAACGAAATATAGCGAATTTTTCTTTAAAAAAGTTATTTTGGCCGATCGGTCCTATGGGAGCTATATGATATAGTCAACCGATTTTGATCAAATTTGGTACAGTGCTTGAGAAATATAAAAACTTTTGAATACCAAATTTGGTTACGATATCTTCCTGAACAATCGAATTATCCATCTAAAACCTTTTTTTTTTTGTCAAGTTCGTCTCAAACACCAATAAGGGAGCTATATAATTTATCCCCGATATCAAAAAAATTAAATAAACCTCCTATGGAATACTATGGGATCTAATGTGAAAGTTTGGTTACTCTAGCTCTCACCATCTTTGAGATCTAGGCGTTTAAACGGACAGACGGACATGGGTATACCGACTTCTTTATTCACCCTGATCATATTTTAGGTAACTTTGGGGTGTCTCCGACGTCTTCTTCTATATGTTACATACATTTTCGGCCTGCACAAACTTAATATACCCTTTGTATCATACGTTACAGGGTATAAAAATTTTAAATATAGATAAAAAGATACATTTTTTTTAATAACCTGGCCATATTGTAGGTTAGGGCCGTTGTTGCACTTCACTGTCTTACAGCTTACTTTCATGGGTTATATGTATACCAGGTGACGCACAGAATTGTGCATATTTTGGCTGCACAAAACACTGGTTCAATTTTTTATGGCAGCTATAAAATATATATATATATATATATATATATATACTGTATATATATATATTTGTTTGTTTTACATTTATGCCTATATATATATATATATATAGGCATAAATGTAAAACAAAAAACAGCTGAAAAATAAACATTTTCCTGATATATAGCAAATCTTAAGATTTTTGATTTAATTTTTCGATTATCATTTGGAATTCTAAAATCTCGTTTCTTTTTTTTCAGAAAAATTATCAATTAACAATTTCTATTTCGAAAAAAATGTCTACATCGGGGTATATAAGAATTTTGTTTTCTAAATTTTAGATAAAGCATGCTTTATATGTCTGCAAAAGGGTGCATATACATACTGTTGAGATTCTTTTATCAAAAAATTATCAATCAACAAATTCTATTTAAAATAATCCTGCATTGGGATTAATGTAAGTAACAAGAAGTACATTGTTTTGTAAATTTCAGATAAAGCATTATGTCTGAAAAAAGGTGTTGACAGTTTTGTTATTGAGAATTCAATAAAAAATCTTTAAACTTTAATTATTAGATATGCCAAGCGCGATTTTAAAAAATCCATTTAACCCAATTCGTAGCCACTGTATCTGCTTGGATACACAAAAGTAATTGATTTGGGAGGATCTTGACACTTAATGGGTTAACCTTTACCTTTAAGTTAAAAGTTCAAGAGAGATCAATTACGAAACAAATATGTACATACAAGTGTTTATTTTAGTAGTAAAACGATATTAATTTTGAATTTAATAAACGAAAAAAATCGAGACCAATTACAACTTTTTTCACAAAGTTATGGCTATTTGAAATTTCGAAATACATATATCCTTTCGACGTCACTTGCGTTTCACAGGTTTACAAATACCGGGGTCATGTCAATTGTTGGAAAGCTGAGAGTCATTTCCTAAGTAATTTGCTGTGTAATACTTTTTTCGGAAACATAACCTCAAACATCTTAAAGTCCTGACAATTTTATTTTAAAAGACTTATTCTGAAAAAAGCAATCAAGTTTTCTATCCTAGTTGAGAGTACACCACAAAACTTAAGAAGTATTCAACCGATTTGGATCTTCTTTAACTCAAAATAGCAAAGTCATATCGCTCATTTACAAGAAGAGTGTCATAACTCAAAAAATTCGTTTTTTGGGTTAATAATGCAGATTTATTTTATTCGTTATAAAAAACTGTACATTGTGTAAAAATTTCCTATTGATATCAAAAAAAATTTCTGTGGGAGAAAAGAATCGAGAATTTACTTCAACGATTTTTTATAAAATTGTGGGGTCGATGAAAACTTTAAATGCATTTTCTGCAAAATGTATTTTTTTGAGTTATGACGTTCTTCTTATAAGTGACCGATATGATCTGGATTACAGACAACCTCGCAGGAATATACTGGAAAAATCTTTATAAAAATCACTTGGCTCAAAACTTTCAAGTTAAAAGAAAAATGTATAAGTATTGACCGATTTGTTTAAGTTCTGATAAATTAATTTAGGGCAGGTGTATTGTTAGATTTCTGGAAATAACTCCACATCAAAATGGGTTCAGAAGTTAGATTCGCATTTTTTTGGGAAAATTTGGCGTCGGTAAGAATTCCTTACTTTAGCGAACTAATACAAAATGATCAACAAGTTCCAAATAGGTTTCAGGATCACACATTACGTTGTGTACCATCCGTTCTGCATCTGCAAAGTCAAGGGTAGCAATGACAAACTAAACAAAATTTCGCGAGCCCCTAATTAATTCTATTGATTGTAGAGGGTACAGCACCGTGACGATCTTTAACACGCCATCTTAAGGCTTGGAACTACCTCAGCTAAGGACTATAAAATAGGTACGCTATTGCCCCCGAGCCAGCGTATTTTTCCATTGTATATTTGTAAAAGAGTTTGCCAAGAAGGCCACGTTTCTTGTCCGAAATCTATTGTAGATTGCTTCCACATATGCGTTGTATTTATGCACAATTAAAATGCGAAGTTTTTTTTCTGCTAGGGGTACAAATTTATAAGTAATAAATATTCAATTCTAGATTATGCAATAAATCGTTTTAAAGTCAAACTATGGTACAGTTTTTGTTTTAAATCAAAAAATTTGCACTGGGCAAATAAGGGGTACTCATATATATTTTTTTCCTCAACAATTGCAAGGGGCGATTTTTATTTTCTTACAGAAGCCAATATACGTTTGTTTTAACTAAAACTACATTACTTTAGTACCTAAGCAATATTGCCAGGACAAAGACTTGAACGCTATTGCACATATAAAATTCGCAATTCCTTAAACTTAGTATACCTACATCAATGACCGCGACTGTACGTAGGTGCGGAAACCCTCACCGACTCTCGACAATGAACACAAGAGCCCGATAAAAGCAACAGCTTGCGCTGCCTGAACCTCAACCAGAGCCAGTCTCTGCTGAAGCCAGATAGTTCGTTCGCCTCGACGCAGGGCGGCAGATCCTTGCTGTGTTTTAAATGCTTACGAACCATACGAGTTTTCAGGACAATGCCCAAAACAGTAGGTAAGTAAGCAAGAAATAAAGGCAAATGGAAATAAATAAAAAGAAAATAAAACAAAAGCAAAGGAAAGACATGAGCACATTTTAACAAGGTTCACTGTGCGCAGTTATCGTTATCGATTTGCCGATAAGCGCAAGAACTTTTCCAACATAGACCCAAAGCATATTTTGTTTATTTTTGGATATATATACTAAAATTATTTGGTTAGGTCCAGATCAATTTTTTTATTTGTTGCAAAAACAAAGCGATAGATAGATACGATTTATAACGATAGGCCTTACCCAATAACGAAAAAAAACCCATACCATTTCACATGCAACTTCTCGCGAAACCATTCTCATAAAAGGATTCGCAAACTTATGAGTGCAAAGTAAGGCATAATAATAATGACTCCATTGGGACTAAGAAAAAAATGGTATAGGAGATTGTGTTATCCTAATCTGTTAAGCTAATAATAACTCCTGAGTCCTACTGAACTTTTGGCTAAATGGTAATTCTTTCGTTTTCAGCCCCTGTCATCGGTGACTCAATGAGTCTAAAATTATTATACAATAACCCCGCAAAGTTCTCTTGCTACATTACGGGTTTTAGGATTCTATGTCGGACTTACTTTTTCCAATATGACAAAATGCTAATATTCTTTTTATAAATATTACTGAATCGTCATTTGGATTCGACTATAAACTGTAGTTTCCCATTCTCTTTGAACAGTTAATAATAGAGATCTTCATGCTTCACCCGTGGGCGACTCACAAAATTATCTTTCAAGGAATATTATAAAAAAAAATAGTATTGCAAAACGTCTCCTTATAGCGCTTAGTTCATTCTCCGCTTTAATTTTGGAACTCTTGGTTTGGAACGCTCAGTATATTGCCATTCTTTCAATCTCATTTTAGTATTTTCCTACTTCCACATGTCAGGAGTTTATTTTTGGTCATAACAATACAATTGGGTTCATTTTTCTTTAAAGAACTATATATAGGGATATATAGGGCCGTAGAAAGAAAATCCGGAGCCGGGGGTAAACTGTACTGTATACTGTACTCTATTACACCTATAGCTTGATTCACGACAATACGACAGTAATTACACCGGCACCCTGAAAAAAGCTCCGGGCCCGGGATAAACTAGGGTTTCTTGATCCACGCGTTCTAATCAAAATTAACTTCCACTTTCTCTTTTAACAAACTTTACCATCTTATGTCTGCCAAACTTTTTTTTTCTATCAAAAAGCCTATTCAAATCTATCACAGCAAGAGAAATTACGTTTATAAAGCTGATTTTAAAGATTCTTGAAAATTCTCTTTAAGTATTATAACTTTTAAGTTAATACTTTAGTCGCTGTTGCTCAACTTGCTTACTTTCATAATATGCAACAATAAAGTTAGAAATTAGTTTTTAACTAACTTTTTGCTTAATAAATAAATTTCACGAACTTTAAATATTTCTAATAAGGAAATAAGATCTTACGCAAACTCATAACGTATTTTTCTAAGAATTGGTTTCTTTCTGACATACGGATTGCATAAAACTTTGCAACTTTTAATATTTCTGATAAAAAGCAAAAAAAAAAAGAATTGATCATAAAAAAATATATATTAACACATATTGCTGAGTATTACAAAACGCCTCCCAATGTAAGCAGACAATATGTAAACGACGATCGTTAGGCTTTTCCGTATTTACACACGTACATATACGATAAAGTATATAATGTAATACACAAGTTTCAAGTTGCACAGCACTGCAAAAGTCATTAAAATCCGATGAGCATAACTCTAGTTCAAGCTCAAATGGCAAAAAAGTTAAGGTTAACAATGAAAATTTTATACCTTACGGCTTACCTGAAAAATCTTTCTAGACAAAAATCAAATCTTTACAGACACTTTTAATGGAAAGTTGCAATCGGTAAAAAATTACTATTTTTTACGGTAGATACGTTCCAGTAAAAATGGTGTAGTAAAAATACTCAAACTAAATCCTTAAGCTGCTGTGAAAATAAATTAAAAAGGGGAATTCCCTAAATAAATCTCTAAAAGATTAGCTGAATTATGAATTATTATTTTTGAAAAATATTGTTCTTTAAGATTTAAGATTAATATTAACAGCTTTTGCCAGACCTTGTTAAAATAGAATTGGATGGATTTCACTATCAGACGCCTTCCAGACTACTTAAATTTTTTTATACTTTGATTTTCGTAAATCAAATTTTTATTAATTTATTTGGTTTCGCTTCATTCGCATCAAGTTGCCATAGAGTCGGGCACGGCCACTGACACACGGGTACAAAAACCCAAGTTCCCAGGTTACACGCCCAGTAGCAGATTCCAAGCCTAAGCGACTGGCGCCTCAAAAATTTCGCTGATGCGTGTCTAAATGCGAGGGCTACGAGTTATATGGCGCTTAGATCTAGTAACTTGGCGCTTTGAAGCTGATGACGATCTATGATTGACACTAATGAGCGGGTGCTGTAAAAACACATGGCAGAGAATGTCACTGCTTTTGAGCTGGCTAGGCAACAAAAAAAACCCCCCGGGCTGCGTCACGCTGCATGAGCAGGGCATGATTAAGTTCAATGTAAATGCAACATCTGTACAAGTTATATGGTGTTGTGCCAGAAATAGCTTTGTGAAATACAATTTTAGGTGGCATATCAGTTAGTGCTTTAAAATTTAAAGCAATTGCAGCCACAAACATCGTTCGAAGCCAAGAGAAAACTTTTCATAAAAGTAGACACAAGCTTTTTATATTATATGGAGATGTGTCGGAAATCACTTTTAAATGAACTTTAATCTAAATGCAATTTGTTCGCTATATCATATGTATTTAAGAAACTAACTGCAAACAGAAATATCATAAGAGCACATAAACAATTCAAGAAGAAAATCATCTGGTCGACAAATGTCTTAAGAGCCTAAAACGGGCTGTGCCAAAAATCGCTTTCAACTGGATTTCCACCAACTTTCAATTAAGTCGTTACCACACATAAACGTTTAAATGAAAGCTAACTGCAGACGAATTGGTTTTTAAAGTGTAAAAAAAATATTTTTTAAAGAGTGTCTTTATTAAGAACTTTATATAATGTTTCGCCAAAGATCGCTTTCAACTGAATTTCAACGCAATTTCTTTGTTTTGTCAAATATAGCTTTACATCAAAATAGAATATAAGATACCTTTTAAAACATCAATGATGATAAATTTCTTAGCAGATTATATAGCGCTGTGCCAGAAATCGCTTTCGACTGGATTTCAATCCAATAGCAATTTGTTTTTTATGTCAGTTATAACTTTAAGGTTTAAACTAATTGGGAAAATATATTGTCAGCTCATAGGAAATATTTCAAAATGAGACCTTAAAATCACTTTCAACTGAATTTCAACGCAAATTATAATAATATTAGAAGAAAAAAAACCAGACTAACCCGAACGAGCTAAAGATTTTGGTCCCAACCATTTTAATTGTTTTTAGGTCTGGCAAAATCTGTTCAAAGTCAAAGCTTAGTGAATATAAAAATAAAAATATAGGTGTGAAAACCATAAAAATATAAACAGCCATCAAAAAAAAGAAAAAAATAGAACGCATTTCACGTAAGCGCAAAATAATTTCGGATTTGCACTATCTCCGACTCACATACACCACTTTATAGGTGTTCTATATAATTTTCCAGCTGAACGTGACGTGCAAAACAAAAAACAACAACAACAACGAAATGTTATTGCATTTCTAAAGAAAAACTCATTACATATATTTACATACATACATAATAAAAACTTAAACTGAAACTTTTCAAGCAACATTCCGGCACACTTTAAGACTTGTAAACTTTGAACGTTGAAAAAACCTCTAGGGGTTTTTATAAATTATATCTGATTTAATTAGCGCATAGAAAATATTTTTGCTAAAACGAATGAACAACATACACAAGCCTTTTAAAATGAACACTCTGAATATTTTCTACAAAGCCTTTTCACTATCGAAATGAATGAATGAATGAATGAATGAACTGACAGAGTGATATGAATTATGTGAGAGCGATAAACTTAAATGTTCATCGATCGACTCATTCCGCCTTTGACTTTGACTTTTAACTTAAATAAAATGAATGCACTCAAAGGCGCATAGAACATTTGTTTGCTGAAATGAATGAACAAAATATACAAGCCTTTTAGAATGAACATTCTAAAGCTGCATGAACATTATTTACACGCTCGAAATGAATGAATGAATGAATGCACACAGTGAAGTGAGTTATGAGAGAGCGATAAACTTAAATGTCGGCTGATATGCTCTCTAACTCAGTCCGCCGCATACAAATATTGTAAAATAAATGTACTCAAAAAAAGCATGCTTAAAATTAATAATTTGAAATGAACATTTCTGCTAGAATAAATACTGCATTTCGGAAAACCTTTAAAATCATAAGGCAGAGAGAACTAAATTGTATAGAGGGAACAATTCGCTCTTGAGTAAAAAACGAAATAAACACCAACACAGTTCATTTCTTTGCGGCATTTTGTGTTTGGATCCGTCTTACATTGCTTTTGCTGTTAAAGTTAGCCTTGTAAATCGGTTGGGTTTTTGCAATTTGCAATTTGAATATGCTGCAACTATTTACATACATATATTACAATGCATTTATTTTATTTTTTGTTGATTTGTAATCAATGATTATCGGCTGCTAAAAATATATATGGGACATGCTTTTTGTTAATAAAAAATAATAATAAATTGAAATATTACTCAATACTATCGCTTTGCTTTGGTTTCGATTGATTAAAAAAATGTAGCTCAAATGCATTTTATGCAGCATGCACCATAATTATAATATGGTTAGCATTATGGCTAAAATGCATTCACGAATATTAATGCAAATGCGACTAGTAATAGGTGGTCTGACAATGTGTAAGGACCCAAAAGTTTTATGAATTCTGGCGCTAAAATATTTGTATGTGTGTAATTGAACAAATATAAATGTTTAAAGAAATGTTGGGATATGCTTTTCAATGTATTTGTTATTAAATTGGCGCCAAAAATGTATTTAAGTATTTATAAATAAAATATAAAAAAATTAAATTAAAAACTTAAAAACCCCCGAACTTAAGTAATTTTCATTTAAAAAGTGAAAAATAATAAAAGAAACTTAATGTTAAAGTACCTAAGAATCTATTAATAATTCTAAAAAAATACGTCGCGTTGGGGGACACGCGAGGGCAGACGTCGTTGACTGTCGTATCTTACATGCAAATTTTTTTAAGTAATTCTATGAAAGTTTTGAAGTATTTTCTTAATTTTGTTTTTAAGTTAATCTTTGTTGCTTAATTAAACTATTTGTATTTAAATTGTTAGTTTAGGAGCGGTCCCCCAACGCGACGTATTTTTAGAATTATTAATAGATTCTTAGGTACTTTAACATTAAGTTTCTTTTATTATTTTTCACTTTTTAAATGAAAATTACTTAAGTTCGGGGGTTTTTTAAATTTTTAATTTAATTTTTATTTCATACTTTTTATAGGTAGGTTAGGTTAAGTTAGACTTTAGTATATTATAATATACTTACTATAATTTAGATTCTTGTTAAGGTATAGATTACATTTAAGGTCAAGCTCGTTTGCTTTTTTTTACGCATTCTCCCCACTTTCACTCCCCACAACTTTTAAACGGCTCGACCGATTTTCATCAAACATGTCTAGGAACACTCGCACATAAGTCACCTTTAATACAAAAAATTGAAATCACTGCATGCGTTCGGGAGTTATGATGCCACAGACAGACAGACAGTCAGACAGACAAATTTTAAGCCAATCGGACAAAGTTGATGTTTTTAACTTCAAATGGCCATAACTTCTAAACGAGAAGAGATAGAGCAAAAATAGCCTCAGATTCGAATCAGTGGCGTCGTCAGCTTCAATAGGACCTAATTTTAGGCCAATCGGACAAAGTTGATGCTTTTAACTTCAAATGGCCATAACTTCTAAACGAGAAGAGATAGAGCAAAAATAACCTCAGATTCGAATTAGTGGCGTCGTCAGCAACAATAGGACCAAATTTTAAGCCAATCGGACAAAGTTTATGTTTTTAACTTCAAATGGCCATTACTTCTAAACGCGAAGAGATAGAGCAAAAATAACCTCAGATTCGAATCAGTGGCGTCGTCAGCTTCAATAGGACCAAATTTTAAGCCAATCGGACAAAGTTTATGTTTTTAACTTCAAATGGCCATAACTTCTAAACGCGAAGAGATAGAGCAAAAACGAGAAGAGATAGAGCAAAAATAACCTCAGATTCGAATAAGTGGCGTCGTCAGCTTCAATAGGACCAAATTTTAAGCCAATCGGACAAAGTTTATGTTTTTTACTTCAAATGGCCATTACTTTTAAACGAGAAGAAGAGATAGAGCAAAAATAACCTCAGATTCGAATCAGTGGCGTCGTCAGCTTCAATAGGACCAAATTTTAAGCCAATCGGACAAAGTTTATGTTTTTAACTTCAAATGGCCATAACTTCTAAACGCGAAGAGATAGAGCAAAAACGAGAAGAGATAGAGCAAAAATAACCTCAGATTCGAATAAGTGGCGTCGTCAGCTTCAATAGGACCAAATTTTAAGCCAATCGGACAAAGTTTATGTTTTTAACTTCAAATGGCCATTACTTCTAAACGCGAAGAGATAGAGCAAAAATAACCTCAGATTCGAATCAGTGGCGTCGTCAGCTTCAATAGGACCAAATTTTGAGCCAATCGGACAAAGTTTATGTTTTTAACTTCAAATGGCCATTACTTCTAAACGCGAAGAGATAGAGCAAAAATAACCTCAGATTCGAATCAGTGGCGTCGTCAGCTTCAATAGGACCTAATTTTAGGCCAATCGGACAAAGTTGATGCTTTTAACTTCAAATGGCCATAAACTTCTAAACGAGAAGAGATAGAGCAAAAATAACCTCAGATTCGAATTAGTGGCGTCGTCAGCAACAATAGGACCAAATTTTAAGCCAATCGGACAAAGTTTATGTTTTTAACTTCAAATGGCCATTACTTCTAAACGCGAAGAGATAGAGCAAAAATAGCCTCAGATTCGAATCAGTGGCGTCGTCAGCTTCAATAGGACCTAATTTTAGGCCAATCGGACAAAGTTGATGCTTTTAACTTCAAATGGCCATAACTTCTAAACGAGAAGAGATAGAGCAAAAATAACCTCAGATTCGAATTAGTGGCGTCGTCAGCAACAATAGGACCAAATTTTAAGCCAATCGGACAAAGTTTATGTTTTAACTTCAAATGGCCATTACTTCTAAACGCGAAGAGATAGAGCAAAAATAACCTCAGATTCGAATCAGTGGCGTCGTCAGCTTCAATAGGACCAAATTTTAAGCCAATCGGACAAAGTTTATGTTTTTAACTTCAAATGGCTCTTCAATAAACGCGAAGAGATAGAGCAAAAACGAGAGAGATAGAGCAAAAATAACCTCAGATTCGAATTAGTGGCGTCGTCAGCTTCAATAGGACCAAATTTTAAGCCAATCGGACAAAGTTTATGTTTTTACTTCAAATGGCCATTACTTTTAAACGAGAAGAGATAGAGCAAAAATAACCTCAGATTCGAATCAGTGACGTCGTCAGCTACAATAGGACCAAATTTTAAGCCAATCGGACAAAGTTGATGTTTTTCTCCCCACTTTTACTCCCCACAACTTTTAAACGGCTCAACCGATTTTCATCAAACATGTCTAACAACACTCGCACATAATTCACCTTTAATACAAAAAAAACTAAATTGAAATCACTGCATGCGTTCGGGAGCTACGATGCCATAGACAGACAGACAAACAGACAAACAGACAGACAAACAGACAGACACGTCAAACTTATAACACCCCTCTTTTTGCGTCGGGGGTTAAAAAGTAAAAATGTTGGCTACATATTTAGAACATTTATTCTAATTAATTAAAATAAATTGTACTTTGTAATCAATTACAAAAAATTTCACAAAAAATTACATTTTTGTGGAAATCGTAAAAAAAAAAATCAATTCATGCCCTGACTGACACCCCCCTCCAGGACATGCTATTTCATATTTAATATATAAAATCTAATGTACACACTGGTACATACATACATACACATGTGTATATAATTTGTTTCATTTCATGCACTGTTGCCTAGTTTCTTTTACACACAAAATGATTTGCGTTTGGCCGAGCAGAATCCTCACAACACAACGCAGAAAAATGACTTGTGCGTGCGTTCAATGTAAGACATTCAGCCAGAATGGCAGGCGATAGATAAATACACTTTCTCGTTTTTTTTAGACATTTATGCCTGTTTTTGTTGGTGTAGAAGCAAACGCGATTGCACAGTGTCATAGCTGGCACATATTAGGAAAGGGTAATGAATGCTCAGAAACTAAAAATTTACAAATTTGGCTGTGGCTGAATTTGTGAACATTGCCGACAGCCAAAAACGAAGCTTAGAGCCGAGTTCGATTGCAAGATCACGAGGCGCTGTTGGGCGGCAATTATTAGATTTTCCTTTTTCACTCTTCCCGCCCGCACCAACTATGGTGCGTTACAATTCTTAGCGTTTATAATGTGGTCGGCAAAATATACATACATACATATGCATTTCTTTTGCGTTTGTATTGAATATTCTGTGTGTGTACACGTAGTGTGTGAACCATATGGTTATAGGCCCGCGGGATAAGGCTGTGTCGACCACTGGTTTACATTGCCTTTGTGCTGACGGCCTTGACTAACAAGTGCTAAACTGAGATGCAAATTTAATCTATTTATTAATCATAATTTTTCACTTCTTTCTTGATATCTATTTCAATTAGCTTGTAATTTATAACACTAAATCATTTTCTATGACAATTCAAATGAAAATAATACTTTTTTTTATTGTGGCTGCTCTTGTTGAGAAGAACCATTAAAGTTAAAATATTATTACTAACTTAATTTTTGTTTTAAATTAATTCGAGAGATCTGCAACTGATTTGGTTCAACAAAGCTAAAAAAATAAAATGAATTTTTTTTTTATTTTAAACTGCTTGCAAAATATATTGTTTTTTGATAAAAGTAATCAATCACAATAATGTTTTGAAATATTTAATTTCATACTACATAAAAACAAAAAAAAAAAAAACCGACTGCAATGCTTGCATTCGATTTTGTTTTTCCTTTGAGTCAACGCATTATGTTTTGCTAAATTCAACTAGAGGTTGGTGTGATTTTTGCATATTTTTTTTCTAATTAAATTAAATTTATGTTTTTTGAATAACAATTATTGACAGTAAAATCATCTGCCAAGTAAAAATTGGTAACAAGTCGCTGGCAAGCGCTACTTTTATTCTATGTCAGCTACGTGCGTGACACCGAAGCAAAAAGCCGACGGCAAAACATCGGCTCATTTACTTCTTGTAAAACTAAAGCAAAAGCAGCGTATGAATTAGATAAATAGTTTTAGTAATGGAACCAATATAAAATAATGGCCACAATTTTCTATGATGAAAAACTAAATCCTCTTTTGAATATTAAGGAATAAATTTGTATATTTTTAATAATAACATAACATAAAATTTGATTTTTTCCCCCTTGTAAAAACACTTTCTTGACAAGCTGCATATATATTGTACAATTTTATTTTTTATTGCATTTTTAATCTTTTAGATTTAAATCTCTAGCATTTGCACAGATATAATCTACATAAACTTCGTATCAATAGTTTCCTCTATATATGTATGCTGTTAATTGGGCAAAATGTTAAAATATATGTACCTACTACACCTACATGCATAATACCAAACGAAAAAAAATGAATGCCTTGGCTGTTACTTTACACAAGCCAGTTTGTATAGAAACTGTTAAACAGAATGTTAACACAGCCCGATCCGATGCTTAGGCACACCAGAGAGAACTAAATACAAGAGGCGAAAATTCTCTCTCGAGCGTAAATGTTAAAATTGTCGTGCGCCAGATAAAGTTGCCAACAACAATGTTTGCATGTGCGTGCATATGCTTTTGCACCAAGCAACTTTATTCGGCGCACGAGAAAAAAAACGGGAAAAAAAACTTTTTGCGTTATTTCGCCTCTTGTATTTAGTTCTCTCTGGGCACACCGAGCGAATGCCTTGACTGTTACTTTATACGCGCCAGTTTGTATAGAAACTGTTAAACAGAATGTTAACCCAGCCCGATCCAATGCTTAGGCACACCGAGCGCTTGTGTATGCATGTGTTACCGACCGACCAATGCTTGCCTTCTATTTTGCTTTTGACTATGTCAAACAAACGCACAAGTGCAAAACAAAACACAGATCGACTGCGATTGCTGTGGCTTATTGTTGTTGCCTTGTGTTTGTTTTGCCTTTGAAATTGCTTTTACACCAGGGGAGCCGATCGCACTGCACAATCTTTCAACGGTAATAAAAGCTCAGAGCGAATTGTTCCCTCTATATGATTTCATACTCTTTGGTCATAGGGAAAGATATAAACACGGTAATAAAAGCTCCTTTTCAGAGTTTGAGAACTCAGTTTTTGGGCGTTCTTTAATAATTAAGAGACGAGAATTTTGGATTTCGCATCTTTTTCGGAACTGCCGGTAAGTAGACTCTCGCTGACAGTGCTTTAAATGTTCCCATCTTACCCAAAAATTTGATTCACATCCCAAATATCCAAATTCCTATACCAATATTTTTTAAAAGAGCTTTAAAAATGTAATACCAACCTCCATCATCCATTCGGCGACTATTTTGCGCATAGCCGGCGTAATATCCTCTTGCACATTTTTGAAATATGTTACCAAAATTTGCTGATGCTTTTCCTCCGCTTTGAGTGCATTCTCCAGACAACGATCTGTCTTATAGGTAGGATCCTCAATAGCTGTATTAACAAATTCCAAATTGGATTCAAGATTTAGAATCCGGAACAGTTGTGGCTGCTGCTGCTGTTGTTGTTGCTGCGCCAATTGCTGCTGCTGTTGTTGTTGCTGTTGTTGTTGTTGCATTAAGTATGTTGCTTGCGCCGGGTACTTTTTTTTGCCGGCAGCTAGTTTGCTGCTAGCATCAGCTGTTGTGGCCACACTGCCAATACCCGATCCTGTGGAGGAGCATGTGGAGGAACTCGAAGAAGTAGACGAGGAAGACGAAGAACTGGAGGAAAATTCACTGTTGTTGATAGTATAAAAATGAGACTTTTCGTTATCCTGTGGATCCTGTTTTGGCTGATGTAATGACGTTGTGTCGCAATCGTTGGTTATACTCTCAGTGCACAATAGATCCATGTTGTGCGTACTGCCTTTTTGTTGTTGTTGTTTTATGACTCGTTTAACGTTGTTGCTTTTCTTTCGCACACACACACACGCACGTTTACTTGTTGCGACGTTCTTATGTGCTTCTCTTCCCTGCTTTTCACTTCTTTTCTTCTCTGTTATTTAATTTTATTAATTTGCTTTGATTAAATTATTTTTTGCCGAAAAAACGCCGACACGAACGACACGACAAAGCGTAGACACAAGCGACGATCGGCTTTTGGAAACAACAAACACAAACCAAAGAGCACAGAACAAAAACCATTAAAAGAAGTAAAAAAAAAATTTGTGAAATAGTAAATGCAAAAATAATTCTTTATTTTTTTTGTTGTATATTTTTTGCTAGTTTAGCGTTGCTTTTGTCTGCGTGTGTGTGCATAAAACACGCGTGGATCACTTTACATACACAAAAAAAATGTATTTGTGTTTGAAATGTTTGCTAGTGATCCTATATCTATTTAAGCGACAGCGCGCGTGTGTGTGTGTGATTTTTTTGTATGCGCTTTAATCGTGTTTTCTGTCGCGCATTTACGTATTTAATTGCGAATTAATCAGTTCATAAATAACAATAGCTTAATGTTTTATCTACGTATTGTCTATTGCACAATTTTGTTCGTTGTTGCATTTACTTTATTATTATTCTCTTTTATTTAATTTTAGTTCTGCTGTGACCTTAAGTGATGCCGCGAACTCGAACTTTACGTGCGATCGCTTCTCGCTACCTCTGGCTTAACCGGCGTGCTGGCTGTGTGACCGTTTGCAGGCAGTGCGTACATACTGCACACGGCAGCTTGAGTAAAATACTAATAAAATTCAAAATACTAATATAGTGTGCATGCAACGGCTAAGATAATTCAAACAGTATTACTTACGTTTATTACTTACCTTTATTTGCTTTTTAAATTTACAAAGCAATTGCTGAATTGTTAACAAAGTTTAAAAGTAACAAAAACTCGCAATAGTTAGAGCAATTTAAGTTTGAATAGACATGCATTAAAAAACAGCAAAAATGTATAAACTTTCAATTTATTTACTTAATTAAATAATTAAAAATAAGCATTTAATTTTTTTATAAAAACCAATTTTAAAATAAAAAAACACTCAACTCCAACAGCAATTTAAAATGGAATAAAAATTGTCATTTATTTATCATAATATACATATGTAAGCCGCAATGGCCATGGACTCTAAAATACGTTTTTATTTAATAATTTAGTTTTACTCTTGATAAGGACTAAAACAAATTTACTAATAGGCTCACGCATGTAATCATTTTTACACATGTTTAACAACTTTAGTAAGACTCAAATGCATTAAATACTAAACAGAAATTCAACGAGTAAAGAAATTCAAATAAAAACAACATTGACAAATAATTTTATAATTACTTTGCAAAGATCTAACATTAAAGCAGCTCTAAATGCACTACAAATTGTTAACGCATTGTCTTTTTAAGTATATATATATATATTTATTTAAAAATTTAGTATAAGAATTCTTCAAAAGCAATTTACAAGTGGCCTTAGTATTTTACAACGCCATCTAGCGGTAAGCGCTGTACTTACGAAGCTGTTTTGCAACACTATTGCATATCGCATGGTCGATAGCTCCATAACAATTTCGTAACAAAATACCAAGCACATGTGCGCATACCCATCGCACACTGTGGCAAGTTTAATTTTAATAGTATCCAGAAAATTATTAAAAAAAAATCAAAATAAATTTCTGATTTTTTAATTTGCTTAAAATAAGCATATGTAAGGAAATAAATAAATTTACTTCATATGTACAAATTTTGTTTACAATTAAATTAGTTCGAGTTCTTTAAAATTAATTATAAAATTTATTACAAAATAATTGCAATACCTTAAAACATTTTAGTCAATATTAAACATTTCAATTTCAAAGTATTTTTTAATACGCACGGTTTATTTTTTGGCCACACTAAAATGGTTTCAACATATAATAGGCTTTTTACACTGGGGCGCATTTCGCATCTGCCGCCTCAGATGCTACGTATGAATCTGCCGTTCCGAAAATTTCAAAATCATTCCCGCATCTGTGGCAAATGTTCCTATCTTATTGCGTCCCGATGAGAAATTATTCGATTATTTTTCTGTGCAACTCTAAATTCGCCCCGAAATTGTAAACAATGTCCACAAAGAGATTGGCAGCCTTGAATTCGTAAGAGGGCGCCAAAGCCTCATATGTTTATGGAACTGGCACACAATTTAAAATGTGCGGCAACATATAGATAAAGTAAATATACAAGCCGATCCAGCAAGCGTTTCATTCAGAGCTTCTAGTTTGATGAGTGGAAAAATGTAGAAATCAATTTTATACATTGGTTTTGTATTTTACTTATTACAATTCAATATACCATAACAAATCGTGGGTGATTAAAATGTATGGGCGATGATTCGGCGGTGATTAACATATGAAAATCTGTAGTTTAATTTTGTTAACTAACTTAATAATTATGGTAGTCAAGAACTGGTGCTGACTTTATTTTGATGTAGCACCCATCTTGTTAAACAAATATTATATAAATATATATAGTTTCATAAATTATGACTTTACTAATATGTTTAAACCAGTGGCTTTCAGACATTGGTGAGGTCTAATGGACTCGAAGTACTTCAGCATAACAACAACAAACATACAAACAGCTCGTGGCGCTTGCATATATGTATAATATGTATACATGCATATGTATGTATATGTGTATGTGCAAGTTAGCACCAGCTCTTCGTTCGCATTAATAATCCCAATTAATTCATGTTATCAACAAAAATTCATGAAACCCTTGCTTAGTAATAGTTAATGCTGAAAAAATGCATAAAAAGATTGATATTTTCATTTGAAAAAACATTTATAATATATTATCATAATTTTCTGCTTCTGCTTTTCAGCCTGTCACTTTGACAGATGCGAAATGCTAGATGTGCTCTATTTGAACAAGTTTCTCACAATCCCATGCGTTCCTCTCAGATGCGCTCAGTGTAAAAAGCCTATAATACGCGGGTTTGCAAATTTTAAATTGTTTGCGATTTATAATAAAGATGCAATCATTTCCAAATTAACAGATAACCATTTATTTGTGTACTAATGGGGGGCAAATAAGAGTTGATACAAATGTGTTTGCTGGTGCAAGTTTATAAATAAAAATAATTACGTAGAATTTGTTGCATAAAGTGAGTGTGTTGTTTTGTATTGATAAATGCATATTTAAAGAGCATTAGAGTATAATTTTACTATGCTTAAGTGTAACTTCAAATATTTTGGCAGTTAATATGCATTTTTAAAATTATTACAAAAGTTATTAGTAGCTAGTATAATAATTTGTTTTTGTCAGAGTATTCTTGGTATTATAAAGTGTAAGCGTTTCAACTCAAGTCGGCATTTTAATGCTACGGTCACACTGCTATTGAATACGTCTGCGTCGACGTTTGGTGTAGTTGTTTTTTGCACGTATCTGCGAGTTTGTCAAACGCGCTCGCAACTATTTACCTTTTTTTTTAAGTGTGTGTGTGTGGTTGTTAGTGCAAGAGAAAATTTGTTTGTGTTATGCAAATGCATGGGAAAACCCAAAATTATTAAAAAAAGTAAAAGGAGCCAATTGCAAATTGTATTGTATTGAAAAGTTGCGAGCTCGTCAAAGTAACAATAACAGCTTACAAGTATTTTTTCTAATACGGACTCGACGTCACCCAAAAAAAGAAAAAAAGAGCATACCAGTGCGCTGTGCTTAAGTGTGTGTGTGCGCGAGCGCAAGCATACGAATGTGTGTGTGTAACTAAATCAAAGGTGGTAAAAAGCAAAATACAACAACAAAAAGAAGAACAATAAACTAAAGCAACAATAAAACAAAGACAACAACAGCAATAACATAGAGTGAAATGCATGTGAGCGACGCCCACTGTTTTTGGCGCTTCACTGCAATGCGACATAGGAACAGCAACAACAACAAATAAAGCAAACAGCAGCAACAACTACAACACAAAACTAAGCAGCTGTGATTTTGTGTTTGCTTTACTGTTACGCAGCGCCAGTTGGAGCTCGCGCACTTACTCACTCACACTTGTGTTATTCAGTGTTGCATAGCTGCTTTTGCATTTGCAGGTCAAACAAAAGCAACACTGCGTATTACAGCAACAACAACATTGCTCAATTAGAATGCAGTATTGAGCGCTGCCAAAAAAAAAAACAACAAAAAAACAAAACACTTATTGTTGTTAATAAATAAAACAAACACAAATCAGCTGCGCCGCACACAGTGTTGCGTCTCTACTCACTCTCGCCACAGCCTAAGCAGCAGCGTCGATCACTTGTACACACACACACACACACACACGCGAAAATACAAGTGCAATAAATATTTACTTGTGTGCAGCACACAAATACATAAATGTGTGCATCCTTGTAGCGCGAGAGTGAGTGCGAAACAGAGAGCGAGCTAGCGAGCTTTAAGTGTTTTCTTTTTTTTTTGGTATTTGAAAATAAATTAATTAACAAAGCAAATTAATTAAAGGCTTCGCGGCATGTCGTCCTCCACGTCATCGATTGATACGCCGCCCACCACCCCCACAGCGCCCTTGCAGTTGCAGGCCATTGTGGCGCAACAGTCTGCGCCGCCGCCCCCCGCTGCAGCAGCACCATTTGCCAAACGCACGCATTCAGCGTCCTCGAGCGCCTCATCGGCCTCGTCCACGGCCTCGTTTGCTGGCGCCGCATTGGCCAGTAGTGTAGCGCACCAACAACAGCAACAAAAGAACACCACCACAATTGTAGCCACTACACATGCATTATTGACGCCCTCGTCGTCGACCAGCTCCACTGGTGGCACCGCTGGCACACCTGCTGGTGCCCCCACCATAGCAGCCGTGCATCATCATTACCACCAGCAGCAGCAGCAGCAAAAACGTCAGAACGTTATGCCGCACTCCAGCGTTGTTACCGCTTCAACATCATCGTTGCGTCAGGAGCTGCGTGGTGGAACGTCAGCTAGCTGTGCTGCTGCTGCCGCTGGAACCGCAGCTCCCACGGCTGCCAACTCATCTTCAAGCTGCTTTAATACCAAAACCAATGCAAGCAAAGTTGGCAGCGGCAGCGTTGTGACTCCCATGATTACGCAAAAGATGTCACGAACCATACCATCTGATAAAGTAAGTATTCCAAACACGAACACCCTTTGCCCTTCATTCTACTTGGGGCGAGCTTTGCTCAGCTGCTTTCGTTTTATTGATTTTTATCTTTTAGCAAGTGTCTTTTTAATTTTATTTTTTATTCTGCAGCAGCTACCAACCCCTGCCCACTTAGCACATCTGACCTTTAGCGCTAGTGTCATTACAATGTACCAAAGCATATAGAAGCTACCATAGTTGTTGTCATTCCAAACAAGGTGGCCTTATAATCTAACCAATCTTGTGGTTTAAATGACTCGAAGCTTGGCATTCTAAAATCGGAGAAAAACATGTCTTCTATTCTTCTACGACTGAATTCCATAAATAAAGCAATTCTTACATAATTTTCGACGAATTTAAGACTCTGTACTTAAAAGATTTCCAAAACTTAAGGCATTAACCTTTTGCTTTTGAAAAATCCCATCTAGCTTTCATAACAGATTTCTAGAGTTCTGAAAAATTTTTTTTGGCACATCTGCGAATTGATATTGGATTGAAAGTGTTCTTTGCCCAAAAATTGATAATAAGATTTCATTTAATAAGAATCGAATAGGTATCGCAAAACTTTGGTTCAGGGCCCATCATAAAATGGGTTGTAAACCTATAACTAAGCATCTATTTAGTCGGCAGCCCCAAACAGAGGTTCGTTAAAAAAGAATAAAGGGTTGCAGCAGTGATTTTGTAAACACAAACCGTTAAGTCTGTTTACAAATCGATATGAGAACGTATCTTTATCATTTGTCCTTGAAACGCATTATATATAAACTTGTACGTCAGTACTTTTTTGAGAACATTGAATCAAAGATATTAAAGTAGTTGATATGATTTAAGGCATTCAAAAACTCCCTTTGTGGGATATCTAGTCATAAGAGTAGGCACAATGATTACCAATTTTGCTGAAATATTCAAAAATCTATGAAGGATTTTCGAATAATAAAACTATTCGAATTAGCCGAGAATGTATTTTCGAAAACAAAAATTATGAAAATATTAGAAAAGCTTGGATTATAGACCAATTTTATAAGCATTTACGAATATCGAAATTATTTAAAATTTAAAATATATATATTAATCAAAATATGTTGTAAGCATTTCTGAATAACATAATATTTGAAATATCATAAGGTTGGATTATTGAAATATTCAATAAGCATACAAATTATTCGAAAAAAATCACAAAATCTTGGATTTTTGACAAATTAATTAAGCATTTCCGAATTTAATAATTACACAAGTCTACAAATACATGGGTCATGTGAGTTGTTGGAAAGCTAAGGGTTATTTCCGAAGTAATTTGGTGCGTAGAATCCGAATCCGGCGTCAGAACTGGCCCATCACGTCAGGATTTTGAGATATTTGAGGTTATGTACCCAAAAAACGGCGTTTTTTCCTACTTTTGAGGTTATGTACAGGGCGCAAAAAATTTTTGCGGTCTTTCTCTCCAGTTACATCATTTAGTACAACTCTTACCCTTTAATTTAAGGGTTCAAGAGATCAATTACGATTTTTTTTCGCAAAGTTATGGCTTTTCGAAGTTACGAGATATATCCCTTCGACGTCAATAAGTCTTTGAGATAACACAGGTCAACATGGTTCAGTTGTTGGAAAGCTAAGAGTCATTTTCGGAGTAATTTGGTGCGTAGAATCCGAATCCGGCGTCAGAACTGGCCATAACTTTGCGAAAAAAAATCGTAATTGATCTCTTGAACACTTAAATTAAAGGGTAAGAGTTGTACTAATTGCAAAAAAAATTAAAAAAAAAAATAAAATAGCTTGGAGTATTGATAAATATAATCGAATAAAAAATGCATACAATTTTGAATAATGCTTAGAAAATATGAAAAAAATACGAAAAATAAGATTATTGAAAAGCTTGGGTTATTGAAAAATATCACAAGCAATGTTTATGGAACATTTTTCTAAGCATTTTTAAATAACAAAATTATTTTAAATTCTATATAATAAAAAATAAAATGAAATTTCAAAACAAAATATAGTCGAAAAAATAGAAAAATCTAGGATTATTGACAAGTTGAATAAGCATTTTCGAATTACAAAATTATTTTAAGTTTGAGTTATTTTAAAAATGTACGAAGTTTCAAAATGATGGAATATTGGAATATATCATAAGCTTGGATTATTAAAAAATTTAGTAAGCCGTTTCGAATATCAAAGTTATTTGAAATATGCATTTTCGAAAACAAAAATTATTTAAAAAAATACAAAAGCTTGGCTTATTAAAAAATAAGCATTTCTAAATAATCAAAATTATTTGACATATCGCCGAAAAAATATAGATTTTCGAAAACAAAAAGAATAAAAAAAGATTAAAAGATAATAAGGTATTTTCAACAAAGCTCCAAATATTTCATAGTTTAGTTTTTAAAAATACTTTGCATTGAAGAAATTTCTAAAAAAAAATATCTTTGAAACATAAGATATACTTTAGAATGCAACTATGAAATAAACGATGCTAGAGAGATTTAGTATCTAAAAAATTATATTTTCGGAAACAATTTTGGGGAAAAGGAATTATGAAAAAAAGATTATAAGATATTTTCAACACAGCTCCGCATATTTAAAAGCTTAGTTTTCAAAAAGTTTATCCATTAAGGAAATGCCTAAAAAAAAGTGACTATATGACATATTTACATATTTAGAAACAAAATTATTTCAAAAATCATATTTATTTTTTTTTTAAATCAAAAAAATTGTTGTATGGAAAAAGAGTATATGATATTTTTGGGTATCCGCTTATTCGATCATTTTGGTAGCAAAACTTCCCAACATTTAGCAACTTTGAAAAGATATTATTAATATTGCCTTATGCAAATACTAAAAATACCCAATTATGTTTTTACATAACACGGTCTTGAAATAAATTTCCGAAATATAAATCGATTTAGCATGGTGGTAAAAAACGCTATTTTTTTAAAATTTTCAAGAAAAATATTCTCAAGCTAATTTTTTCTAAATTTTTTTTTTGTGGAACGTAGAATTAGGTGTAATCTGATAGATTTGTGGTGTTTGTAGCTTGCCAGCGCAAATTGTGACCTTTAAAGTCGTATACAACATGGCCATGCGGCTCCATATGCCCACATCCTGAAAGCAAATTTGTTGCGAATTCCATTTGGTGGCAACAACAATGCGTTGCGTTGGTTCCAACCCCTATATTGAAGAAGGGTGCTTGCCGAACCTGTCAGTACCAGCATCCTCTACCCGCTGTGTTTTGGCATTTGGCCTTTCCTATCCATTCCTCTGCTTAACATTGATAGAATTGCAAGTTGCGTCGCATCAAACATTGGGCATTTTTTTCGGGTCAAGGTTGGATCTGGCGCCCATACAAAAGCGCTGACAAGGACACATACAATTATGTATGATGGGTATATGGGATGGGATGAGATGGTTTGGGTTGGCTTGTGTTGGTTGTATAAGTGAATAAGCTTGTGTGTGTGTGTGTGTGTGTGTGTGTGTGTGTGTGTGTGTGTGTGTGAGGCAGCATGCAGCCGCCAAATTAACCTTCAAAAGCAATTGCATTGAGTTCTTGACTGACTAAAAATACTATACGAGAGTATTCGTATACGTAATATTTGTTTCTATTTCATTGCGACTGATTTCATTTTTCTTTTGTTTTTGTGGGATGTACATTTTAATTGAGCTGTACGTTGTATTTTCTTTCTTTTTTTTAGGTTTCTTTTTTTTTTAGATGTTACAAAACAATATCATAATATATTACAAAGTAGATAACTGTTGAAATTAAGAGCTAAGAACGCACAACTTTTTAGCTGGTTTGTGATAGGCAATAAATTGTAGGGAGCAGAAAAGGAAGTCGCAAACGGAACCAGTTGCTAGTTCAATTTATGAACAATTACAGTTCATTTGAATGTATAGTACATATGTATATAATGATGGAGACACCCATACTAGATACCCACAAAGCACACAATCAAATTCATTAGACTTTTTGCGGTGCACTGCATACATGAATTTAATCGTACACGTGCCAAGTTTCAAGTGCATTCAACGCAGACCCCTTAGTTACCGGGAAAGTCTTTCATGCGAACTGATATACATATATATTGTACAATACATATACTTCTATTCATTAATCTTGGTTCAACGCATGCAACGAGCAGGTGTCTTTTTAAAGTAGGAGTGTTTAATGGAATCTAACACGATTTAAAAGCACACAAGCCTTTACTCATTTATTCATGGGACTGCGAGCTAATTTACGCAAAACTCTTATTTTAAGGAACTGGCTTAAAATTGGATTACTCTTGTTGGGTATTCAGTTTCGAGCTTGAAACATTGATTTTTTTAATATGCTTTAAATGTCCTTAAGTGGTTTTTCTGCACTTCCACACGAGACTTGAGCAAGTATTGAAATTGTCCTAATGAGGTCTCAATCTAGCGAAGATCATATAACGATCTATAAATACTGTTTTTTTTTTACAGCAACATTGTTTTAAGAACAGTTAGTGAACCGATAGTGAGTTTTTGATAACAAACCCGTGCGTTTTGAACTGACTGTACCAACTGTTCGTTTTTTTTATTGAATCAGCTTTTTGACTACACTAGCTGCTGTCTCTAAAGAAGACACTTTTTAGCAGTTCCTACAACATCTGCTTCAGCTACAAATTCAAATGCCTTCTACGTGATATTTTTTGATTCAACTTTTCAGCATGGCTTAATTTTTTCGTATTCTGATTTTATGATTTATCTTTTTCACAAAATGATGCGTGAATTTTCGAAGAATTTCAAGAAAAAACATATTTTTACGTTGAGAATATATGCACGCCAAAATAGAAAGCCAGAACACCATTTTAGTATTAGTTAGAATTCGTAATCCAACGTTGCTCGTATCTTTTTTAGAAGGGATCGGAGATTTTTTTCGGAATCAGTGTCGGATCTACGATGGGTTTCCGGATCCGGACCCTTTAAAACATAGAAAAAAATTTCAGTAGTAGCCTTTTACGAGAATGTAGTAAAATATAGTAAATTTCTCTTGCGATAGTTGCGCCATTGAACGGTAAGGCGACCTTATCGGACCTAGTAAATACATGATTTGATGGCATTCTTTAGATATTTCCTTAGCCTGCAAGGTACCGCAAGTAAGTAAGGTTAGACCATGAGGTCAATTTTGTAGCCTAATTAAATGAAAGGGAGGAAAGGAGTTGAAGAAAGGGAGGGATTGTGGAGGAGGATTAAAAACTGTAGGACATCCCTAATCGCCTAAGTCTTTCATGTTGCAGAACCATTTTGAGGATGCGACAAAAGCAGCCAGATCAGCAATGAGCACATAGGCTAGACTACCCAGATTCTTGAAAATGGTTTACCTAGGGATTGCTCGACCTCAATGCATTCCCAGTACTTTTTAGGTTGATTGAATATAATAGAACTCTTACATCTAATGAACTACCTCTTAAGAGCTACGAGAATCAAAAGAAGTAATGTTTATAGAAATATGACGAAAGAAAGCAAAAATCGCAGAATTCCTTTTTTCTTAAGAAAATTTTCTTGGAAAGGATTTAATTTTAAATAGGTGTAAATTGGTATATTTACATTCATAAATTCTGTATGTACTTATATATTCATACGAAATGAAATATCACTCAATTAACGATTGTCTAAATGTCAATGCATTAAAACTCATTGAAACATATATTAAATCCATTTTAATCAGCGACATCTATTGCGAAAATGTAAAATGTGTTTTTTTACTTTTTATAAACCATCCTTGGGACATAACAAACACAGAAAAAAAAATATAAGAAATTCTAGTGGTCCGTTCATGAGTCTATAAGCTGCACAGGAACATTTTTCCATTTTTATATATATATATATGCTATCATAAACGCACAGGTAGCTCGTCGCACATTCGATCTACTTCGATGACCTATGTTAGGTAGTTTTCTTCTCGGCATTGTAAGCAGTATCTGATATTAATCTTTTCGTGCACTAATAAAGTTAACCTATAATGGCGACAGGATGTCTTTTTTTTTTTACGTTCAGTCATGACAAACCACAGATTGAAAAATATTGCGTAATGCGCCGTCCGAGAAAGCCGCGAAAAAGGAGTGTGGAAGACTTAGCGGCTAACTTCACGGCGTTCGCGCCCGTGAACAAACCATGAAGGTATAGTCGAAAAATGAAAAAAAAATGTTAGGAGTGGCAACCCTTATCTCTTAGGGGTATGCAAAATAGATGTTGGCCGATTCTCAGACCTGCCCAATAAGCACACAAAATTTCATGAGAATCGGTCTAGCCGTTTCGGAGGAGGAACAATTAACTAAAAAATATTAGTTAATCTGACAATGTACACAATGCCAACCTAAATTAAAAAAAAAATGTTGTATTGGAAAATCAAATTGTCCTTTTTAGTATTTTCGTCGCAATTTTGTTATATTTTCTCATCCTCAAACCTTCCACGAACATTTCAAGACCAAAATTAGCCAAATCGGTTCAGCCGTTCGTGAGTCTATAAGCTTCTCAGGAACATTTTTTCATTTTTATATATATAGAGTATTAAATACGCTTCTTATAGTTTACATTTTTCCCCCTCTAAGTACCTTGCTCTGACAAGTTAATGCGTCCGCAATCACTAACAAAACTGCCGGATCAAAAGCATAGCATAAGGTTAGATCTGTAGGATTGGGAGCACGGTATGATTAGCGTCTGCAGCATAAATCAAAAAAAATGGGAACAGCATACCTAGTCATTGCGATTTCCAAACAAAAATTTGCATTGCAAAGCCAAACGTAGCGACATATGTTCACACCCCTTAACCTCACACACCCAGGGGATTGACGACGACAAGAGAGCTCCTCCCTAAGCCTAGGAAAAGCAACAGTTAATTGAGCACAGTCGCGACCCCATTGGAGTTGACAAATGGAGCGCACGCCAACAAGGACCAGCTATGAAATTGATGACCAGCCATCAATTGGCTTGGATAGATGGCGCCGCGAGATACCCTTAACCCGAGCTCCAAAACAATGACCTTGGCAGCACATGGCATATAACATACTCACAGGATAACCCGCAGCATGCCAATAAACAAGAGAAACTTAAGTTCCGCCAATTCCACTTCTTGTGCAAAAAAATGTCACAAACTGGGTAAAATCATAATGAGCCATGATTATGGACCCAATGTCTGTAAACTACTACCATTTAGGCATTTATTACTATTGGGGTTTATTTAGCTTTTTTATTTTTTTTGCAAGTTAACCACGTCCTGGTTCAGCTTAGAACCGGTTGTATGCAACCCTAGTTGTTAATATCGACAAACATTTCGCTTTTTAGCGCTATTAAATCAATGAAGGAAATTTCAACGAGCAGGAATGCGAATATTACAAGCTTACACATTACAATTATTTAGAACATTGGTAAACATTTTAAAGTACTGGTAAAATGTTATTTGCAAAAAACTGATTTTTGTGACCTTTGACCTTAAATATCTGGAGACAGGGTCATGATACTCAGTTTTATTTTTTAAGTTGATCTTAAAATGTCAAAATCATTATTCATGTCAAGTTTGAACTTATTATCTATCAATTCGGAAAAGTTATGCTTTTGTGTCATTTTTCGATGACTGTTTACTATGGCGAAAATGCATTTTATTTTTTTAAATTTAATATTTTATCTGTCATGGTAAAAAAAATTCGCGTCAATATCTTTATTCGTTTAGAAGATATGGCTTATCAAAAAATAGTCCAAAAATGAAAAAAACGATATTCAGTTATCGATAGCTCCATAAATAATCGGAATTTTGCAATAAAATTGGGCGTGGTTTCTAATGGCTAGCAGCTCTACCAACTGTGTAAAAATCATCAAAATCGGAGAAGGTCGCCAAAAAAGTGGCCCGTTTTACTTATTTTCGCCGATATATATATATATGTACAATATATAATATATAAAAGATACTAGCTAGAAATCCTAAAAGCAGTCCATAAATTCAACAAAGTGGTCTTGCGCTCAATGGAGGTCAAGTTGTGTGTGTCTGCGTGTGAGTGTATCTGTGTGGTTGTCCGGCTGGCAGCACAATACTTAAAAGCCATTTGCCGCGCTTGTGCTTGTTATAGCTCCGCCGCAGAGCACAGACCCCGACACATAGTGGCTATGTACCACACAGATGTACACTACAGTACTATGTGTGTGTGTGTGTCTTGGATGTGGGAGCGAGAAAAAGCTTAAATGTAAAGTGCCATTAAATAGCAGACACATATGAGCAGCGACAGCCTTGCGACCTATTTAAAAGCACCACCAACAACAAAAACAACGGTACCAGTACCAACAACATCATCATCATCATCTACGGCAATAGAACGCCTTCTGCCGGATAACTGGCTACTTTTGGCGGCCGAATGTGGCAATGTGTCTACTCTTGTGGTGCTGCTGTTGTCGCTGCTGCTTTATCTGAGAGACTAGTTCAGTATAAAACTGGACCAATGTGTGACAAAGGAAAAGTGGTAGAGTGTACCCGCCGCTTCTTATTCTTTTCCCCCCGCTCTGTGCCCCACCCAGCTGGACAAAGAGAGAGTGATGTAAAGACATGATATATTATAGTAAGCATTTTGTGAATTTTATGTTATATATACTATATACTATGTACAGTATTCGCGTAC
This sequence comes from Chymomyza amoena, assembly GCA_037043745.1. Lineage (NCBI taxonomy): Eukaryota > Metazoa > Arthropoda > Insecta > Diptera > Drosophilidae > Chymomyza > Chymomyza amoena. The sequence goes on from JBAMAX010002010.1 coordinate 102,426, forward strand.
ACAGAAAATTAATTTTACAAATTTTTAATTAAAAAGCTTTTTTTTTGGCTTTGTAATATTGCCTCATAACCCTGACACTGACCTTAGCTTGACAAAGTGCACGTAACTTGGTACAAAACCAATCGCTTTGAAACAACATAGCAAAAAAAAATAAAATCGACTTCAATGGAATGCGAAATTGAATGCCTTTGTGAACTTTGATTCATAAAAGTGTGTATACAAAAAAACTTGGTACTAGGTTTGCTGGAAATTGATCAAAAACTGAACGACTTCGTGATACGCTACAATTAAATTGGCTCTTAGCTACTACAAAAGTTTACATTGCCAAAATTGGCAATTACTTTCATACATTTTTTTTTTACAATTGGTCTTATAGGGCTTTAGATCTAGTCAACCGATTTTGATAAATTTTTATATACTCGTAGACCTTAGGAACTCTAATAAACTTGCCAACTGCAGATTTGTTTAGAAAACCTTCAATTAACAAATTTTGGACCAAAAACGGCTACTGTCAACCTACTTCTATAAAATATTGAACTCTAAAAATTTCAGAGCTTTAAGATACACTGCGCCAACACACTGCAATTAAATTGGGTATATGGCTTAGGTGCTCCATAAGTTTCCATTGTCAAAATTTGTTACGATATTTTCATACAGCTGTTTTTAGGCCAATCGTTCTTATTGCCCCTATAATGATCTATATGATCTACTCAACTGATTTTGCTCAATTTCGATTTAGAGCATGGGAACTCTAAAAAAAACTTCCATACTTCAAATTTGTTTATAATATCTGCACTTAACCAATTTTGCACCAAAAACTATCTTTTTTTTTTTTACCGATCCATCATCTTATAGCTATAGTCAACCGAATTCGATCAAATATGAAACTGTAAAAATTCCCGAACTTTGAGATATTCTGTACCAATACAATGGAGCTTAGGTGCTTCAAAAGTTTGCATTACTAAAATTGGCTGCGATAGTTTCGTACAACTTTTTTTTTTGGGCAATCGGTTCTATAGGCTTTAAGATCCGGTCAACCGACTCTAAATAAGCATCCAACCTACACATTTGTTTACAGTATCTCCCCCACTGAATTTTGCAACTAAAACGGCTGCATCATCCTATAGTCAACCGATTTCGATAGAAATTACAACTCTTTGAATTCTCGAACGCCAAATTTGGAGACGATTTATCCATCTAAAAATTTTGGGTTTTCTTTTGGGGTGCTCTGAAACATCCCTTTAACAGCTATATCTTTATCCTTGGAGCTACAGCTATAGATCAGCTTTGTCCTTTCGAACAATATTTCTTCAATAATATTAATTCCTTGCCTCCCAATTTAGGACGATTAATTTTTCCAAATACAACTACTCTTCTGCTATACTTTTTATTAAAGAAGGCTTTTTTCACTTTGTGACTTGACATAGGCAACTAGACCTGTGTCTTTAAATATCTCCCGTAGCTCTTCGCAGCAATTATTTGGATCTCTACTTACCGAATCAAGAATTCTTCATAAAAATTTTCTCTCTTGCCTCTAGAAGTGCTATATCTGATTTAATCTGAGTTCACATCTTACATTCGTACATTAGTATTTAAGAGCTATAGGTAAAAAATGTATACAATTTGGTCTTGTCTTCTGCGATAAGGGGTTTTTTCTGAAAGATTGGTTGCTCTAGCTCCGCTTATCTCTAAGATCTAAGCTAAAACACTTTGGGTAACTTTGGAAGGTCTCCATCTGTATTTGGCATATTTTTTGTGTGTGCACAAACTTAATAAGCACTTTATATTTTAAGTTAAAGTGTATAATAATAATCATTCAAAAAAGTGCTACGTGTTGCTTTTATATAGTAACCTGGTAGTGCTAAAAATGACGTATTGTTTATAAACCAGAACTTTTTGCGTAATAGCAAAGCTATCATACCAAAATGTTAAATTATTTTTTATTCCCAATTATTTTTGCAATAAATATAAGTTGTGAGCTTCGCAGAAAAGTAAGGACGTTGAGCATTTTTTAAGAAATAAGATTTATTATTAAAAGTCGAGCTTCTTGTTGGTTATATAGAAAATTCGGAAAAAAAATATTTTTTTAAATCTATTTAAAAGCAAAATATCGTACTATTTGGTAACTTTTTTATATTCAATTTTTTAAGGGCGGTAAACAGAAAAGTTTTTCAGCCGTTTCAAATCTTAATGATGAAACGCATGTACTAATTTTGAAAAAAAAAAATATCTTAAACCAATTCCTATTGTTTCTTTTGAAAACAATGTCTGTATCGAGAAAAAGATAGGAGGTACATTTTTTTTTTGTTTATTAGTATTTTTTTTAGGTCTCTATTCGACAGTACTTAGGAGATAGTCCAAGCAGAAAAGTATAAGCAAAATACTCTTTTATAAAGAATACTTTGTATTGAAGCTCCGACAATGCGACCAATTTTCAAAATTGAGGTTGACAGTGACTGGACATGGGGGCCAGAAGTCTAATCTAAGCCAAATTGAGTGATCTATCCGTGCAATTGAGAATTCTACATGTTTTACGAGGGGTATTCAAAAAGGAAGTTTCCCTAATTTTAAAATGAAGTACAAAACAATTTTTGGGTTACAAAATGAATATTTATTAATTATTTGACTCACAAACTATTTTTCTACATAGTCACCTTCGACTTGAAAACATTTTTCGTATCTGTTATAGAGTTTATGCAAACCTTCTTTAAAAAAAGACGTGTCCTGTTTTTGGAGCCATAATTTGACAGATGTTTGGACTTCTTCGTTTGAAACAAAATGCTGCCCACTTGGTGCGAGATCCGGAGAGTAGGGTGGGTGATCGAAAATTTCCCATTTGAATTTTCCAATAAAGTTCTCGTTTTTTGAGCAGAATGAGGCCGTGCATTATCATGAAAGAGTAAGATTTTTTTGGATAATTTTCCTGGACGTTTTCGTCTGATGGCATTTTTTAGCTTATTTAAAACTTCGCAGTAACGATCCGCATTGATTGTTGTACCAGGTTCCAAAAAATCAACCAACAAAACATCTAACGCAATTCACAATTGGACACGTTTTGCAATGATAGCTCCATGGTTGATGTGTTTATACTGCTGAAAAAACTATTTTCCGTCACCAATACCAGTGCCGCTCTTATCGATAGACTCAACACTGATGTTGTGTTCAGTGCGAGGCCCCTAGATGGTGCACAAGAGAAACGCCAGACCAGGGAAACTTCCTTTTTGAATACCCCTCGTATTTCAAAAAAATTTCTCTTGACTTACTTTAATACAGTCTTTAATCGCATATGACTCTATTGTTTTGGATTGTCAACCCGAAAAAAAACCAAATCAAGATTTTTAACTAAAATACCCTATTCCAATAAGCACTTTTATACGAACCCAGGGCAAAACCCAAACGCCCTGACGATGCATAATTTATCGACGAATCAACATTTCTAGGACTTTTTCGATAGTGGGTATCAGGACCGTAAGGAGAAAATGTGCCAACCCCTCTATTGCAATTTTAGGTTGAATCCATGTATCCTGTAACTATGTGACTAATAACACCGGGCCCCTGAGAAAACTTCGGGTACGAGGAGAAAATTCCCGCATGATGGCTGTTTTTTTTACAATGCAACAATCTATGCCTAGTTGGGGTCTGAAGGTCCGCAGAAGTGTACCCACGCTTACTTACATGAAAAAAGCATTATTCTATCTGCTCACTCTTTTTTATATACTAAAAAAAGTATTTCAACCATTTCATAACTTTGTATGATGGAATATACCAATTTAAAAAAAAAAATGGCGGACGTAAAGTCGGGCGCGGACGACTTTAGGATACCCTGTACCACTAGCTTGTAATAAAGTCCGATTTCTTCACAAAAAACCAAAAACAGAAGAATTTTTAAGCAAAAATTTTTTTTGGCCGATCGTTCCTATGGGAGCTATATGATATAGTCAACCGATTTCGATCAAATTTGGCACATTGCTTAAGTGCTCTAAAAAATTTCCAAACGCCAAATCTGGTTACGATATCTTTATTAAAAAACGAAATATAGCGAATTTTTCTTTAAAAAAGTTATTTTGGCCGATCGGTCCTATGGGAGCTATATGATATACTCCACCGATTTCAATAAAATTTGACACAGTTCTTAAATACCTTAAAAAAGATCTGAATGCCGAATTTAGTTCAAATATCTTTACAAAAAAACGAAACACATCGAATTTTGTATAAAAAACGTGTTTTTGGACCGATTGGTCCTATGGGGGCTATATGAACTAGTCAACCGATTTGAATTAAATTTAGTATAGTGCTTAGAAACTATAAAAAACTTAAGTATGTCAAATTTGGTCTCAATATCTTAACAAACAAACGAAACACAACAAATTTTGTTAAAAAATCGATTTTTTGGAAGATCGGACCTATGGGAGCTATATGATATAGTCAACCGATTTTGTTCAAATTTGGCACATTGCTTAAGTGGTCTAAAAAATTTCCAAACGCCAAATCTGGTTACGATATCTTAATTAAAAAACGAAATATAGCGAACTTTTCTTTAAAAAAGTTATTTTGGCCGATCGGTCCTATGGCAGCTATATGATATAGTCAACCGATTTCGATCAAATTTGGTACAGTGATTGGGAACTATAAAACACTTTCGAATACCAAATTTTACGTTACGATATCTTCATAAACAAACGAATTATTCATCTAAAACGCTTTTTTTTGTCGAGGTCGTCTCAAACACCCCTATGGGAGCTATATAATTTAACCCCGATATCAAAAAAATAAAATAAACTTGCCTCCTATGGAATAATATGGGATCTAATGTGAAAGTTTGGTAACTCTAGCTCTTACCATCTCTGAGATCTAGGCGTTCACACGGACGGACAGACGGACGGACAGACGGACATGGGTTTATCGACTTCTCTATTCACCCTGATCATATTTTAGGTAACTTTGGGATATCTCCGACGTCTCCTTCTATATGTTACATACATTTTCGGCTTGCACAAACTTAATATACCCTTGGACCATACGGTACAGGGTATAAAAATTCTTTAACCAATTTCTCTTATTACTTTAAAACAACGTCAGCGTTGATTAAAACTTAGGAGCTAGTAGATTGGATTACTTTGTAGTATTTTTTTTAGATGTTTATTTAACAGTATTTAGACGTCTGTTTATTCAAGTATTTATACAGGCTGGTTTGCATTACTTGCAACTACAAAAATAAATAAATAGGTATCAATTCCCTACAGGGGTTACTAAGCATAAATACCAAAGTACACCAAAGTCAGTTGACACCATTGGCACCACAATTCGACAGTCATTCGTCAGTACCTTTATGGATATATTAAAGCAGGCACAGGGGTCAATCGCTACCGCTGCACTACACTTTAATAACAGGGTAAATTCTTTTTGTAGAAAATCAATGCTTTTAAGGCATCAATTGCCAACGGTGTACTACATATAAATGTTAGAAGACCTGTGCTAGAATCAATTCACATCGTTGTACCACAATTAATCATAGTTCAATAGTTTCTGTTCTTTTATTGATACATTAAACCGCTGCGGCGTCAACTAACACCATTGCCCAACATTAAAAAATACATAAGCTGCTGTGAATGGATAGCATAGGTATGTCTAACGCGTCCAACTATTGCAGATGACTTCATATAAGAAAAAAGCTTTACCTAATCTAAAACTTTCTCAACGGGAATATGCTGCTTGTCGTTTAACCCATTTTCTACAAGTAAATAAAAAATAACTATTGACATTCATATTTGTTTTTCATTTTAATAGCTTCTATAAAGGAAATCGCTTTCAAGCGGATTTCTGCCCAAAAACAATTTTTTTTAACGCCCAAAAGTAATCGAGTCGTTTAGCCTTAGAATTGTTGTGCCTTGAAATTCTAAATGAAAGTTTTTTGTTAAACTAACCATCTACAATTTCTTAATATCCCTCGCATAGATCTAAAATTAACTTTTTTAACAAAAATACCCAAGCACTACGTTTAATCTTATTTGCAAGCATTTTAATAAGCTGGTGGGATGGAAAAACCCTATACATACTTTGAAATACCACATTACCTATGGGGGAAAAAAACATCTGTTGTAATAAAATTTTATGCCAATCAACCATAGAAATAAAAAATAGTGAATTGATAAGAGCTGCCATAAAAAAAGAAACTTTTAAACAAATAATATCAGAGCACGTGACAAAATACCAAAGCAGGCAAAAAAAATACTAACAAAATAAAAATGTTTTTTTTTATTTTTAATTATTGGACATCCTAATAATGTGAAGCCAAACGTACCGAAATTAAATTGTCTAGTCCTTACGTCAACCTATGGGCAAGTTTTTCTAAAATAGTATCGATATACATATGTACATTAACTATCCATAAAGCAGACTTATGCAGATTAAGACTTTACATTCACTTTAAATAATACGATTAATCTACATATCAAAAGCGTGGGACGTGTTCACATGAGATGAGTAATTCCAATGATAGACAGGTTTCGTGATAGTCAAATTTTTATGTTGGTTAAAAAAAATATGCAATTGTTATTGTGTGAAACTGAAAATGGTTATAGTTTTTGATTCGAGTCAGCTATAGCCAAAACGGGACTTATTGAGGCCTCGATTTAAATCTTTGAAGCTATAAATCGAAAGGCAAATGTAAACAAAATTATTCATTATTATGGATGATTAAACATTTCAAATCTGAATTAGTAAAATCTATGCCAGAAGTTTCTAGAGAAGAACTAGTAAAAACGCCTTCATCTTCTAATAACAGTGTCGGTAGCTTTCAGCTTAGATAATACATATACATACATTCTTAAATATCTTCAAGACTGTGTATTGGGAGATTGGACTTTCGAACGGTATAAACAATGGATCTTTCATTATGTGTCCTTTTTTCTATTAAATTTTATATACAATAGGTTTCGGGAAATAATCTTTAAAATGTTCCCTGGTCGTAGGTGTCAGTGCCTGAACGGTAATGTTAAATTTCTATGGCATTATTCGGTCTGGATCTCTCCAATGATTTTGATGATGCTGTTTTTTATGTGTTTCTTATTTTTTATTATTTATGTAATCCTAGAAAAGAAAATTCTTAGTGCGTTGTGATGCGAGAACTTAGCGAGCATCTCACTGGGTTTCTTCTGAAATCTTTTCTCAACTCTAACTTAGCTCTCGTTGTGATACGCGTTACGTCCTCATGCCGTCCAAGTTCTTCATTATCCAAATGAGGTAAAAAAAATCATCAATAAAATTCCCATGTTTAGCTGTCATCGTTCCGGAAGATGTATGTATAATCATACGACCGCCCCATTAAATTTTTACCGGCTGCAATCAAAACTTTTGTAGTGAATTGCTTTCCCCCAAATGCGTAAATTTTGTTCCTGCCTTTTAGCCAGAACTGTGCCTCATGACTGAAATTATTTTTGTTGCATCAAAATGTAGATCCATTCCCAATTGCTTCTGGGCATGAGTCATTTGTACCAGTTTTAGGCATATCATCTAAAATGACGACAAGAAAATGGTGTCGGAATGTGTCCCCATGACGTTAACAGATCATAATGGAAACTCTCTAAAAATTGTAAGAGAGGGTAATCCTACAATTTTTAGAGACATTCCCAGATGTTCCCAAGCTTCAGTTGTTGAGTGTTGTAGCGTTCCGATGTGGACCACTCTCTTCTCATATACGGAGAGAGTCTTTGTTTGGCTGATCTGGTTTCGAAAGATGATCTTTGCCAACACCCGACCAAAACTTTTTCGAATGCAATAGAAACTCTTGAGATTGTTGTGGATAACTTTCTTCCTAGATACGGAATCTCCGCCTGGATGAAATTTTTAAAATTGTTTTAGATTACTCTCTTCCCAAATGCGACAATTCTGCTTACAAAATCGTCTAGGAAAAAATATGCTTTATTACGAAAGATAATTTTTGAACAATATTTAGAGCCATTCTCAAGTGTTTCAGAGCATAAGTTTTTAATTGCTGTAGCGTTTAATTGTAAAACTTTGCTCAGAGAAAACATTTTTGGAGAATGCTGTCTTGCGGAGGGCTTTCAGACCCAGGGTTCGGCTTCCATAGGGGTAGCCCTGTCACCCCTTTTTGTCAGCTTTCTTCTCAGCAGACTTCTATTTATGAAAACATTTTTATAGATGTTTGTCTGAAGAGATTGACCATCAGTAAAAATGTTTATTATAATTTTATGAAACTGTGTAAATTGTTGAAAATAAAAATTTCACCGCGATTCTGGAACATTCTCTTCCTCTCTCTATTATAATTACTCTTAGATGATTATTATTGTTGTTATTTCCTGTTTCCATTATTCCATATTTCAACAAATAGGGAAATGCGAACATTTACTGTAATTGTTGAATGCAGTTGATTAATCTTTTATATATACGAGTATATATTTATGTGTGAGCTACAAAAAAAATCATCTGCAACGAAACAAAAGCAACAAAATGCATGGACAGGTAGACAATACGAGGGCAGGCTAAAAACTAATAGGCTTAGCCAAGAAACCTTACAGCTTGAGTCACCCTGTGCTGTTTGATAATTAGTTCTGAAAACTTTCAGCAAACAAAAACTCCCTAGAATATGAAAAAGATGGGATATTAGACTTTACAAAAATTTTGGGTCTCTACGAAGTTGTGCAGAAATGCAGATGTTCACGACTAACACTGTAAGCAACAACAAACAGCTGTTTGCAAGTACCTTTAAGAAAAATACAATTTTACAAGCAGCTATTTAATTTTCTAAGCAATAAATAACAAAATAAAAAAGTTCTACACACTGGCCGGTATGACCTTTTTATACCCTGTACCGTATAGTACCAAGGGTATATTAAGTTTGTGCAAGCCGAAAATGTATGTAACATATAGAAGGAGACGTCGGAGACACCCCAAAGTTACCTAAAATATGATCAGGGTGAATAGAGAAGTCGATATACCCATGTCCGTCTGTCGGTCCGTCCGTCCATGTGAACGCCTAGATCTCAGAGATGGTAAGAGCTAGAGTTACCAAACTTTCACATTAGATCCCATATTATTCCATAGGAGGCAAGTTTATTTTTTTTGATATCGGGGATAAATTATATAGCTCCCATGGGGGTGTTTAAAACGACCTCGACAAAAAAAAAGCGTTTTAGATGAATAATTCGTTTGTTTATGAAGATATCGTAACGTAAAATTTGGTATTCGAAAGTGTTTTATAGTTCCCAATCACTGTACCAAATTTGATCGAAATCGGTTGACTATATCATATAGCTCCCATAGGACCGATCGGCCAAAATAACTTTTTTAAAGAAAAATTCGCTATATTTAGTTTTTTAATAAAGATATCGTAACCAGTGCCAAATTTGAACAAAATCGGTTGACTATATCAAATAGCTCCCATAGGTCCGATCTTCCAAAAAATCGATTTTTTAACAAAATTTGTTGTGTTTCGTTTGTTTGTTAAGATATTGGGACCAAATTTGACATTCGTGAGTATTTTATAGTTCCTAAGCACTGTACCAAATTTAATTCAAATCGTTTGACTAGATCATATAGCTCCCATAGGACCAATCGGTCCAAAAACACGCTTTTTATACAAAATTCGATGTGTTTTGTTTGTTTGTAAAGATATTTGAAATAAATTTGGCATTCAAATCTTTTTTAAGCACTGTGTCAAATTTTATTGAAATCGGTTGACTATATCATATAGCTCCCATAGAAACGAATGGTCAAAAAAATGTTTGCTAAAAAATTCTTCTGTTTTTGGTTTTTTGTGAAGGAAACGGATTTTATTGCAAGCTAGTGGTACAGGGTATCCCAAAGTCGTCCGCGCCCGACTTTACGTACTCCATTTATTATACAAAATTCGATGTGTTTTGTTTGTTTGTAAAGATATTTGAAATAAATTTGGCATTCAAATCTTTTTTAAGGTATTTAAGCATTGTGCCAAATTTTGTTGAAATCGGTTGACTATATCATATAGCTCCCATAGGAATGATCGGTCAAAAAAAAATTTTTTGCTTAAAAATTCTTCTGTTTTGGTTTTTTGTGAAGAAATCTGACTTTATTACAAGCTAGTGGTACAGGGTATCCTAAAGTCGTCCGCGCCCGACTTTACGTCCGCCATTTTTAAAATCACTTTTTGCAGTTACAGCAAGCAGTGCGAAAAAAAGTCGCAACTACTGCTTAGACTTCCCTCGTAAAAAACAACAAACACAGCGCCAAGTGATCAAAGCAGTCATCGAAAGAGCTACAGAGGCATAAAGAAGAAGAGTAGTAAACGCGATAAAGACAAAAACCAGCAAAACCAGTTTTAAGCTTATTGTTGGTATTGTTGCTTGTTGACTGTCCAATACAAAAATGAATGTATGTAAGTGCACATGTACGAGTGTAATAACAACAACATCGGTCGAAAGTATACCAAAACATGAAAAAAGAAAATCCACAAAAAAATCGAAAAAAAACACTATTTTTTTCATTATTTTTAAGGAATTATTATCGGGCTTAATCCAAAGCAACGATTTTAGGATCCTAGACTTTTTTGAAAGTGCACTTAAGCGAATACTATTCGAAAGTTGAAACACTAAAGATTTAAATGATATAGAAAGTTGATTGTTTGCATCCTTTGATATAGCACTAAACAAAAACTGGTTATAACAGAATGTTTTTTATTTGTTATGCCAAAGAGCTTAAAGTTAAATCAATTCATGTAATGTTAATAACTTACATAGGTTTAACAGTAAAATTAATAATAAAAATATATGTAATTATATACGCTTAACCACTTTGCTAATTTTCTTAAAACTGAAAGCAAATTCACACGCTTATACAATACAAGCAAAAAAAGCAACATGAAGCAATGAATTTTACTAGGTGGCTGATTCAATTTATGTATGGTAGCTATATGAAATAGCAAACCAATTTTGAACAAATTGCACATAAATGTTAAGTCTACAACAAAATACAACTGACATAAATTTGAACGCGATTATTAAAAAAAAAAATGGCGTACGTAAAGTCGCGAGATGAATAATTTGTTTGTTTATGAAGATATCGTAACCAAATTTAGTATTCGAAAGTTTTTTATAGTTTCCTAGCACTGTACCTAATTTGATCAAAATCAGTTGGTTACATCATATAGCTCCCGTAGCACCGATCGGCCAAAATAACGTTTTTTTATACAATATTCGCTATATTTCGTTTTCTCATACAGATATCCTAGCCAGACTTGGCATTTAGGAGTTTTTTAAAGTATTTAAGCAATGTACCAAATTTGAACAAAATCGGTTGACTATATCATATAGCTCCCATACGGCCGATCTTCGAAAAAATCGATTTATGAACAAAATTTGTTGTGTTTCGTGTGTTTGTGAAGATTTTCATACCAAATTTGGTGTTCGTAAGGTTTTTGGAGGTCTCAAGCATTGTACCAAATTTGATCAAAATCGGTTGACTAAATCATATAGCTCCCATAGGAACGATCGGTCAAAAGAAATTGTTAGATCTCCCTTTCTTCAACCTTTAAATATGCTTGCTTGTAAGGTTATTATTATTAGTGCTGCGAAATAAAAAATAAAAAATGACGCCATCAATAGTTTTCAACATTTTAAGATGCTGTATAATGTTGCCATGCAATCCTTATAACAATATGCCGATATCAAATGAACAGTGACCAATGATTATAAATCCTAAATTTTGTTGATTTAGCTTTTATCATCTCTGAGATAACCAACCTGATCGATCATTCTTAAGGGGTCTCTAAAGTTTACTACTTTTTGTTACATATACAAACCGGGTATTATTATGCCGAATCAGAACTATACTGCGGAAGACTTTCTTTCAGAGTTAGCAATCTGGTGTAAAAAATTAATTTATGCTCGCAAAAAGGTGTTCCCCCATTATTTTTTTTTTAATCAGACATGTTGTTTTTGTTGTGCAAAACAGTTTTTATACAAGCTTATGAAATATTTTCGGATGGAGCCAAAAACCAATACCATCCACACAACACTTGACATAGTAATTAAAACAGAAAAAAAAGGCGTTGTTGTTTGAAACTTGTAATGACTTGTTATGATGACAATATTGTTGGCGGGGGTCAAAATCATAAAACCTCATAAAAACCCGCAATTTGAGTATTTATTTGTACATTTGTAATTTGCACCATCTGTTTTGTAAATTCCGTTTCAGGGAAAAATGCAAATATTTTACAAAATCCAATCTAAAACTCAATTTTTTCAAAAGTATTCAAAAGATTTGTGTACCAAATTTTTGTTATAGATGCTCTTGAGGGTTTTCAAATTTATTCAAGTATTGTAGATCAATATTTTTATCGCCAAGTAATCACAGCAGCTTACAACATTGTTCCGAAAGAAATAAATACAAAACTTACTTTTTCGAGTAATTGCTTGGGTATGAAATTGTTAAACTTATGCAAAAAGTTCGAACTTGCTCAGATTTAAGGACTGGAATCATAAATAGTGAAAATTGTAAGCTTTAGCCTATAAAAAAATTACATTAAACATAATCTTGCTAACAATACTTGTATACTTAAGTATTTAAGATTTTGTAAATAAATTAATTACTGAAGGATAATAAAAAAATGGCGTACGTAAAGTCGGGCGCGGACGACTTTGGGATCCCTGTACCACTAGCTTGCAATAAAATCCGGTTCCCTCAAAAAAAAACCAAACACATGGGAGCTATATGATATAGTCAACCGATTTCAATACAATTTGACACAGTGATTAAATCTTAAAAAAGATTTGAATTCTGAATTTTCAAATATCTTTACACAACAAATTTTGTTAAAAAATCGATTTTTTGGAAGATCGGCCCTATGGGAGCTATATGATATAGTCAACCGATTTTGTTCAAATTTGGCACATTTACTTACTCTAAAAAATTTCCAAACGCCAAATCTAGTTACGATATTTTTATTAAAATACAAAATATAGCGAATTTTGATTTTAAAAAGTTATTTTGGCCGAGTACTTACCAAATTTGGGTACGATATCTTCATGAACAAACGAATTATCCATCTAAAACCTTTTTTTTTGTCGAGGTATATAATTTATCCCCGATATCAAAAAAATAAAATAAACTTGTCTCCTATGGAATAATATGGGATCTAATGTGAAAGTTTGGTTACTCTAGCTCTTACCATCTCTGAGATCTAGGCGTTCAAACGGACAGACAGACAGACGGACGGACATGGGTATATCGACTTCTCTATTCACCCCGATCAGATTTAAGGTAACTTTGGGGTATCTCCGACGACTCCTTCTATATGTTACATACATTTTCGGCTTGCACAAACTTAATATACCCTTTGTACCATACGGTACAGGGCATAAAAAGATATACTAGCTTTTAAAACGCCTAATGACAAATTACTATATATTTGCGACTTTCGTTGTTCTATAAACTTTATGCTTTAAGGAAAATATAAACATAAAGAATTGCTATTAAAACCACGATCGGCAAAAATAAGCGAAACGGGGCACTTCTTAAGTCGATTTACTAATGTGATGGAGTTACTTTGCCCATATTGATCTCAAAGTATTTTTTTTTTTTGCAAAATATTGCTTTTTTATATATTTTAGTCTTTCAGGGAAAAAAATATTTTAATATTTTTATACGTTACGAGAAATATCTTGTCAGAGAAAGTCTAATATAAAATTATCGGCAGCTTGATAATAAAAAAATCGATTGCCTTACAATTTTATTTTTTCATCAAAAAAAAATTCAACTAATAATTCTTGTCAAAAAAGTCTAATCCAAATCTAAGTCTATTCCAAAATGTCGTCAAAATGGAAGAGATTGACTAAAAAAGTGGCGCTTATTTTTCCCTATAAAATACAAACCGCCTTATCGAAGAAGAAGTACAAAAGAACAGAAAATACAGAGTGCTTTCTTCAACTCTCTTCAGGCTGGATTAGGTCTTATCTGATTAGCCAGAAATATAGCCTACGTATTTTAAAGATTGAACCCGATCAATTTTTATTTTTCTCCATTAAAGCTACAGCTGACTATATATTTGATGTAAACAATTTGTGCTTTTGCGGAAAATTGAAAATAGCCTCTTGAAAGTGTATTACAATAGCATAATAATAAGTATTAGGGGGGGACTGGCCTTCAATTGATTTTGGTGTGCTCTCAATTCGCCTTACTTGCCTCGACTTTGCTTTATGGGCGATTTGCATTGCTTTCGTTGGCGTTTTTGTGCAACGTCATTCGTTGCATAGACAAATGAGTTTGCACACAGTATATGTAATGGGTCAAAATATAAGAAACGGGCCATCATTATACAATATAATATAAATTCGATTGTTTATCGAGTATTTTTTTATAGCCATATTTTCTCTATAAAACAAATTTTAATATTACTATTGTTTCAATGAAAAATAAAACTTTAACATATAATCGGTGCGGTAAATTTTTTTAGAAAATTTCGATTAGTTATCGAAAATTTAGATAGACTTTATTATTTAAGCGATAGAGGTAGAGGTTTTAGGTACTGGGTACTAGGCAATTTACATATTATGACATTTGTTTATAATTTTATTATTTATCGAGTATTAAGGTAGATTTTTTTCAGTCTCTTCATCTTTATAGGGAATCAAAATTTTTACATTATATTTGTTTCCAAGTTTTTTTTAAGCATATTTATATTTTTTTAAGTTAAACGATTTTGAACAAAGTTTCAGGGTTTTTCCATTTTTTTTATTATAAAAAGTTTTTAACAGAAATTGGTACATAGTTTTGTTAGTGAATGAAAGATAAAAGGTGCAGCTTAAAATGAAATTGAAATTTTTTTTTAAACGTAATTTAAGGTTTTCTCAATGTTTTGATTATTGAAAAGTGTTTAAAACATATTTTTATATACATACAATTCTTTCCTATTTAGGCTAAAAGTGTGAGCTAGAAATGAAATTTCATGATATATCTTTTGACCCTTTTTTTTTAATAAACTGATTTTGGAAAAAATTTTAGCATTTCTTAATTTTTTTGATTATTAACAAGTTTTTAAGACGCATTTAAAGCCCAAATTTGCGATGTAAATGAAATTCCATTTTTTTAAAGGTGTTTTATTGATTTTTGTAAGTGAAGCAATTTTGAGTAAAATTTTAGGTTTTCTATTACAATTAATTAATTATATTAAAAAAAAATTTATTAAATAGTTTTTGGTGTTTTTTTATTTTTTATTTTTAATGTCAAAAAGAACATTAGTATCAATTCAAGCTTATAATTTGTCCAAGTCGAAGATTAATTAAAAATATGCATAACGTTCTCAATAATAGAATGAGTCTTTGTGGTTTTGCTGACTATTATTCATAAAGAATCCGAGCACAACTTTTTAAAATTTATTAATTTAAAACAAAAAAATATGGTTTTAAAAATTAGTCATACGCTTTTTAATAGAAGTCGCCGTTTTTAAAAAATTAACAGAATTTAAAATTTAAAACTAAAAAAAAAAAACTGGTGCCTGTAAAGTCGGTTTTACGGGCGAAGATTTTACGTGACAACTCCTTTCATAATTTCATGAAATATGCGTATAATCTTGATTACGTATCAAACGTTTCTAAGTCAACTACGTTAAAAGAAACAACAATCGACTTGACTTTCGCAAGACACATTACAGCAGAAACACTTTCTTCCATTTCCCATTCCTCCTATCATCATTAACTAATTCCTATTTGAGTTATTTTGTTGAGGATAGGACGATGATAGGAGAAATAGGAAATGAAAGGAAGTGTTTCTGCTGTAATGTGTCTTGCGAAAGTCAAGTCGATGGTTGTTCTTTTAACGTTGTTGACTTAGAAACATTTGATACGCAATCAAGATTAAACGTATATTTCATGAAATTAAGAAACGACTTGTCAGACTTTACGTTTTTGTTAAAATCACCACACAGAAGAATCGGTATGCCAGAATCATCTTGCACGAACGGTGGCACGTACTGGCTGTTGTGAACGTACGGACCGAGTCCTTGCCATAGTAACATTCCAATGTCCTGCATACTAGCTCCCGGATGAATATATACAGCACCGAGTATAAACTTGAAGCTAGTATTACCGGTGAAGCAAGTAACTTCAGTCATGCACATGTCACCCTTGGTTTTAATGACACGAGTTGCGTCTGTAATCGCAACTTGGACCACTTCCGCCGTAGATGTCGATGATAATTTACGATAGATCGCCGCTCCACCAGCCGCGTTGGTATTTGAGTTGCTTCGATTATTTTCCCTGGATACGCACTCATAATCCTTGATTGGAATTGGTTCACAAGTGTCGCGCATCCACGTTTCAGTCAATACTAAATAGTCGGATCGTGGTATCACTGTATCTGTTTCAATGTCCGCAGCATGGGCACTTATACTTTGGCAGTTGATGTTCGTTATAATAAGTTGTCCAGCGTCGGTTGCGTCGTCACAGAATTTTACGGCTTGTTTGGTAGTTGTGTCTAGAGTGTGTCCACGAAGTCGCATGTATTCATTGCGAATATCTCGAGTAGTCTGTGAGTCGTTTCCATCTCGGCCATGTTTGAAAACCAATGGAGAGTCCTTTTCTGTTATGATGTACAATCCATCGATACTTGTGACGCGGCTCATGGCTACATATACCGAACTATGCTTGTTAGTAGAGATGCCAAAACTATCGATAGACTATCGATAGTATCGATAGTATGGGATAGTATAATCGTTACGATTATTTATCGTTAGATTTTTTCAATGGTGCCTTCCATACAAACCTAATTTAAGACGTTGTCACGTCAAAATTACTTACACTTCTTTTCAAAAATTATTTCAATCTTCATTCATGGGAATTTGGCAAGGATAAAAAAAATATTTAGCTCTGTCGCATGTTGAAAAATCACAAAAACTCATTCCCGCTTCACTTATTTTGACTCATACACTCTTTATACAAATATATAGATATAGATACATGTTAGTCGGTGCATACGTATAACGGCTGGCTGCATATAAGATATTGTGCAATAGATTCGATATACATATATTTAGGAATAAGGTCAAGCGAAAAAAATATTCACCCACTAAGTAGGCAAAAATAAAAATAGAAAGATAGAAGCAGAAAAAATTCGTGCCCCTGCAGCAAATAGAAGTCAGTTTATTTAAGCAGAAATTGTATTCAAGTGGAATAATAGAGTACGGCAGTGCGTTGGATGCTATTTTTGATTAAAATTAAAACTACTTTTAGTAATGTACTAAATGTTTATCTTGGAACACATAAATTAGTGTTGCTCGTAAAGCAGCTGCTTGCAGCGTAATTGCTGCAGCTTAGCTGGAAGTCCATATGGAAAAAGCCTTATAAAAAAATAAAACAAAAAAACAATATCAAGGTCGGAAAAACATGTTTACCAACACTCGTTGTATGCGTATGCCCCATTTATAGGAAGATATTGCCACTCTTTGGCCTTAACACTGTATGGAAAACAATATGGCGTCTTTAATGAAAATAAAAATTAAGAACTGTATTAGCTTGGAATATACAATAATTATAATCTAATATTTTTCTCTAGTTCCCGAAATAACAAATATTCTATTTTTTTTTTAATCATTTCAGATCAACTTACGTTTAATACTCGTTAGTGGCAAAACAAAAGAATTCCTATTTAATCCATCAGATTCAGCTGGTGACATCGCACAAACAGTATTCGATAATTGGCCAGATGGTAAGTTGATAAGCTATCAAATATCGTACATCTCCCCATAGTAATTTTGTTAGAATTTGTCTTTACAAAAGTAAGCAAATAATTTAAATATGAATGCTTAGATCTCGTAGACCAAAATAATTAGAAAAATATATATTTACGAACATTTATTTCTCAGGTAAAAACTTTTAAAATTATTTGTTTAAAAGATGACGCAAATATATAGAGTTCAACTATGAAAGGACTGATAAGAGCAAATGAAAGTACTTGATCTATGTTTTCTATGCCTTTCTTGATATGTCGATGTTTATATTTAGCTGGAAAATTAATCGGAACAATTTATTCGGGTTCGTTTGAAAACGAAAGGTTGGTGTTCCAAATTCCACCAAAACAAATTTTTCTTGTGGTTTTATAACAAATATTTTATTGAAAGTAGAATAAAAACCAAACATGACAATTTATCGAAATATTTAGATGCAAAAGGAAGTGTATCGAAAAGAAAAAGGAAATTTATCGCCAAAAATATTCGTTTTGCGGAGCACACAAAAACGAATCCGAATGATATTATTCGTTTTGGTTTTTTCGTATTAGCGGCACAACTGATTATCCTAAATTCCTTTTAGCAAATCCCAATTTGTTTTAACCTAATTTAATGTGAATTTTAAATTAAAAGTCTTTTCTTGGAGTAGTAAAGGCCACTATAATAATTTATTGTGTCTCCTCAGAACAGACCTCTTTAAAATTATTGTGTTATTATTAAGCTCGGCATCTTTTCCAACGATTTCGTAATCAAATATTTATGTTAAAAAAAAAAAACACTAACTTACTTGAAAAATTAACGTTTATGTAACCTTTGAGTCGAAAAACGCGAAAATTACATTCATTTTTTGTTTGTTTTTAAAACGATTTCGAAATATTTGGAAAAACATTTTTTGGTTATTTTTGAATATATATTAAAAAAAAGGTTTTGAAACACCATGAGATTGAAAGGAATTGACGTTGTCTTTACGATATGTGAAGATTTACTCAACATTTTTAAAGTTACAAGGAACCAAAGTCGAAAGAAGACGTTATTGACCATTTTAAAAAACTACAAAATTTTAGTTTTCCTTTTATAAAAAAAATAAAATTTTTGTAACATTTTTTTGTAATCTTTGAGCTGACAGAGAATTTTTTGTGACAAACATTGTGAGCCAAAATCCGGTAAGAACTGTAGATGCTCTGGAAACGAAAACGAAAACTTATGACTACTAGCTCGGAATGCAAACGAAAAACTTAGTGAACAACTTTTTTTTCGAATAAAATTGTGATTGTGTTAAAATTGAAACTTTCGTACATGGTTCCATAGTATATACAGTAGATCTTAAGCTTAAAATGTTCGTAAAAGACTTCGCTTTTAGCGGAAAGATTTTAAAAAATGGTATATTTTTTTTTGTTGATAAAAAGCAAACTAAAAATTTATAACATCATTTTGAAAAATTACCGAAAATTTACTTTTTCGACTTAAGTTGCTTGTAGCTTCAAAAATGTTGACTATATTGTATGTAGCCGCAAAGACCACGTCAATACCTTTTGATCTTATAGTATAAGATATAAAAAAAGATATTCACGAATCACTGAAAACACTACCCATGATTTTTGAAAAAAACTCGAAAGCGGCTGTTAAGAAAAAAAAATTTATGTAATTTTTGTATTTCCTGACCCAAACTTAATTTTCAAGGTTCACTTGTTGGCCTTTAAATTTGTGAACTAGTAACATTACCAAGTATTAAGAACTCAGTCATGACTTAACCATCGTACTTTGGAATATTTAAAATCTGCATATTTCGATTAAATTTGATTAAAAAAAAGCTACGCGGAAATACAACGGTCTACTCGAAATTATCAAAGGGATCACTCGATGATCTGCGAATTCTAAGTTTCCGAGTCCTTGGCTAGAGATTATAGAGGACTACTAAGAAATTGGGAAATCTTTTCCAAATTAAAAGATATATAAAGAAATGTATATTGGCGGAAATAAGTGAAGCGAGCCACCTTTTTGCCGACCTTCTCCGATTTTGATGGTTTTTGCACAGTTGGTAGTGTTACTAGTAACCACGTCAAATTTATTTGTAATATTTCGATTAATTATCGAGCTATCGATAGATGAATATCGGGTTTTTCATTTTTAGACTATTTTTCGATACGCAAAGATATCGACGCGAATTTTTTACCGTGACAGATAAAATATTAAGTTTACAAAGTTCACAAGAATCCGCTTTTTGACATTTTGCCAATGCTTTTAAAAGTTTCCCATTCTTCTAGAAAATTGTAGAGCATAACATTTTCTACAAAATCGCTGTGGACCAATATTTCGTACAACTGACCTATCACAAGATAAATTTCCGTCAATGTCCTTATTCGTTTAGAAGTCTATAAATGGAAAACCCCATATTCACTTATCGATAACTCGATAAATAATCGAAACTTTAAATAATATTAAATGAATAAAATTCGACGTGGTTACTATTGGCTAGTAGATCTACCAAATATGTAAAAATCATCAAAATCGGAGAAGGTCGGGAAAAAAGTGTCTCGCTTCACTTATTTTTGCCGATATAAATTGAAAAATCTCTTTTATTTTTTAATCTCCCTCCAACTAAGAAGAGAAAGCAAGTAAAGCAACTCGGTTTTGAGCACAGTTCTAGTTATACCAACTTAAGAAAGTCTATAATATTTATTACTTGTTTATTCAACTTGATTTTTATGGATTTTCGTGTCGTCTTTCTTCTTTTTTTTTTCCTTTTTTTTATACAGATTGGGAGCATGAAGCTGTCTCAAAGGCCGAAATCTTGCGTTTAATTTATCAGGGCCGTTTTCTGCATTGCAATGTTACTTTAGGTGCACTGGGACTTCCATTGGGCAAAACGACTGTTATGCATTTAGTGCCACGTGATAATTTGCCAGAACCCAATTCTCAAGGTGAGTACAAACTAATGTGCAAAAAATAAAAGTTTACAAAAAACTTTCTCTACATTTTGGTTAAAAAAAAACTTATTTTTATTTTTTTTCACACCCACGACTTGGAACAGATCAAAGACAGAAAAGTAAAGGTGGCTCTGGGCGCTGCTGCTCAGCGACTTGCTGTATTTTGTAACTAATTTAGCTTCTAAAACTAAGTTTTATTTAAAGAGCACAGAAGAAATAAAACTGGAACAAGAAACTTAGCAAATAAATGGATTTAAACAGTATGAGAAGCCAACATTAACCGGTGAATAGTAGCAAAATAATAATTAAAGAAAGAAAAAAAGAATGTGTATAATTTGAAGTCAAGCGTCTAAAAAACATAAATACAAAATATATATTTTATATATATGCAATAAATAGCAAAACGGTTTGTTCATAAAGAGTGCAATTGCAAAAGAAAAAAAAGAAAATTAAACAAAATAATTAAACTCTGAGTTGTTAGAATTCATAATACTAATATATACTCTCTTTAATATCAATGATTGTAATCCCGAAACACACAGATTTTGAGCTATGCAAATTGTAAAATTTTGATAAGAAAAACATTTCATGATAAAATGTAAAAGTAAAAACAAGAATCAAAACAAAAACAAAAAAATATTGTAGAACAAATTCGTTGTTTTTATTTAAAAATTGATTCTTTTTGAACGCTTAGTAACACACGCAAAAAGTCTTAAAAGAAAACAAAACAAAAACTGGCTAACTGTTTGGCAAAGAAATTTGTTTTATGCAGCGCTGGTCACACTGGGCAAAAAAGATTTGGGTCGCAAATGAATCGATAAAATAATTGCGATATATTTTGTTAGGTTAGGTTGTAGTAACAAAGGATTACAGGCTAGCATCGTAGGTATGCGATATATCCACGCTTTGCACACAACTTCTTTACGAGATTTGGTTAGGTAGGTTTTACGATAAAGTCTTGTTTTCTGTGTAGTAACGCCCTTTATCTAAACTGGGCTGAACAATCAGATAATGAACTACGGTCTAGATTTGGATGTATTTCCAGACGTAATTTCTTTGCATATTATCTCTCTTCGAGATTTTGCCCATGTAGGATGAAGTCTTATTGTTACTGCAGTTGTGACTTAATCTTAACTTGGCATAGCAATTTTACAACGAATTACCGTCCTATATCAAAAGTTCTTTCAGACATCATTTTCCAAGATGTGGTCTATATCACTCACTGTGGAGAGGTCGCTGCGGCAGTGAATGCCGCTCCTACAAACTACCTTTACGAGTTGGCTAATCTTCAACACTGTGATGACTGTGAACAGGTGTTCAGATTAATACGAACTTCTGAATGTTTATTGTTGATATCCAAGCTGCAGATGCCTAAACCTTTTTGCTTCATTACTCTGATGACCTTGTAGAGACAGACACAAAGCTGTTCAGATCAATATGAGCTTCTGAATGTATAGACAATAGTGTTGTTCTCCAGACCACAGTTCCCTCAAACCAGCTTTACGAGTTAGCTAATCTCTGATGACCGTGCAGAGATGAACACAAATCTGTTTATATCAATACGGTGCATTGCTTAGTTAGCCATGACCATATCCTAGAATCCCCAATCCAAATGGTTTTGTGATTCATATTTTTGCTTGTTTTTTTTGTCATAACCTTTTTACTAAGGTTTATTTTGTGTTGCTCTCAAACTCCTATTATGTTTTTCACCGAAGCTCTTGAATACTCCCAAACTTCTATGCTTTCCCATAGTTCTTTTATAGGTCTGCCGGAGTCAGTTTTTTTTTCAAGTTTTAGTCCTTTTTATAAATTTTTACATTTTTAGCTAAAAAATTAATCGTAAAACGAAAAAACTTTTTTTTTTTAAATTTAGAAAATCTCACAAAAATATATGGTTTCGGTAAAATTTTGACAGAATCCATTTTAAATCCTACTAAAACATGGTTTCAGTATCAAAAGCACTTTGTGTTTTGAGATGCTCTCCACATTCCCTATGTTTTTTAATGTACGTTTTCAATTTTAAAAAACTTTGTGATTTTTAATAAATGGAAATTTAATTTTTCTAAAATTCTTAAATGGGTACTGCCACTAAAAAATCATTTTACAAAGGCGCAATCTATTTTTCTGTTAGGCTAGGTTAGGTTAGGTTTAAAACAAATTACTAGCTCCTTTGTACTGAATAAATATATTAATCCACCAAAATTCATGTCTACACCAAGAAAAGAGCTATATCTAGGATAAACATACATTGATTAAACATTTTTTTTTTCATCCCTAAACAAGTTATTCAGAATTGTAAAGCTTTCGATACAAGGCCTTGGTTTTAAGTCTTCAGAAGCTAATGCCATCCCTTTACCCTTATAAACCTTCTGAAAGAAACCTTACTTGCTTCAAAAGATTTTTTAATTTTTAGTACATTCCTTAGCTCATACGAACCAGTTATAATTCGGAACCGTGAAGGTGTACATCATTGATTCTAAAAATTTCCCAATAATCCCAAGAGATTTCAATAGCTAATGCTCCCAACTTTCCGCTGAGAAAGAAACCTTTCTTGTTTAAGCTGATTTTTTCCTATCACTAGGCCTAGAAGAAATTTTTTCCACCCCTTAGCTCATACGAACCAGTTATGGTTCCTCAGTCGATATAAGACACTGGTTTTAGGAATTTCCCAAAAATCACAAAAATTTTTGGTAGCTTAAGCTCTTCACTAACGGCTGAGTGCAAGGATATACATAGGTAACATATGTTGTCAAGGGGCTAGGTATTTGTCGTTCCAAATCCTTTACCCAGTCTGAACAGTGCAAAAGTTTACGAAAAGTTTTATCTTGAGGTTAGTAGTCAGTTAAACAAATTGTTGAGGTATAAAATTGGTGCAATGGACAAGTTAAAAGTTGAGTTCTATTCTTTTTTTAGTTTTAGTAAAAGTTTGCTGACAAAAGCCTTTAAGAAGAGAGACAGGGAAAAAGAGAGTTTATCAAAATTAGAAACTTGCAGTAAATATAATTTTCTTTATCCAAGCAGTATTTAAAACCGATAATTGCAAGCCTTAATATAGCAAATCCGTTACAAAGCACCGATATATGCCCAACATCTTATTTGTTTAATTAAATGTCCAAGCAATTAATTAAAAAAAAAATAAATAAATATATATATGGTAAATATATAAAGAAATACATTAGTGGGCTCTTCCATACTAAAGCTACAAATTGCAAATGTGTTGGTAAAACGTCTATGCTCGAAGCCAATAAATACAAATAAGTAGATTATAAATTTTAATCGTTTGTATTTTATATGCATCGAATATATGTATGTGACAACTCACAGAGCATCTATATAATAAAAAAAAAATAAATAAAAATCTGTATATATACAAAAAATTGAAGAGCTGTAGTTATTCTAAAAATAATGTACAAGAAAGATGCTATCTTTGGCTCATTGAAAACAAAAACTTAAGATATCTAGAAAGTGTCGTAGTACCCTTGCAGTATGTAAGAAGTATTCGATAAAACGATAGGCATTCAAATAGATTTCATAGCGCTTGCGAAAGTGTAGCAAGCTTTAGAAGTCATCAAAAAAAAATGTAACATATTTCATACAAAATTCGAAATAAAATTTACAATTTTTGTCATTATATTTTTAAATTCTTTTAATGTTCCTCCAACGACAAAGTTAAAAAAAAAAAAACAGATTTTATATTATATAAAATATAAACAAAGTTATTCGTTAAGTTTTTTTTTTTTTGATTATTTAAAAACAAATCGTTTTGCATATAATTTTTTGAGAGCTACAAAACAAATGGCGCTTACACTTTCCCATAGAAATAGCAGTTTGACTGAAATTATTTAAGCGGTGTTGTTTGAGTTTTAAAAATCCTGACTACCCCTAAGCTACTAGAATTAACTTTTTTGAGCTAAACAGCTCGTTCAAGCATAAATCCCAGTTGTATTAAAATTTATAAATCTTAAAGTATTAGAAAAAAAATTAACACTTTCAAAGAGCACTCAAGCCTCAATGAGCCAAAGATTTCAATTTTTTCTACAGTGTACCTATTAATAGTTTTTTGCAGTGTAGCAAAAGTTCTTATATACAATATATGTAAATGTATAATTTTAATTTTAAATACAAGGAAGTTATGTAAATGCGTTTAGTTTTTATTTATTAAAGGCCCGTACGCAGCAGTCCAAAACGCGCAACAAAAATACCAGAAAAAATACCACTTTGTTTGACAGTGTTTGGGCCTGCTGCGTGCTGTTCTTAAGCGGGTATATTTTATTAGTATCATTTATTTTTAAAAAACTAAAAATGTGTACCTATAAAAAAACCTATAAACAAAAAAAAACCAATAATGACAAAAGTTCATGGTTTTCATTTATGTTTTTAAGGACTTGTCTATAACACGGGGTTTGTATTATTATTAAGTAAATCTGCACCAGTGTATTAAATATAATTTTTAATTGTATAAAAAATGAATTATATGTGATTTTATTAGTATATAATATAAATAATAGCTAATCGACACAATACAAGCAAATATATATATATATATAGGTATATACATATATATGTTTAACCCATATGCAAATGCTATAAATACGGTATACCTAATGAATATATGTATATAGAAAGAAATGCAACTGTATGCTATGTGTATGAGTGCTTTAGGTGTTATCATCGAGTAAGAGTATGCTATATAAGTATATAGAGTATATATATACAGCGCACAATGCAAAGATACGGCCACTTCTTAATACAATACATATGACTATATATAGAACCATATTATCGTTTATACTTTATTTTCGAAAGTGTTCACTTACTTGGTTTTAATATGGCTCATATAAGTGCAAATATTTTGTTTTCGACTTAATTTTGGCAATTTTTTTTAACATATTATATGCTACATTCCCAAGTACAGCGCTTTATGATTTAAGCCTAAAATTACATTACAAAAAATCTTTTCAAACAAAATAAAATACTCTTGCGTTTTCCTATTAATTTAAGTGGTTTTTAATTTATTTTTTTTACACTAACTTCAGAGTGCATTCTTTTCAAGTAAACTGTTTTATTTTTTGATAAGTTCTGGATGGGTACTAACAATGACCCCCAAAAACTAGCAGATCGATTCATAGGTAAAAAAGTTTGAAAGCTTAGTTTTTAAATTAGATGAGTCATGGCTTAAATACATTAAATATACAAAAATCTTGTTTATTTGTAATTTCAATGGGACTGAAAAAAAAATGTTTAACTAACTTTCAACTAATCAACATTATTTTTATGTCTTTTTATCCCATTTTATATAGATTTAGTGGTGCAATAACGCAAACAAAAATTAAACGAATATTTTTTTTAACTAAAAAATAATTACTAGAATTTTCAAAAAAGTATAGCTTTTTTAAAAACGCTGCAGTTCTAAAGCAACAAACAATTCATATTGGACTTATATATATTATTTGAAATTCTTAAAAAAAAAATCAATTTTTATTCTCAGAAATATTTTTTTTTTGAACACAAACTATTTACTCCGAATTTAGTAAAGAAACCCTCCTAAAGCCACAACTACACTTGACTATGAGCTTGGTGTAAAATGGTGTTTTATGCAATACAATACTAGGGGGTGCTGCCTCCTGTTCACTTTGCCCACCTAAACTTTTTAATAGTAATCTGTTTTTCGTTTAAGCAATTTTGTTTTCATCATATTTCTCAGTTCTGTGAATTTTCCATTTTTTTCCGTGAACTTGCTGATTTTGTTTATAAAATTTTTTTCTGTGTTTAATCTGTAAATCTGTCAGTCAGTAACTTTGTCTATTATTTATTTCAATACTTACTTGTGTTAACTCTTTAATACTGACCTTTTTTTTATTTATAAATAAATCTTTGAAATGGTACGTGAGGCCTTTGAGCCATTTTGGGAGTCGCTGGAACTTTTAAATATTTAATTCCTTAATATCAGTAGGAACATGAAGTTTCATTATTCTTTAGTAGCTTAATTTATGTAGATAGTTGTGCTGCCGGCTGCATTTTTGCAAAGGAGCGTCTTTGAGTTCAATCTCTAGATTTACTTAGCAACCGGATACACTCAAAAACAAGGCTGTTTCAGAAATTCTTATAAGTTAGTCAAATATTTTAGTGACATTTTTAAAATTAAAAAAAAATTATTTTCATTTATATTCGAAAAATTCTGCAAAAATATTGTAAACTAGACTTTTGAAGTGGAAAATTTGCAGAAAGTGATAGCAATCGCGTTTCGAATCAAAGATTTTTGTTTTTTTTTCGAAGAACTCAAATTGCTAAAATCAACCAAAAATTAAGAGAATTTTTTTAAAATCAAGAAGAATTTTAGTATCAATTCGAAAAATTTTACAATTTTTTTTAAGTTAAACGAATTTAAGGTCCATTAATTGGAATTTTTGCAAATTAAGAAGAATTTAAGTGTCGGTGCGAAACATTTTACAAAAATACTTAACCAAACCTTTAAAAAACTAGACAAGTTTTTTGGAGTTAAACTTTTGCAGCAGATTTTAGGATTTAGTTTTATACAACAACACTAGTCGACGATTGAAAAATCTCCAGAGATGAGACTTATATTTTGCGTAAGGGCAATGTTTCAGCATTCAAAATCCGAATTTTTATTATCCTGTTATAGCTTGTTTTTTTTCTAGGACTATTTTAGTGAAAAAGGTCCTTTTTCAAGAAACGATTTCACATATGATGTCATAAAATCTGTACTAATTCGAATTTTTTTTTCCTTAAAAGCAGAATAGAGTACCTTTCTATAATGCCCCCAATCATAAAAATCGGTAATTTCAAAGAAAAAACTACAGCCGAAAATGTGTGCCCGAAAGGCCAAAAAACACAACATTTTGGTGAGATTTTCTACAAATATCACTATTTTATTCAGAAAAAGTCCTTGACACCTAAAAAGTTAGCTATTTGAAGTTATTGGTCATGACATATAGATGTGATATCTGTATAATTTTGTCTATTTATGATAAAAAATGACTGATTTATTGAATTTTTAGTAAAAATTGGCCGGAAAACAATTTTTATTCAAAATTTGATGTGTGACGTTGGTTTGTGAAGATATTCAAACCAACTTTAGAGCATATAAGTTTTTTAAATACCCAAGTACAGTACCAAATTTGATCGAAATCGGTTGATTATATCATATAGCTCCCATAGGATCAATCGGTTAAAAAACACATTTTTTGAACAAAATACGTTGTGTTTCCTTTGTTTGCAGAGATTTTGGAATCAAATTTGGCATTCGGTAGTTTTTTAAAGTATCTAAGTACCGTTCCAAATTTGATCAGAATCGGTTGACTATATTATATAGCTCCCATAGGATCAATCGTTCAAAAAAACGTTTTTTGAACAAAATTCGCTCTGTTTCGTTTGTTTGCAGAGATTTTTTAACCAAATTTAGCATTCAGTAGTTTTTTAAAGTACCTAAGCACTGTACCAAATTTGACAAGAATCGGTTGAGTATATCATATAACTCCCATAGGATCAATCGGTTAAAAAACATATTTTTTGAACAAAATACGTTGTGTTCGTTTGTTTTTGAAGATATTGAAACCAAATTTGGCATTGAAAAATTTTTAAAAGTACCCAAACACTGTACCATATTTGATCGGAATCGGTTAACTATATCATATAGCTCCCATAGGAACGATCGGTCAAATAAACATTTTTGTTGCAAAATTCTTTTTTTTTTGTGTGTTTATAAATAAGTTTGGCAATTAAATGTCTTTTGATCTTCTTAAGAAATATACCGGAAAGTATAGTCCATTTTTGTCAACATCATAAAACAAATTCGTCTATTTTTGGCGAAATCATGATTTTTTGTGTACTTGCGGTGATGCATCGAACTGCTGGTGTTCAATCGACCATTTGAATTGCACGAAAAAGGGCTTATTTTAAAGGTAATGATTCATACTTTCTATAAATATATCAAATATAGATAAATGAACTACTTTGTAAAGGTAAAACGCAGTTGAAAGTGACAAAAAAAAATCGACCGGAAAAAAATTTTTTTTTTTTTAATTTTTACTAAAAATTCAGTAAATCAGTCATTTTGTATCATAAATAGACAAAATTATACAGATATCGCATCTACATGTTATGACCAATAACTTTAAATAGCTAACTTTTTAGGTGTCAAGGACTTTTTCTGAATAAAATAGTGATATTTGTAGAAAATGTCACCAAAATGTTGTGTTTTTTGGCCTTTCGGGCACACATTTTCGGCTGTAGTTTTTTCTTTAGGGTACCGATTTTTATGATTGGGGGCATTATAGAAAGGTACTCTATTCTGCTTTTAAGGAAAAAAAAATTCGAATTAGTACAGATTTTATGACATCATATGTGAAATCGTTTCTTGAAAAAGGACCTTTTTCACTAAAATAGTCCTAGAAAAAAAACAAGCTATACCAGGATAATAAAAAATTCGGATTTTGAATGCTGAAACATTGCCCTAAGATAAAATATAAGTCTCATCTCTGGAGAAAAAAAAAGTGTGAAATTTGTAGACTAGTGTAATATAAGTTGTATGAATCGTTTGAAAGATTAGCCAGAAATTGCGGTATTTTTTTATTTATTATTTCAATATTCTAAGTTGAATATTATTCATGTCAAAATTGCAAAAAAAAATTAGCTAAATACAAATTTTTCATTAGAAGTGTCTATGATAATAAGAGTCCACCTTGATGGTATGATTAAAGATGTATTTATCGTTGGCTCAAATAAATTTGTACTTGGGGGTTATTCCCAAATTTTCGTTTGAGTTCTGCGCAATATACAATAACTTCTCTAAAGAGTTTTAATTAAAAGAAAAAAAAAACTTAAAGGAATTTCGTGAGTATTATTTTAAGACGCATTTTACATAATATTTCAATAATTTAAAATTTATTTCTTGCCCTTAATTTTGTTATTAAAACGCATAAGCTTAGCATTTTCTAACACTGTGCGTTGAACTCATTCTCAATATGTGTATCCCAAAATATATTGTATTTTTAGCGTGGCCAATCTCTTTGGCAGCTCTTAAACATACCGAGCTAATGATAACTGTTTAAAATATCTTTTATCTAATATTAAAAATCGAAAAAAAAGTTACAAATAAATTGAATACTTATATATACATACTATATATATATATATATATAAAGAGTAATTGTCAAAATTAAAATATGAGTTAGTGTAATGTGTAATAATCTAATCGTATAATACCAAGATTTATAGAATATTCGTATATGGATATGTGAATTATATTCGTTGGGTAATGAAAAAAAGGACCCAGAAATATATATATATATATATATATATATATATATATATGTATTTAGCAAATAAAAACAATGGAGCATGACACTTTAAATTGTGAAAAACAAAAATTATTTATCTATAAGTATGCTAATGATTTTTTGGCTTAATTGTTAAATGTTTTAAAGCAATTAACAAAAGTCACCGTAAATGCTTAAAAAAAATATATGTATATATTATATACTGCTAAGTAAATTAAATTGTAGGTTCTTTTGTTTGAAGGTTTGTTTCGTAGCAAGAAATAAAGAAATAAATTATTAAGTATTATAAATATATGCAATTGTGATTCATTCCTATAAACAATATGGCTCGGGTTCTTTCGTAACGTCACGTTAATTGCCCCTATGCCTCAACTCTTAGTTGGATACTTTCAAATAAAAAACTTACGGTTACCTAATTTGGTTACGATAAAAAACTATTTCATAATGCGATTAAATTTCGAATTCCCAAAACCGACAGGTTCTAAAATTTCCATAAAATTAGGCATTTTGGAGGCTATCCCGCCAACCTGATTCGCTGGGGTTTGGTGTACTTTTCTAAATCATGAACTTAAACAAATAATCGATTTTTGGGTTCGGAGCTCAGACTCAAAAAATGTTGGAATAATACTTCGAATCGATGTTTTTGTGTTCGCTGAATCTGATTCTAAAGTCAAAAAAACTATAAAGTTATTGACAAAACTTAGAAAACGAGGAATTTTAAAGATTATCCAAATGTTCCTATGCTCTGACATGCTAGGGATTTTTGACCCCAGACTTAGTTTTAACGACCACAAAAATTTAATTTTTTTGGTTATCTCAAAATGGGGTGTTGGGATTTTGAGACCTTATAGATTTTATTATCTCTGAGATCTACGTCTCCAACGTCTCCTTCTCTATTTTACATATATTTTCCGGACCAAATAAACTAATTTTATTTTTTTTATGCTTATAATTAGTCGTTTCTGGTTTTCGATTCCGACTTATCAAAACGAGTGTTTAATATGGATGGTTAAATTATGTTGCCAAAAATACATTTCTGAGATAAACAGCTTAAAAAAATTTTTTTAAATTAAATCAAGGCCAAGATATGTAAGATATATCCAAAGAACTCAAGAAGATACCAGTAAAATGTGTTTTATGAAAAAAATATTACCCAAAAGACGTGCACTAAACCTGAAACTGAAAATCTAGTCGTCAATATATAAGCCACTTTTGTTCGGGAAAGGCAAGTTATCGAAAAAAATACTTTATTAAAAAAATTTAATACGAATCAAGTTCTAAACTGTACATTTTAGAGAAAACTAAACCAATTTTTGGAAAAAGAAAAAAAAACTTTATAGTTTTATGTATATACATAAAAATTTTCAACTTTCTCGGTCGATATAGAAACTTGGCAAGTATTTTTGATTTATTGAGGAATCTTCTAATTGCTTAACTAATTACTTGCCGTAAGCGTAAATCATAATAACGCATTTTGGAATAAAATTTAGATATCTTTGTTTTTTAATTATGTCGTATCAAACTTGGTATATAAATTTAAATGATAGATACTTTTGAATTCTGCACATAAAAACAATATGCAGATATTTAATATGAATTAAATTGTAAATTTACAAATAAAGTTCGATTAGCCATAGTAGCCCATCAAAGGGTTAACGTAGTCGCTTTGTTGAATATTGCATTTAAGTTCGTTTTGTTTTTTAAAAAACATTTTCTTGCTACGTTTCGTTGGTTTCTTCATGACACATATGCTGATAATACCATGTTCTCGTTTTCTGCATTGGATGTACAAATATGTATTATAAAAGACGTTGATAAAAAGAAATACTTCCGCCCAGATAGGGCATATTATCAACAATACATTCACATTTTTAAATTTATTAAATCCAAACCTATGAATTACTTTTATAGTATACACAATATCCCAAGAAGAAAGCAAAGATAATGCATTTTTTGTAAAAAAAAAATGGCGAACGTAAAGTCGGGCGCGGACGACTTTAGGATACCCTGTACCACTAGCTAGTCAATAAAGTCCGATTTCTTCCCAAAAAACCAAAAACAGAAGAATTTTTAAGCAAAAAAATTTTTTTTTACCGATCATTCCTATGGGAGCCATATGATATAGTCAACCGATTTTGTTCAAATTTGGCACATTGCTTGAAGTGGTCTAAAAAATTTCCAAACGCCAAATCTGGTTACGATATCTTTATTAAAAAAAGAAATATAGCGAATTTTTCTTTAAAAAAGTTATTTTGGCCGATCGGTCCTATGGGAGCTATATGATATAGTCAACCGATTTCGATCAAATTTGGTACAGTGTTTGGGAACTATAAAAAACTTTCGAATATCAAATTTGGTTACGATATCTTCATAATCAAACGAATTATTCATCTAAAACGCTTTTTTTGTCGAGGTCGTCTCAAACACCTCCATGGGAGCTACATAATTTATCCTCCGATATCAAAAATAAAATAAACTTGCCTCCTATGGAATAATATGGGATCTAATGTGAAAGTTTGGTAACTCTAGCTCTTACCATCTCTGAGATCTAGGCGTTCACACGGACAGACGGACATGGGTATATCGACTTCTCTATTCACCCTGATCATATTTTAGGTAACTTTGTGGTGTCTCCGACGTCTCCTTCTATATGTTACATACATTTTCGGCTTGCACAAACTTAATATACCCTTGGTACCATACGGTACAGGGTATAAAAATGGGACTCAAAAATGTTTTTTCTAACAGGTAGTTTGTTATTAACTTACTGACAGAATTTTCTGGACTTTCAAAAAGTTTGAAAAAATTAAATTAAAAATTTAAAAAACCCCCGACACAAGAACTTAAGTAATTTTCATTTAAAAAGTAAAAAATAATAAAAGAAACTTAATGTTAAAGTACCTAAGAATCTATTAATAATTCTAAAAAAAACGTCGCGTTAGGGGACACGCGAGGGCAGACGTCGTTGACGGTCGTATCTTACATGCAAATTTTTTGAAGTAATTCTATGAAAATTTTTGAAGTATTTTCTTGAATTTTGTTTTTAAGTTAATCTTTGTTGCTTAAATAGACTATTTGTATTTTAATTGTTAGTTTAGGAGCGGTCCCCCAACGCGACGTATTTTTTAGAATTATTAATAGATTCTTAGGAACTTTAACATTAAGTTTCTTTTATTATTTTTAACTTTTTAAATGAAAATTACTTAAGTTCTTGTGGGGGGTTTTTAAATTTTTAATTTAATTTTTTATTTCATACTTTTAATAGGTAGGTTAGGTTAAGTTAGACTTTAGTATATTATAATATACTTACTATAATTTAGATTCTTGTTAAGGTATACATTACATTTAAGGTCAAGCTCGTTCGCTTTTTTTTTACGCATTCTCTCCACTTTCACTCCCCACAACTTTTAAACGGCTCAATCGATTTTCATCAAACATGTCTAGGAACACTCGCACATAAGTCACCTTTAATACAAAAAAAAACTAAATTGAAATCACTGCATGCGTTCGGGAGTTATGATGCTATAGACAGACAGACAGACAGACACGCCAAACTTATAACAACCCTCTTTTTGCGTCGGGGGTTAAAAACAGTTACTGCTGCGTTTTTTTTTTGCTATTTTCAAATAGTTGAATAAAAAAACATTGGTAGCGTTCTCTTTCTAAACGAAGACAAATTCTTCTCTCCTTTTTGACTAGCTACAACATTTTGCTTACGGATTACGAAATGTCTTAACATCGGTAGATTCTCTTGGCTTCGTCATAAAAAAATTTTTACCTTCCAGCGAAGAATGTTTATATCATATAAAAGACAGTCTGGTAGAGTCTTAGCTCTATAAATGATAATGTATAAATGAAGAGATCTCGAAAACAAAAATGAAGTTGTTCTTACCCTTTGGACATAGTGGTATTATCGACGAAGTCCAAAATTTCGTATTTAGCTATATTCACACAGTGCTACCCACACCAAAAGCATGCCTGTGCCAGCGACCAGGTTGGCAGGTTTACGATATAGTGGCCCAGAACTTTCTCAATTTCAAAGCTTCAGCTGCGAGGAGAAGCTAGAGTCTATCCAAATGCGGCAAATGGACTGGAACCCGCAAAGTAGCATAAGACGCTGGCGGACAAGAACAACATGGCTTCCGGCGCTTGGTGAAGAAATTGGCAAAAGCTAAACGGAAATAAAAGCGATTACCAAAAACAGCAAAAGCCGATGAAACTTAGCGGATGCCCTTTGCTATAACTAGGATCTATATGAGGAAACCAACTGATTAATATAAACACTACAGTAACTCATTAAATCGGGTTCGGAATTTATCCTAAGAAACAGATATTTCACTTGGCCGTAACGCCCAAGAGTCTCAAGTTGGAAACGCTTACCTTATAAATATATTAACATGTATGCTTATTTACTATGGAACCAAATTGCTGATAATCGTTGGACTAAAGTAAAATTTGAAATCTTGGGCAATCAAAATACTTAGTCATTAAAACTTAATGAAAGTCAAGTATTTATTTTTAATTATATGTAGGTTTTCGAACGACAAAGTGTGGATACACTCTTTAGTTAAGAAACATTTTCATATAATGTCTGAAAACGAAATCTCCAAATAGTTTTCCAGAAATAGACAGACTAGCGTTCGTTTAACGTTTCGTGTCCCCTATGAGTAAACATGTCCCCAGATCAAGATCCCCGGGGCAGAAGGGCTATTGAAACGAACACTAGGAAACATTATCGATCTCAATTGATGCGATTGAGCCGAGCACTGCGCGAAAAACAGCCACAATACGGCCTCATGTTGTCAACCCCGTTAAAACCTACTTGGGAACGCTAAAACGGGAAGTTCTACACCCCCGCCATATTCCCCAGATATTGCGACGTCCGATTATTACTTGTTCCGCTCGATGGCATATGGTCTGGCTGGTCAGCATTCCAGAAAAATGGGAAAAAGTTGTAGCTAGCGATGGACAATACTCTGATTGAGTCATTAGTAGCCATTTTTTGTTACAATAAAGTTACATTTCTATCAACAAAACAGCGAGAACTTAGTTGCGAATCTAATATTTTGACGAGAATCAGCGTCACGTAATTTATGGATGATCCAACATGCAAGAGATATTAAACGAGTTCAATTGAATTTTTAATTGGTACGATTGGTTGTTGGCGTTCGGTCTGTGGCGGCCATATTGTTTTTATGTATTGGGATAACTCCCCTTTGAAGGTTACGCGACTAAGTTTCAAGTAACAGCGACGTGATAGATGCTGAAACGTTCCAAATAGAAGAAGTATATATTTCCATATATATAGAAATAATCTGATTATTTGCATTTGCGGATCATATCACCATATGAGAGGTCGCTGAATCTGTTTGCATTCAAGTATATATCATCAGCATAGTCCAGGTGTCACAACTCTGATGTCATCGTCCAACGTCATCTCCGCCGTAACTGCACAAACAATCATCGGGTATTTACATGAAAACAGCCAAAGTGCCAGAAGTAAATAAGATTCATTAAGGCAGGTTCATAACAAGGTCGACTTAAATTTCTAGGAGCGCTAAAACGCTAGCAAGGGAGAAGGAGCAATCATTGTGCATGCGCAAAGGTGTCACACATTTATCTTTCTCATAGACGATCGCAACCAACCTGAATTAAAGAAACAGAATAGATTGAGAGCAGCAGAGTAATCTTACCTTGGGACAGGCAAAGCACGCCATCACACTCATACATCAACCTTATTAATAAGTTGTCTGCAATTGGTATGAGCACAGTTGGTAGCATCGACCACGCCTCTTTCTACCTGACTCAGAAAGACAATTATCAGAGCGCACGCCAAAAGCAACCCTTGAAAAGCAAAGAGAAACGTTAATTCAGGAAGAGCAACATGCACTTGCACAACTATTGCACAATGGCTTTCCATCATGTTACGTTGCAATCTTTATAGTCTAGAAGAACTTGGCTATATCCACATCCGAAAAGAACTTATGGCCCGCCATGCCTTCTTCACTCTGTTATATACATACTTTTTACATTGCACAAATCTATAACATCGATGTGAGACGACATACATATAGTTTTTTAGGTTAACTTACCGATTTTTCGCCCATTTTTATTAATTCAAATACTGAGGACTGTACAACATTAAGAACACAACGCATTTCTGCCAACGTCATCCGATTTGCGTATAAGTCTAATTTTTCCAAAGTCGTTTTTGTAAGATGATAGTTCTGACTGTTTTCCATGGCTTAAATCAAATTGGCATGTACACTTAAAAAAATGCCTAAACGTAAGTGTTAACGCCGATTATTTTTATGTGAGATCCTAACATATTTTTTTAATTATAAGTTGATTTGCTTTAAAATTATCTTGTATTAGCTCACTATTTTTCCTATCGCTCGTTAGCAAGCCAACACTACTTTAAAATGCTTGACACTGATCAACACTAAGACTTATCGATAAATCTTTGGCTTTAAAAGTTACTGCGCTTTCAACAACTACAGTTTCCAAGTTTTAACCGCCAACAAAAGCGTTGAGAAGTTCAATAAATAGAGCGTCCGCCTACAAGGCCCACGAGATGAGTTGTAAAATATGCGTCCTAAGTTCAAAGAACGGAGAGAAATCGTCAAAGAAGAAAGTACATATAAAATACTATTATATATTCAGTATGTTTATATTAAACACATGCATTAGGAAATAGAGCGCTCTAAAAATGATAATGATGATGCTGAAAAAGTTGTCGACGATGAATCAAATCAAAACATTCAGCTGGACAATTAGAAAAGCCAAAGTCAACTGCAGGTTGTGCCTGCTGCTTGTAAGGATCTGTGTTCGTAATTGCAGAATTAAGCAATGTCGTAGATCCCTATTACTCCTATGATTACAAAACCACCTCGTTAAGAGACAGTTGTAGCTATGAAGTACATGAAATTAATATTGATCGAACCCTGTGCTAAGGATAGCAGTAGAAGAACCCTAAATTCTGTTAAAGCAAATTGATACTAAAATGTTAATGTTAACAGATATCTCCCACGACATGTAACTAAGTTTACACAATTACATGTTTAACTAACTCTTTCTCTAATTCTTTTTATGCTGCTTTCTTACGCGCTCAGTGCAAAGGAGTTACACGGTTTTAGACCCATATCCCAAACCAGCTGCGCTTTAAGTGCGTACTCCCAAAATTTTTCAACAGCATTTTGATATTTTTTGTTGTTTCCAACCAGACCCACAAATACAGCCGAAATAACCATGCAAAGTGTATAATTAACCTTGATTTTCTATTGGCATACACATCGTGCTCTTTAGCCAAAACATTTACAGGCCATGTGTATATACTTAGTCAATGTCAACATCAAAAGGGCCTAATTTTCAGCTCATATAAAATTCCCTTTATGAAGACCACAATTTGCTGCCTGATTAAACCATAAAAGCATGTACCTCAAGCCGGCGGCTGCATAGTAGCCAAAGCTACGATAACATCATGTTCAATCCGCAACCACGACTGGATCCACATTTTCGCATTCCCTTTCAATGCATTTGGTTAAAGTTGAACGGTTCTTGGCCATTTGCAGCCGCACCACGAAATGGATATCTGCAGACTTTGTTAAGTTATGGACTCTTTGAACTGGGCTATACGTTATGGGCTTTTTATGTGCTGGTTTCGGTGTTTATAACAATTTGCTTTCAGACCGCCTTTTTGGTAAGCCATTTGAGTGATATTATGGCGACTGCGGAAAATTGCTGCACTACGTTAATGGGAATCTTGAATTTTGTGCGCTTATTTCATTTGCGTATGAAACAAACATCTTTTCGGTATCTCATCGAACATTTTGTGCATGAGATATGGATACCCAAGTAAGTAAAGGTTTAACTATATTTTTGGCGGCAAGCTATATTGTTAGGTGTAAAAATAATGCGCCCGGAACAGGCGTAATCGGTTGGTTCATTTGATTCTCAAATATTTTTAAGCGATTTTTGTAAATTTTATCAGGCATACATTAGGGCGATACGCAGAAACTGGAAGCCTACTTTAAGTTGCCAGCGCAAAAATTTATCTGCCAAGTGCAAGCTTAAGCCAGCTAAGGAAATGCTGTGCAGCTTTCTGAAAACTGCATTTCCACGAGTTTCATTTGAATTTATTTTTAGTTCTTTAAGTTTTGAGTTTATAAAAAAAAGTTTATAGATATCTAATCCCAATCGGACGCTTCATTAGGCGTTATTTTTGCACCAAAAAAAAAAAAATAATTACACTCAGGCATTAAATAAGCTCTGGACTTTGTAGCTTTTAAAACTTACCATAGAAAACCGTTTGTTTCTATTTTATTCCCTCACAGAAGCGCTCATGCAGCTATTGCCGAAGATTGCCGCAAACGTATGAACACATTTAGCATTATGTCCGCCCTTTTGACCTGCCTTATACTGATGTACTGCTTTCTGCCTCTGGTGGAACTCTTCTTTATTGCGGGCCTAGATGCACCCATTAAGCCTTTTCCTTATAAAATGCAGTTTCCCTTTGATCCATATAGCAGCTGGAAGCGTTATGTGTTAACCTATGTGTTTACAGCATATGCCGGCATTTGTGTGGTAACAACTCTCTTTGCCGAGGATTCCATATTGGGTTTTTTTATAACATATACATGTGGTCAATTTCGTTTACTGC
Source organism: Chymomyza amoena (assembly GCA_037043745.1). Taxonomy (NCBI): domain Eukaryota; kingdom Metazoa; phylum Arthropoda; class Insecta; order Diptera; family Drosophilidae; genus Chymomyza; species Chymomyza amoena. The sequence continues at coordinate 141,024 of JBAMAX010002010.1, forward strand.
ATGAGCGCATCGATAGCTTGCTGGTTATGGTCAACTCACGCGCCAGGAGAGATGTAAGCACTGCGGAGTTACAACGGCTGCGTGTACAGGAACTGAAACGTATTGCACGACAGCATGAGAAGCTCATTGGGTACGTTGTGGTACATATGTTTATAAGTTATGCAAAACTTAAATAATACACATAAGAGGTTAGGTTAGGGCGGCAGTTGGGACCGACGTCCAAACTCACTTAGGCCAAGGATAGGCCCTTTGTGATACCGCTATAGTGAGCCAATTCACCACATTTCCCCACTTGACGGGTCCCCTACGAAAGTTGAGGAAGCCATCCGGCTGCCTGAATGAACCTTAAAAGGCATTTTGGGCTCTGTTCAGAGAGCTGAGATAGATCATTTAGAAAATGTGACTGTAGGAACCTAAATCTTTTTCTGCCCAGTCCTGGGCAGTGACAGAAAAAGTGTTCCACCGTCTCTAGCTCCTTTCATCGCCACAACTTCTACAGAAGTCGTGGTGGCGAGCATTTAAACGGGATGCGTAGTTTCCTACCAACCAGTGTCCCGTAATGGCACGGATGACAGATGAGCACTGGGCTCTATTCAGACAGCAAAGTTTTTTAAGGTAGTCCCCTAATCTAAGGTAGGCCACCAGATCGAGACTCCATACATGAGTATGGGTCTAACAATGGCAGTATACAGCCAGTGGACTATGTTTGGGCACATGTCCCAATTAAGTCCAATGGCTTTCTTGCAAGTGTATAAGGCGATTGTGGCCTTTTTTCTTCGATCCTCTGTGTTTAGGTTCCAGTCTAGTTTGCTATCTAGTAATAACCCGAAGTATATGGCTGAGTCGCTAAATGGTAAGGTCGTACCGTTTAGCTTTGGATTTATGAAAGGAATACACGTAAGAAAGACATAGGAATAATTTTGTTGAAAAGCAGCAACCATACTTCATCGTATGATCAATAGCGTATGTTAAGCCGCAACAGTTTAGAAATTGCTGGCACACACCTGAAATAAAGACGACATATATCATTAGAATAGTTCCAATTAACGCAAACTAAAAGTCAGCATAACTTTCGATTCAATCTCATCTGACTTCATTTGAACTGTGCGAATATTATTACTTACTTTAAGAGTATTTTCAATGCAGCTTTGCTAGACACTTGGAGGACTTTTTCAATCCCATTTTGTTGGTAAATCTGATGATATCATCGCTTTTGATTTGCATGGTTGGCTTTCAGCTCGTTACTGTAAGTCGCACATACAATCATTAATACCTTACCTTAGTTATTTTCTATTTCTAAACATAGGGTCGGAATATGTTCATTGGTGACTATGTCAAGTTTATTGTATACATATCCTCGGCCATATCCCAGCTTTATATACTTTGCAGCAATGGTGATACATTAATACAACATGTAAGTTCCTAGTATATAACAGTTGATGCAGCAGTTTGAGTGCTATATTAGTCCACAGCAACGGCCTGGCATTTGTATAGCTGCGATTGGGAAGGTGACAGCAGCTCCAATGCAAAACCTTATCTTGAGCCGACTAAAAAGGAGTTTCGTACAAATCTGCAGTTTATGATCTTGCGCAGTCAGAAGCCAGTGAAGATAACTGCTTTTAAATTTTCAACTTTATCACTGCAAAGCTTTACAGCGGTAGGTTATGTTGTGCACGACTTAAATAATTGACTATCACTTATATCTTTCAGATACTAAGCACATCTACGAGCTATTTTACACTGCTGCGTTCGCTATATGACAATCAAAACTGAGTCATAAGGCAAAAAACACAGCTATTTGTTTAATTATAATTAATAAAACTCAAACTAGAAACAAGCTCTAGCGTAATTGAACTATGGCTGTGCAGCATTAGGCAAAATGGGTGTGGCAGTTGGCTCCTTGTTCTCGGTAAGCGCACGTGAGGCGTGCACATAAACAGGCACATCAATACCCTACAAGGTATAAAATTAATATACATTTTTGTGCATGTTTATAATGTTGCTTACCTGCATTTTGGCCGAACGCAAAAAAGCTTTGTTAGAAGTAGCTGTAAGAATTTTTCTGGATACGCCAAAGCTAAAGATTCTTACGCTGCGCTCATTAACTTTGGCCGTGAAGTTTATGTTACTCAACTCCTCGGGTATTTGCTCTACATCAGGATATACCTTAATACGTTTTAGCAGCAACTCTGCACGCTTCATTTCGTTGGGGCCAGCCAGTAGTGATAAAATATTTTGGAATGCGTTGTAAGCAACTTCGCAGCAAACCAAACGCTTGCCTTCAAAGATTTGGTCTAAATATGGTTTAACAGGCGCTATACGTTCAGACGCAGCCTGTTCGGTAAGCAGAGGTTCCTTGAATTTCCAATTCGCGCTGCCATTACTTACAGCGCTTACATATGCCAACATTGTAGTAATATCTACATTGAGTTCATTTGGTAAGTCGCTATCTTCTGTTTCATCGTCTATGGGAGAATTGTCAAGGGTGGCTGTCTGCACATGTAGTTCACGTAGTTTTTCTTGCAGTGACTCATCTATTTTGTTTGCGAAATAAAAGACGATCTGTAAAGCAAAAAGAAACAATTTTTAACGTCTAAGCTTAAGAACTTATTGAAAACATAAAATTACCGATTGATCATATTATACCATTATCACTCACCTTTGGCAGCCTAAACATGCAGGGATTTATTTCACTAGCCTGTAGATAATCCTTTGCTTGCTGTAGTACGCTGCGTGCGCCAAAGCTGGCCTGTCCATTGGCTGCATCCTCAATGGACTTTGAATTACGTGCAATAACCTTAATCCACTTTAGCCCATTATTGGCTACAATATCCACACGTATTGGAAGTTCGCGTGTTAGAAGCGGAAATACGCAGCCAACGTGTCGCACATCCTTCTGCAAGCGTAGCGTTTTGATTAGAAATTCGTAATGCACCAAATTGCTGCTGATTAAGTTGATCTCCTTTAAAGTCTTGTTGCGAATAACCTGGTAACAGCAACATTAAGCAATTTGTTATCATTAAATTCTTTGAAACCATTTAAATACAGACCTTTTCCAAAAATTTAATTTCCTGTTGAATTTTTTTATCTATTTTGGTGACTCCAGGAATGTGCAGGAAATCAAGTAAAGCTTGTTGCAATTTTGTGCCTAGATTGATTTTATCATTGGCTCGTTGTACCAAATCAGGATTAATTTCAATTTCCATTATTGTATTTATGAGTTTGTATGCAATAAATAGGTATTTTATATAAAAAAAATAATAATGTCGTCAGCCGGCAACTGCTCAATTGCATTCAGCTGTTCGGTATGAATTAAAGGTGTGTATATACATTTTAATCGAAAAATACATAAGTGTGTGCACATCAACATAAGTCATAAAAATATGCTATAACAGCGATTTTTTAACAAAACTCAGCGAAACGATAAAGTCGATTGTTTTTTTAAAAGGACGTGCAAAATTTAAATATTTCTCTTATTTATAATAAAATCCTTACTTAAGCCCCAACAAGACCCATTACAAGACAAGAAATTACTATATTTTCTTTTCAGCTTTTATTTAAATAAAATTTATCAATTTAAGTGCAAGTTCAGGTTTCTGTTTCCATTTTCTCACAAATACAAAAACTTATCAAAATTGTAAAAATCTTTAATTATGCGAAAGTCACCTTCCTCGTTAGAAAAAAAAACAAAAAAATTAATATTAATATTAAAAAACTAATTTTTAATCCATTTTATTTGCAAAAGTAATGTATATGTGTTGCAATTTTTATTCGGCTCTTTACATTTTTATAATTTCATCATTTTATCACCACTCTGAACAGAAGTTTTTAAATCTTAGTCACTGGTTTTAATCCCAATATGTAAAAGCATTGCCTTAATACAGCCGCTGTTGCTTCGCACATCAAAATTCGGCTATGATTAACTTTGACAATTTCGCCGGATTTATTCTTCTCAATGCAATAGCAATTGTCATAAAATTCCGTAAAACCGCTGCATACCTCAAAACAGTATTCACACAGGAAATGTAGCAACAAGTCCTTGGAGCATTTTAAAAATATATCATTAAGCTTGAGCAGTATTTTGGCTAGTTTCCATTCCTTTTCATGTGTTAATTCAAGTGTTATTTTATCCAATACCTTTCCAAGATTACTGAAATCCTCGCCAGAATTTCGTGCAATCGAACAAATACGAGTATATGCATAGAGCAAGTACACGGCAGTGTTGCCACGATCTTCCAGCATCTTATCAAATGAAAATACATAATCACTGACACGATTGTGGCACAAATCATTGTACTTAATACATCCATAGGCGACGGACTCCTGCGCAGCTTTCAATTCTTCTGGCGTAAGTACTTGGTCACGATTTCGCTCGCGCAACTGGTTTAGGGAACGTTTCATACCTTCATCAAGCAATTCTGAAAGCTTGATAGAATCACCAGAACGTGTCTTCAGTTTTTTGCCGTCCTCGCCCAAAACCAAGCCAAACTGCACGTGATCAACACGATGCCTTTTGGGATCAAAGATGCCACAACGTTCTGCAGCTCCAAAAATAGCTTTAAAGTGCACACTCTGACCAGAATCCACCACATAGACGACCCAGTCGGCGGCTTCCTCTTCAAAACGGTTGCGTATAGCCGCCATATCGGAGGTATCATAGGTAAATCCACCATCGGATTTCACAATGGTGAGCGGTATGCCCGTCTTTGAAGCATCCGGCCACATAATTTCTCGTCCCTCATCTAGTTCCAGCAATTGTTTCTCACGTAACATTTTCACTACGCTCAACATGCGTGACTGATAGAATGACTCTCCGCGTTCCTCAATGGTCACATCCAACCGATCGTAAATGGTCTGAAACTCTCTACGTGAAACATCGCATATCAGCTGCCAAGCTTTGATTGAGTCGGGGTCACCACTTTGTAGCGTAACTACGCAATTGTAGGCGCGCTTTTTAAATTCACTGTCCTCATCGAATCTGTTGAAAGAAGCAAATGTTTATTAATAAGGAACTGCTGAAAGTTTCCACTTCTTAAAAAAAACGCAAACAAAACCATTATACTGTGTATTATGGCAAATACCTTGTCCATTAAGATAAGATAGGATCATAACAAAGTCTTTTAGGAATACTGATAAGAAAATATGATAGCAACTGCAGCTCTACATATTATTTATGTGAAATTTGAGCCAAAGGTGTACTCACCGTTTCTTAGACTCTTTGTAGAAAGCTTGTAGATCACCAATAGGTGGGCTTTCGTTTAGATAATTGGGAAAACGATCCTTTAAATGTGCGATAAGCATACCAAACTGCGTGCCCCAATCACCCAAATGATTTATACGCATAACATCATGTTGGAAATACTCCAGCAGTCGACAAATAGTTTCGCCAATGATAGTAGAACGCAAATGTCCAACATGCATCTGCTTGGCGATATTTGGCGAGGAAAAGTCCACGAGTACACGCTTCTTAGTTACGCGTGGCGGCTTAACTCCATTACGCAGCAAGCTGCTTAAGGCACGCACAGCATAATCTCTGAATAATAGAAAACAAAATTAAATGAGCTACTAAGTAAAGTGTTGTAGCTAACCTGTTTAGAAAGACATTGACAAAGCCAGCGCCCGCCACTTCTAGCTTCTCTATAACAGGTGATATATGGCAGTGCTTTTGTAGCTCGGTGGCAATCTCTCGTGGGGCCTTATTAATGCCTTGGTCTTTAAGTTTCTTGGACAAAGCCATGGCATTGTTACACTGATAATCGCCAAACTTGGCTGAGGCGCTGTTAACAGGCGCAATAATGACCGGCATATCTGCAAATTGCGGATAAGCTTCAGCAATGGCATTGCCAAAAAGTTGTTCCAAATGAGCTGTTATAGATATGATTTCGTCATAATTCGCATTAGTTGCATCAGCAGCGATGCAGCTGGAGCCCTTTTTAGCTTCCTCCTTGATACTCTGAAATGCAGTATTAACAGTTTAAAGCAAGTAAATAGTTTAGCAGACATGCACTTACTTGCTGAAGCACAGCTAGACGCGTCTTTAGCTTCGTGTTTTGCATTTGAAGTTTCAACAATTCCTCATCATTGTAAGCTTGCAGCAGTGTCACATCATTTCGTCTTGTAAGTTCAATTTGAGCGCTTAGTTCGGCTGTCACGCGTTCCTTTTAAGAGTTTAAGCCAAGTGGTTACTAAATAAATACTTTAAACTTTGTTTTTTTGTACTCACCAAATCCTTGAGTTTAGTTAACTCGGTATTAAAATCCCCCATAATAACGTTGCAATGAGAAAAGTGGATGAAGTATGGCCTTTAAGCGCCGTATGCCACATGGAGTGTTGCTGCACAGTGTGTACACACACGCACATTTAGGAAAAAAAAACAAAAGCATATGCTTTTCGATAAAACAGTATCGATATGGCCGCAATGCGATAACTTTACCTGGTATGTACCTGGTATCTTGCACATCACCAGCAGCAGTATCGCCAACCAGCCCTGGTAATGAATTGCCAACAACTGCTCTATGTGCAGAATAAAACACAAAAAAGGGATACCATATAGAATTTGTTAGTTTAGTCATAATTAGTATAATTCGCAAATGTGTTAATACTTAAAACCAATTAACTCAAACAAACAGTATGCAAATCAATAAATATTTTAACAAAATCATACAATTAGACCAAGTCGCTTCACACGTGTGTGTGTCTGTTGTTTCAGTGTGTTTGTGCGTGCGCGTATGGCTGGGCGAATACTAACGCCGCCGCTCCCAGTTAAAACAAAGCTGCTGCTGCCACTGCTTCTAACAGTGCTACGGGTTGCTGCAAGGTTGTGGAGACCTCTGTTATAGAGCCGGAAAAACTAAGGTAAACTACTGAAAAATATACACACACATGCAAACTCACACTCTCGCACGCTCGGCAAACTCAATAATGAAAATGTACAAGTGCCCCACAAACCACTGCATTTGACGTCTGACCCGGCTAATGCTTCTGCAAAAAGTGTCGTGCAATAAATACACATAAGGCATCCTTATAAGGGGCCTTTCATTAAAGTTTCTCTAGCGGCTTATCTAACTTGTGTGTGATGTGTGTGTGCTTGCGTGCGTTTGTTTATATACATACATGTGTATGTAGTATACAGCACGACATTTATTAATTACTATACAGCGCTTGCAGCTGTTCCATTTGTTTATTAAGTTTGTAGTATTTATTATGGTTTTTGTTTTACAGGTTCTACTGCTATATTGAGTACCATTATCAAAACAGAATACTATCAATAACACTTGGATAATAATACAATGGATAGTTCCAGTGCTACCGGTCGGCGTCGAAGTAATTCACGCGTTAATGCTGAGGATAATGCACTTGATCAAATTACAAAGGAGGTAAATATTTTTAAAGCAGTATATAGGTGCTGGATATGCAGTAACTATCATAGCGTGTTGCAAAGAAAGTGTTAGTATTTTATTAAAAGATCTTATTGACTGTATCCTTAGAAAAACTGAGCCTAGGTTCTATGCAGAAAAAATGTCAAACAATCTCAGGACAGAACCAGCATATTTTGTACAAATTGTTAAGAATGTTGTATATTTGTACATGTCGAGCACTTAAAATTTAGTAAATATCTAATACACACTGCGCTTGGATGTTATTATAAATAATTTTTATTTATGGTAAGCGAGCAAAACTTGTTTCTCAAACTTTTGTTAATCACTTACCAACCCAAAAAACTAGAATGATATGAGATAGTTTATGGTATAAGGACTGTTAACTTTATTTAATGCTATAGTTGTTACTAAGCTTAAGATGTAAATCTATTTTGCTACAATCAAACAACATAAGGCATTAAATTAATTAACAGATTATACTTCCTTTAAAGTATTATCCTATCGAGTTCAAGTATTTATTATTCTTAACCTGCAACCTTAAAGCTAAAAATCAGATAATCACCTTAATATATATTCGACTGAATTTCTTAATTAACGACAAAGTAGGTTCTTGATATAGAAGCATTTAATACTGCAGGGGAAAGTTGCTTTGGCGACAAAGTTTATTCTTTATTTATTTGTTATAACGAAAATAATCGAAAAAAGCTGCGTAAAAATTAAATAAAAGTAATTTCTTATCGAGGAAAAAATTTCGCACGCCAACTACCATAAGGTCTCCTATTATTAAAAGACATCCCGACCAAAATATTCCCAGCGCTTTTCTTGATGTCTTAGAATTTGAGCGTGCTGTACGACTCTAAAACAAACCTATATCCACGCAGACCTCTTAGTTTTTAAAAGATCTCCCAGGCAAAGAGTTTAAATTTGGTAATTTTGATGCACCAGCTCACATAACTTCCGTATTTAATAAAACTTACCTCCACGAATGGGTAATGAGCAAAAAAGGTATGTAGTGTGTTTTAACTTGCTACATAGAACGGTTTCGGAGTGATTAGTAAAAACCTTTTGCAGTTGACTGGGGTGGTGGTATTCCCACAAAGTAACAATAACTTTCGTATTAGAACCTAAGTTCTTATTTTTGTTTATAAGGACGGGCAGGCATGGCAGGTTCATCCATAGTTATCTTTTTACAGATTTTTTTATAGTGAAAAAAAAGACATGAAGTAAATCCTTAAGTGTCATAAATAAATAAGAAAGCGAAATTCTTAACTTAACTGCTTAAAGATTAGATTAATAATAATTTTTTCCTGCAAAAATTCAAGCAAAATGTTTCTTTAATAGTGAATTGAATGAAATTGTGTAAAAAATTTGTTTCAGATCGGGTAAAAACAGAGTTGGGTGTATATGCTTAATGGGGTCTATCAAACCTCCCTCTACCTGTTATATAGAAAAATTAAAATAGGGTTTCAGGCATAAACAAGTCATCTAATACAATGAAGGAGAACATAGAAAGTAAATATTCTACACTATAAAGGAGTACTTTAAATACTAATATTGCAGAAAATATAGAATGAAAAGATTTATAAAAGAAAAAATAAAGAAATCGATTTAGCCATGTTCGTCCCCTTTTATGTCAGACCAAACAAGCTGGAATTATATTAAATAAAATTTTGGTCTAAGATGCACGGAACTGTCCCCCGTTTTGGTAATATAATTTTGCAGTTTACTTTCATAATTTGTAAGCTATAATCTAATAATCTCTGCACAGACCTTCCAGTCATAAATATAATTAATTAAAATTCGGTGAGAGACGTTAGAATGAAAACTTTATACATCTAAAATGTAGCCAACAATTTTTACTTATGGTAATACAACTCTATTCACTATTTAACAAGAAAACCTTCAATTTATTGCAAATAAAAAGTTTGCGTATCCTGCACCCCTAGATTTCGATCGAATCCGATATATATATATATGTATTTAACAAATTTGCTCAGTGGTGGGGAACTAAAAAATTACCACAAATTTTGGTTATGATATCTTCATAAACAAACGAATTATCGATTTAAAACTTTTAGATTTTTTCGAGGTCCTCTGGAACAGCCATATGGGAGATATATAATATAACCCCGTGTTAAAAAAAATTAAATAAATTTATTTTCTATGGAATTATAAGAGAGCTTATCTAAAGGTTTGGTTGCTCTAGCTCTTACCATCTGTGAGATCTAAGATAGGTGGGTATATCGACTTCTCTGATTATTAAAACCAACCAATAATCCAAAAATGAGCAGCCTCAAGTCAATTTTTTCGAATTTCTTGGAACGCTCGTCTTATTATTCTTATACTATTTTTATTTTTGGAATATATGCGGAAATGCTCAATCGACTGCCCGAGTTGATGATGCGCACTTATATTAAACAAGAAGTTATGTTCTGTCTCTATTCCTACTGCTTGTTACATAAATTGCACAAATCTATTATATAGGGTGGGCCAACTGTTGGCTTGTTTGTTAATTGCATGTCCAACAAAATCGACAAACTATTTAGGCTCGTAAGCGAACAGTTTTCATTGACAATGAATTCTTTTTTTTACTTATACGTCTGTACCAGGAACGCGTTGTTCTGTGGTGAAACAATCCAAAGCTAAAACTGAGTATTTTTAAACTTGGCATACATAAGTCAAAGAGCATTCACTTTGGACGTGTATGATCCGAATAATGAGCGTTTAACAACCCAACTAGCAGATGACTCACCCTATATGAGTACATTTGGGTACCTACGGATATAAAAGTCATTAAAAATTAAGACATTTTGCCTAGGCAGCAGTCAACTTAAATTGTTCTGAAGAACATATGTATTGATTTTTTTTTAAGTTTTGGGATAGGTTTTGGCAGTTTACCTACAAACTGTGAAAATAAGTTGGTCTCTAGTCTAGATGCTCCAATTGCAAACGATACATTAGATTTTTATAAAGCTTTTCATTATTTTTGTTTTTACGATTCTTCCAGTAGCTTAATATTGTATTTATTGCAAACGTGATGATAACGTTTATAAACAAATGCTCAAATAGTTCACGTAAAAAAAAAACAAATAACTTCTACATAATTATGAGTTGGTTTTATCTATAAACACAAAACCTGGTAATAAACCAACGTTTGCAACAAATTTGAAAATCAAACCGACGACGGTTGTCGCGCGATCCACAAAATATATTCGCTCTTACTTACTTAGGCCTCATTAGTGTTCCGGTTTCGACGCCGAGCAGCCAGCTAATCGCCCAAAGCCCACAACATAGAGCGACGCAACGGAGTGTGCGACGACGGCACGAAAAGCTCAAGCTTCGGAGCGCGTTGGTTCGGAGCGCACTAGAGAGTATAACAGCTACAGCTTGCTCGTCAGTCAACAGTGGCATGAGTAAGCGATCGGTAGCTCGCACTGGAATGCGTTGAAAAAAGTTAGAAGAAGAAGAAGAAGCAGCAGTATCAGTAAAATAAAACTACCTTGACAAACGTTTGGTAGTTAGAAAAAAAGAAAATAAATACATATACATACCATATATATTTTTATATACAGTGTACGTTATGCAAGGACTTTCGGCTGCCATTAAATCCCAAAAGAAGTCATCGCGAGGCAATGAAAATGCTTCGGCTAAGAAATCAAAAGCAGCCAAGAAATCTGCTGCAGCCGCAGCAGCAGCTCAGACCAGCTCTACTACAGTATTACCAACAACAAATGCAGTGCCAGAGGAAAACAATAATAGTAAAGTTGCCAAGTTGGAGGTAGCAGCTACTAGTACGACAAGTATTCCAACAGCGACATTGCTTCAAACTTCACCAACTTTGTCTCTAGAAGCAGCAGCAACTTTGTCAAGTCAAACAAACAGTCGCGATGAAGTCATCGAAGAATGTGATTTTAACGATAGGCAGCTGAAATCTGTCAGCGGCGGCGACGGCAGCGAAGACGAAGAAAACACCAAAAGCCACATTGACTCTGATATTGGTGTTAATGATGATAATATGCTTGATATTGGCATCGTCGATATGAGTTCTGATAAGCAGACAAAGCCATCCAATGAAGACGAAATTTTAAATGGAACCGAAAACGTCGTTACCGTAGTGGCGGCGGTGCCGGCGGTGACGGAGCCAGCGGCAGCTGATAACAATAACAAAGAAAAAGAAATTGCCACAATTGCGATTTCCGCTACAGACGACAATGTTGCAGCACGCATTTTGGGCAGTAAATCCCCCAAAGATGCAGAGTCTACACAGCAGTTTGATTTTAAAGTTCCTGCAACTGAGCCATTGGAGTCTACAAAAAAAAGGTTGCAAAGTTGTCCTATAACACCCAGCTGCATTGTAGATGAAGGTCAATACAGTGATGAGCCCGAGGAGGAGCCTGAACAGGAGTTGCTTGTGCAGTTTCTAGGCGAAGCTAATCGCATTGTAAGCTATAGTTAAAGCTAAGCGGGCAAAAGCTAGCCTTAATCGATCAGTGTTATCGATAGTTTTGACTGTTAGAAGCGCTGAAAAATTTGCATTCAAAATTGCGAGAGATTTATGCCTCATTTTTAGTATAATGCACTTATATTATATAATCCATAATGCCGTCGATAGTTATTAAATTCAAACCAGCAGAAATAACTACTTGCCATTTTTCTAAAGCAAGTAAAAAATAACTATGGCAGGATTGGTAGCGATATCGCAGAAGAGTGGATATTTTTTTTTTATGGAAGGTCCCTTCTTAAAAATTTTTTTTGGGAGTTATCCTCGACATGGTTTTTCAAGCCTTCTCCACCAACTTCCTTGTCGCGTTTATGATTAATATGAAAACTTAGCCTGTGCTATAGTTCATAATTTGTAATTACTAAGCACAGTCGTAAAAACATAGCAACCACTAGAGAAGTGGCTGAGAACTAGTACAAATCATTTAAAATTTTATAAAAAAAAAAGTATTAATCCGAAATAATATTTTTTTTTTTTTAAGGCCGAAGCTCGCTTGGCCGCGCGTCGTCAAGCACGCGCCGAGGCTCGTGAAATACGTATGCGCGAACTGGAACGCCAACAAAAGGAGCAGGAACAAAACGCTGATCGTGTTTTTGACATGCATAATGCCAGTGGCAGTGCCATCAGCGAAACGCTTACCACACATCCCGCACGCCTTGGCTATGGTGGCCTTTTGAATATGACGCGAGCCACAGCCTCACGTCGCAGCAGCGAGGACTCGCTGGAAGAGGAAGGTAGAAGTTTGCGTGACATCAAGCATGAGCTAAAAGTAAGTAAACAAATGTATTAAAAATATTATAACAACTGTCGATCTGTTTTTTTAGGACGTGGAGGAACGTTTCCGCAAAGCGATGATTACAAATGCCCAGCTAGACAACGACCGCGCATCACAAACCTATGAGGTAAAGTTACTCAAGGATAAAAGCGAAAGCATGCAAGAATCCTATGCGCAGCTGCAGCGTGAATTCAAAGAGAAATCGCGCGATTGTAATGCCCTCAAACGTAATTTGGATCGCACAAGTTTGGAGCTAAAGCTGGTGCAGGGACAACTAAGCGAACGTGATGCGCTGATAGCAGAACAGGGTCTTGTGATTGTTGCCATTGAGAATGCGGATGGCAGTGATGCCAAGCGTGCTCTAGTCAGTGTGGAGAATGCAAATGTGTTGGCCTCTGTGCAGGGTTCGTTAGGTAAGTTTAGGAAAACTCGGCCAAACCTTTAGTAGTCACATATTTTATTTACATTTTAGATGTAAGACTTAAAAAGTTCAGCGAGGAGAAACATCAGCTGCTAGCCGAAGTGCAAAAACTGAACGAACAGTTGGAAACGTTTAAAAGCGATGGCAAAACAGGACGCGGCAGCTCAACAAATGGCCCCTTTGGCTATGATGATGATTATGAAGCTCAAAGTACATAATTTTTATAAAAAAATCCCATGCAACAGTTTCATGCTAACATTCTATATTACAGGAGAAGCTAATAAAATCATATCCGACTACAAATATAAACTGCAAAAGGCTGAACAGGAAATCGCCAGTTTGCAGGCGAGCTTAGCACGTTCCGAAACGCAAGTCATACGCTATAAGAGCACAGCGGAGGCGGCCGAAAAAGCGGAAGCCGAATTAAAAGTTGAGCGGCGAAAGCTGCAACGTGAGGTACCTTCAGAAAAAAATTAACTCAAAACTTTCAAGTAGATAAATTTTAAATATTGTAATTTGTTTTGCTTTTTTTCATTTATTTTATGATAGACTATGTTAGTTGCAAGTTTTTGGGATGAGTGTCATTGCCAGTAGAGTTCGACGAAAGAAAATTTAACTTTGATGTATAAGTATAGCCTCTGAAATGTACTACTAGCAACTTTATATTGCTCAAAGGTCTATTTAATTTTAAGTTAATTTTTTTGTGTTTTCAGTTTTTGTTTTTTGTTTATTTACTTGTTTATTGTGTTTTTCTTTTCAACTGCTTTTATTGCTGTATACCTAAGCTCAAGCGGCAGATACTCTATAATATACAGCTGCATGTAGTTTCGAGTAGGGTGCGATTATTTTTCATAGCTTAGCTGCTTCGTTTAAGGTTTCTGTCTCCAGCTCATGCTCAACAGTCTTCTCAACTTTAGCAAAACACAAGTAAAGCTCATCATGCTTCTTATTCTTTAAACTTGAAATAGTAGAGCTCGGAATACTAAAAACACATAAATAAACATTTCTATTTGCGCAGCTGACGGTGGGACAAGCTTACAGTTTAATAAAATGTCCAACGAATTTTAACTTCCTAAAAAGAAAGCTTTAAAGAGATTAGATTTAAATTCTTTTTTAAAAAGTTTGTTTTATATATATGACAATTTTAATAGAACTTGTAATAAACATACGTGCGCATCCTTTGTATAAACAATACGAATTTGAACGCAAATACAATTTGACGTTGTTAAGATAACTCATTTAAAAGAGTTTCAAGGCAAATTGATATAAACTTCTTCCAAGAGTTAAAATGTTATAGTAGTAGTAATTAAATATGATTTTATGTACTGCTTATGTAATACCTATAAATGATTTTATATTTTTGTAAGCAAGCACATAAGCGAGGGAATTCGTGTTTAATGAAACTTATTCAAATATATAACAATAACTAATACATTTTTCTCAACTATAAACCAATTGCAGCAAGGCACATGCTTTTTAAATAAATAAAAGTTTAAATTATGAAACATAAATAATTAAAAACTTACCGCTTAAGACAACTTTTAAGGACGCTTAGAAACATTCTAAACAATTTTAAAATTTTGATTACCAATATTATTTTGTTATCTTCACAACTGGACCAACTATATATATTTAATACTGTCTATAGACATTTTGTGCTCTATAAGTTATATGTTAATTTGTTTTGAATTTTGTATTCAAGCATGCTGAATTAGTTGCCACGCCCATTTTTATCATATACATGTAGCAACTGTGTCAGTCCCTTTTTTTTGGCAACCATATTTAATATGTATATACTATACTAACAATAAATCTTACATCAAGCGAAGAACTCGCAGGAACTCTATTAACATTAATAAACTTTAATGCATTTTATTTTGTTCGTCCTTGTACTCATATATATATTTACTTTATATTTTATATAGCACCGCGAAACGCTTGAGCGTCTGGAAGAAGCGGAAACGGCTAATAATCATCTATTAAAGCGTTTGGATAAGTTAAAAAATGCAAAGAGCGCAATACTGAAGGACTTATGACCTACCATGACAAAAACCGCGTTAGGAACAACAACAGCAACAAACAGAACCACACTACATCGGCAGCAACAACAACAACAACGTTTGCACATAAACGATAGCAAGGCAAATGGACATGGCGAAACAAATGATAAAAGCACCTAAAACGCGCTTTTTGGAACTACTTCCGTTTATAGTATATAATATTATTATGATAGCTAAACTAAAGCACACACACGCGCACATAAATACAAACACTACGCCAAACAATTAAGCAGCTGCGTATATTAAATATTATATATAATACACATTATATGCTGCAACAACCAACACTCGAAAATGTTTTTCGGTTTCTTAAGCAAAATCAAATTTATTTCATTGTTTTGGAGTCTGCCAAATTGTATCTTAAGATAATTTTTTGTAATGTATTATATTAACTATTTGTATATACCTTATAATGCAGCAAACTTGATATATGTACATACTTTTTATGTACACATAAATGCATACAATAATATACCTATACAAATTCTAGCTGTGCCCTGAACAATCTCTTTAAACAATTGGGAATCTTAAGTCTTGTACTTTTAAGCAGCACTCATAAAGTGTTTATATATATATATTTTTTTTTAACTTGAATCTTTAAAACTTGGCTGTAAACTTTTTAGTCGATTTTCAAAAGATATTGTATGTTTTATATGCATGTAAGAATTTGGGCGAAATTTTTTTTAGAGTAACAGTTAATTTTGGTTTTTTTTAGAACAAATTTGTAACTAAGCTGAACAAGTTTATTTTATTTGTTGCTAATCGAGTGTAAAGAACAAAAAATATGGCTTAAAGAAAGTTACTCATAACAATGAAATAAAATATTGTAAACGAATTGTATTGTTTATAAGATTCGGCTTGCCGAAGCAAGTTTGTATTTTATTTATATATTTATGTAAAAAACTTAAATTATTAATTTATTAAAAACTGTACAAAATGGTCAGACTCTAAATGCGTCGAAATAATATTTACACAATTATTTTATAAACAATATTTTAAAAGTTTTTTATGTAATAATTTGTTTTCTGCAACTATATTATTGTATTTCTTATATGTAAGCTAGCTGTTGGCTGTGTTTGTACGTGCGTATACAGTAGATTTGTTTTCGAGTTTTTGCTTCAGATTGTTATTTTTTTAATGTATACTAACTTGTTTTATGTTTCGTTAAAACAAATTATATTTTCTAGTTGAAGCTTGCCAAATTAAAAAAAGAAAACGGTTATTATAATGATATATATAACATCCTAAAATTAGTTACAAAATCAAAAACATAAAAAAACACAAAAAAAAA
Organism: Chymomyza amoena; assembly: GCA_037043745.1. Lineage (NCBI taxonomy): Eukaryota > Metazoa > Arthropoda > Insecta > Diptera > Drosophilidae > Chymomyza > Chymomyza amoena. Next base: position 157,451 of record JBAMAX010002010.1, read on the forward strand.
AATATTGCGAAACATTAACAAAAATTAATTGTTAAATTCTAAATGTAATGCTACATTAACTGTAAATTCATGGACACACACACATATATACAAACATTTATATACAGACAGCAAGCGTTAATACATTAAGAAAACCAAAAGCTTGTCCCTTTTGAGCTCGCTTTATATTTATTATATAAATATATGTTTTTGTTTTTGCTGCACTTAGTACGCCAATGCTGTTAGTGTGAATGGGACAAGACAAAAATTGTCCATGCCGCTCCCTCAATAATTCTCACTCACTCACACACACTCTCTCTCTCTCTCTCTCTCTCTCTCTCTCTCTCTCTCTCTCTCTCTGTCCGTCAGACCTCTCTTTTACTCTACTTTAGTATTCCTTCCAAATGCCGTCGGTTCAACCTTGAAAAAGAATAAACAAAAAAAAAATTAATTTAAATGTGGTTCTAAATAAAAACAAATTAAAACTTATTTTATATAAAATAACCCATGAGACATCATATGTATAATATCACAAAATATATATTTAAATAAATTATAAATCAATTAATAATAATAATGTGTTTTAATTGTTATTGTTACAAAGTATGTACATATATTGTAAGTTGGGGTACAAAAATAAGCAAAAAAATTGTAGTACATAACAACGGTGGGCTCCGACACCTAATTGCTGAGTCTACTAACACCTGTTTCAGGCTTTTTTATAATAGATTTTTGGATTGGAGAAGGAAGGATATCGATTTTCTTATAACTTGACTACATTATAATTAAGATCATAGACTACCCTAAGGAAAAGTTATTAATAGAGATTCCCATGCTCCAGGGAATTATTTATAGTACAGATACCAAGACGTTGCGTGTACCAACACTTTCGTACCAAATCAAAGTGACACCCATACGAGATTGTTTCATTATGTTTAGGGAGTGGTCCCAGAGAAAGCTAGCCCTTTTGACTTTATATGTAAAAGCTTATTTATGATGACGCACAGTAGCAAGTCGAACACGGACATCTTTAATAGGAATTAAAGCATTAGATATATCAATTCTTGAGGAAAAGGGATCACAAAATTCGAAAAATTGTTACCATCATCACATTTACAAATAATAGCATAATGCTAAGGATTGCAGAAGGAGTATCTTAAAAGCGCAACTTTATTTTTTTTTTTTAATTTTCTAAATTCTAGACAGAATTAAGTCATAGATTTCTTAAAAGCTGTTACTATGTTGTTAAACATGTATAGTCCGAAAAACTTACTGGAAAACAACTCCACAGTATTTCAATATGTGTTACATACGAGGTGTGTTCAAAGAATAATGTGACTTTTAAAATTTCGCGGGCAACGTATTTTCGATTATCGATTTTTGTTTTGTTGTGTTGATACACTCTTCCCGAACATCTGTACCAAATTTCAAGTGAATGGCATTTTTTGTTTGGTTGTGAGAGGCGTAAAGGTTATAAGTGTTTTGCGTGCTTGGCGAACGAATCATACCGAATTTCATTCGGTATCATCATTACAAAAATAAATTTTTTGGCCGCTCGGTCCTATGAGAGCTATATGATATAGTCAACTAATTTTGATCAAATTTGGTACAGTGCTTGGGAGCTCGAAACACCCCTATATAATTTAGCCCCTATATCAAAAAAATAAAATAAACTTGTCTCCTATGGAATATTTAGGTATATAATGCGAAAGTTTGGTTACAATGTTCATAATATAGGTGATTATAGTATCTATGCATACATATGTATGTATTTTTTTTTTTCCCGAAAAGGGTACCTCACAGAGAGGGTTGGCACTGCGACCAAAAGGTCTTTTGTACCATACCCTAAGGTTAAAATAAAAAACTTTCCGCTTTCCTCATGAATAGCAGTAGGTCTTTTGTTGGTGTTGATCTGAGTTGGAAGGGACTAATCCGTTCCTTTCCCATGTGACAGGCTCTGTCCCATGCCAACGCTGGGCAGTCACAGAGAATATGTCTGGTGGTTTCATCGTCTTTTAGACAGAGCCTGCACTCTGAAGAGTCCGATAGGCCAATTTTCTGTAGATGATATCTAACAGTGTGGTGGCCAGACAGGTAAGCTACCAGGAGCTTTAGGTCCGCTCTGCCAAGACCTTTTGCCTTGATTGCATCCAGAGGTTTGACAAGCACTTTTGCTTGACGAAGCCCCGGAAGGAAGAACCAGTATCTCCCATGTTCTCCTGCAGCCCATTTGTTTATCATGGTTTTGATCGTGGACCAACCAATACCACAAAACGGCGCAGGAGATGTAGTCTGGGTGGAGGCGCCCTGTCGTGCTAGATCGTCAGCGATCGCGTTACCATCCACTCCCGAGTGTCCAGGCACCCAACACGACTTTGTTCAGGGCGGACAGGGTTTGGAGGTAGTTATAGCATTCTTTAACCATCCGGGAGGAGATGCTCCAGGAAGACAATGCCCTAATGGCTACTTGGCTATCTGAAAAAATGGATATGTTTGCGCCCCTAGTTCCCTTGAGAAGGATATTAAGGACGCAGATCTCTATGGCATGAATCTCCGCTTGAAAGACGCTGGGCCAGATGCCCATTGCGGTAGAGATTCTGGTGCTGGGTCCAACGATTCCAACACCTACACCCTGCTCAGTTTTGGACACATCCGTGAACCATTGTTGCCATCGGGGGTTTCCACAGGGGCTGCCATCATCCCAAGTCTCCCGACTAGGGAGAAGAGATCTAAATTTTCTGTTGCGGAAAAGCTCCGTGATCATAAGATCTGATATAGAGCAGATCGATACGTCAGGAAGGGAATAAATAAGTGCGGCACGACCAGTGTCACTTGCTAAGAGTCCAGATGTGATCTGGATACATAGTAGACCCTGCATGGCTGACTTTTTGATGAAAATATGCAGTGGTGTGAATCCAAGGACTGACTCCATGGCAGCTGTACGCATCGCTCCCGAGAGAGATATGCATACTAGTCTTTGAAGCTTGCTGCATTTATTGATGGCCACAGTTTGCTGCGTCTTGGGCCACCACACAAGAGCTGCATATGTGACGATAGGCCGTACCATCATACGGTACATCCATTCTATAATACGAGGGCTGAAGCCCCATGTGCTGCCAAAAAATTTTCTACAGGCCCACATGGCTCGAGTAGCTTTGGAGAGCACTTGTTCCAAGCGGCAGTTCCAGTTGAGTCTTTTTTCTAGGACCACACCTAGATATTTGACCTGGTCTGAATACTCCACCTCAACGTTGTTTATAGAAAGGTTTTGAAGCTGCAAGTCGTATCTCTTCGTGAAGGGAACAATCGCAGCTTTTTGGGGGTTGATGCTAAGCCCTGCACTTAGACACCAGTGAAGGGTAATTTGAAGAGCATTATCCATCATCTCCCTGATGGTGCTCTCGTATTTACCCGTCACTATGATGGCCAGGTCGTCTGCGTACCCAATGACCTTATAACCAAGCCTTGTCAGCTTAATTAAAAGTTCATCGATTACGAGAGACCATAGCAAGGGAGATAACACACCTCCTTGTGGACAACCCTTTACAGCTCTTATGCTGACTATTGTACCGTCTAGAGATGAAATTATGTCCCTCTGTCGGAGCATGGATTCAATCCATGCGGTCCCATTTGGTTCTATGTTCTTACGAGCCAACGCTCTAGAGATAGAACCAAAGTCAGTGTTGTCGAAAGCTCCCTCTATGTTCTTGGAGTCGAAAGCATTTTCAATCTTTCTGAGTAGGTGGTGTAAGGCAACCTCTGTTGACTTCCCTTTGGAATATGCAAACTGCATTGGATGCAGCGGGTTCGCGGCATGCAGTTTGTTTCTGATGTGCAGAACGAGAAGTCTCTCTACTGTTTTCAGATGGAATGAGGTTAGACTGTCTGTATGACTTGGGCTTGTCTATTGGCCTGTTGCCAGATTTGGGGATGAAGACAACCCGTACTCTCCTCCAAGAGTGAGGTATGTATCCCCAGTCAAAGCTTGCTCTAAACAGACAAATCATTGGGTTTAGGATGAAGTCCAGACATTTCTGGAGAAGTGCTGGAAATATGTATGTACTTACATGTATAGTATCATTTGTCAACATCCGATAGGTATGACCAAATTTATAGGCAAAAAAATACACTTCCTAAAAAGAATGTACTACTCTATGTAAATGCACATGCAACATACATTATAAATATACATACATATACATATTTACGTACTTACTTTGTGCATTCCTACTAAATAGTATCAAAAAATATAGAACTACTATAGTATATAATATACATACATAGTTCTATATTCGTTAATAGTATGCAAAAATTTCCCATATTTGTGTGCATGGATGTGTATGTTATTGCATACTACATTGATGCAGTTATGTACATACGTAATACCGGCAGGCTTTTGTACATATGTATGTATATTTACATTTCCATGCACATACTATGTACATATGTATGTATATTTATATAAATTTATGCATAACCACATGCATTTCCATGCTTGTGTGTATGCTCAGAGATGCTATAAATGTATAAAATATATACATATGTACATACCTACATATGTATGTATGTACATATATTAATTTACATTTTATGTATGTATGTATGTATTCATACATACAAATGTATATACATATGTAAGTAATCATATGTATATTCATGCACACTGTCACGTAGACGAACCTTATATGCTGTATATGTTTGTACATATGTATAATATATGCCTACTACATAAGTTTGTTATGCATAAATACATACATACATAAATATATGTGTAGATACAAGCAAGGCAAAGATACACGTGTATGTGCTTACAACATACAAATAATTATAATACATACATACATAATTATATATGTATGTATGTATATACGCACATAAATACATACATATGTACGTATGCAGCCTAAAGCTCTTGATTGAAATGATAAAAGTGAAAGCGACGTACATATGTACATACATTCAAATAAACATATGTAAATACAAATGTATTATATACAAACAAGCAAGAGCTTTCAACTGACATCCATGACATTGACTCTATGAGACAATTTTCTCCAGAAATTATGAAATAGGAAAATAACTGAGCGCAGTAACTGTGACTGTGTCAGCTTACAGAAAGTTGCACAAACACACACCCGCAAGCGGCTGGAGCACCAGAAGTATGTGGAAGCGAGACAAACAGTTCATTCGCGCTGCACAGCAAGCAAATTTGCAGCTTATTTAAAGACAACACAAATGCACGCACAAGCATTAACATTGTTTAGGCTAAATTAGGTCAATAAAAAAGGAAGTGTTATTTATTTACTAAATTGCTTTATTAAGTGTAAATTAATTCATAAGATAAAGCCTATTTAAATGGATTTTTTTGCTTCAGTACAGTTACGCCCTCTGGCGCCTAGCTTTTAATAGTCATTGAAAATGCTCGCTGGGTTGCGATTTTGCGACACAAACACACGCGCAAAAGCTTTTAAGTGGTGGGCTTGACGTAAACGTCCTTCATCTGACTTTGACAATTTTCTCGCCGCATTTTAATAGTACGAATCAGCAAAGAAAACGCTCAGTTAACCAAAGCAGTCGATTCCTTGCGAGCGAACTGAACGGTAGTGAAAATCCAAATAGCTGCAATTCTGAGCAAATTTCTCTTACTAATTCTCCATATATATATTAATTTTTTTTATCTCCAGAAAGTAAAAGTGCAGAAACAAGAAAAACATAAATATGTCGAAAATCGGTATTAATGGATTTGGCCGTATCGGTCGCCTGGTGCTGCGCGCCGCCGTTGATAAGGGTGCCTCCGTTGTGGCCGTTAATGATCCCTTCATTGATGTGGAATACATGGTTTATCTGTTCAAATTCGACTCCACCCATGGACGTTTCAAGGGCACTGTTGTTGCTGAGGGCGGTTTCTTGGTCGTCAATGGCCAAAAAATCACTGTGTTCAGTGAGCGCGACCCGGCCAACATCAACTGGGCCAGCGCTGGCGCTGAGTACATTGTGGAATCGACTGGCGTTTTCACCACCATCGACAAGGCATCCGTGCACTTGAAGGGCGGTGCTAAGAAGGTTGTTATCTCGGCACCCTCTGCTGATGCACCCATGTTCGTGTGCGGTGTGAACTTGGATGCCTACAAGCCAGACATGAAGGTTGTGTCTAACGCTTCCTGCACCACCAATTGCTTGGCTCCTTTGGCCAAGGTTATTCACGATAACTTTGAAATTGTTGAGGGCCTGATGACCACTGTGCACGCCACCACGGCAACACAGAAGACCGTTGACGGCCCATCTGGCAAATTGTGGCGTGATGGTCGTGGCGCTGCCCAGAACATCATCCCAGCCTCTACTGGTGCTGCCAAGGCTGTTGGCAAAGTTATTCCAGCCTTAAACGGTAAATTGACCGGCATGGCTTTCCGTGTGCCCACACCCAATGTGTCAGTTGTCGATTTGACTGTGCGCTTGGGCAAGGGTGCCAGCTACGATGAGATCAAAGCTAAGGTACAAGAGGCTGCCAATGGTCCATTGAAGGGCATTTTGGGCTACACCGATGAGGAAGTTGTCTCTACCGATTTCTTGAGCGACACACACTCGTCTGTGTTTGATGCCAAGGCTGGCATCCCACTCAATGACAAATTTGTTAAGTTGATCTCTTGGTACGACAACGAGTTCGGCTACTCCAACCGCGTCATTGACTTGATCAAGTACATGCAGAGCAAGGATTAAGCACTTGAAAGCTAAACAGAATCCTCCGTTCGTTTAAAAAACGCACACAAACAGGAGCTGTAGCATTTATATACATTTGTATATACATCTAAACAGCTACAATAAAAACTATGTATCTCTCTTTCTATATACACACTTATGTACGTATATTTATTTACCTACACAGCATCGAGAACAACAACAACAACATCCAAACAACGTAACAGCAAAGAAAATCCAACTCCTGTTTGATGAGACGCAGAACAGTCACATACATATAATATATTTAATCACTTATAAAAGTTAAATATTAAAAACACAACAAGTTAAACATTACCAAAATTGAATTTAAATTATAATTAATTAATTTAAAAAAAGAAAAAAAAGCTTAGCATCTGTTCGCCTCCTGCTATAGGCCCAAAGCCGTTACATAACTAACTGCGGCATAGGCGCAGCATTTCTCTTCTTTTTTTTTGATTGCAGCACAAAAACTGTTGGCAACAATATAATATCTATTATACGACAAAAAATATGTGTTTTCTCTTGTATGTAGCCTACACTTTCTATATTCAACAAAAACAAAAAGAATTGAAACAAATGTGCGTTAATTGTTGATTAATAAATATTTCACTTCATGTGTAGTTGTAAAGAAAATGCCCTTTTGTGTGTTTCGCCTTTGCATGTTTTAGTATATACAATATATGTACATATGTATATATGGTATGTACGTTCATGTGTATATAAAAGCTTATGTACTTAACAATGCAGCAGATTATCGTTGCAAAGCTTGAAAAAGAAAGTCTGGCTGCTGCTGTATGCACAAATTTACATTTTGATGTAAACATACATAAGTAAAAATTAATTTATACGCAAATTGTACATACATACGTATGTATGTACATTAGTACTTTGTTTCCGTGTGTACACACTGGGAAGATAGCACGACCTTTCGGCTTTTGTAGAGGTTATGCGTGCGCGCATGGGGCTCGTTAATAGCAAATGAATATGTCGGCACAGAGCCGACTGGGCAATAATACCCTGCCAAACTTTTCACAATATATGTAAGTGCCAAGAAGAATTGGACTATTATGATTCTATGTACCAAATTCTGCTATTTGTAAAGCAAGGTATTTCCTGCCTTATCTTGTGCCTTATATTTAAAAGTTTTTATCTAATCGTATTATTCTTTATGCTTTTATACCACCAAATTCTTCTACGTTGGAACAGGTCATGATATCGACATATACCTATAGACTTTAGCTGCAAACGGATACGATTTTTTAAATTACGATTTTCAACTCTTATGGTGTCTGAGATTAAAATGTTCATTATCACTTGACCAAATCGCTAACAAAGAGCCTATAGTCGGCGTGTCTGGTTTTCTACTATTGCTTAAATCACTAATACCCTTGACCCTATGGCTAGAGGGTATCAAAAGCTCAAAAGCCGGCCGAAGCATATAAAATTACATATATACATACATATGTAGTATGTACACATACGCGGCATATAAATACATACATATGTACACTTTTGTACACGAATTGTTGCCATCTCTTCTTTACGAGCAATTTTTGGCCTGTGTTCAAATAACCGGTGAAATTTTGTTTATGGTCTTTTGTATTTACTAATTCGTTCCATGTAAACAAATTTGTTATCAATTGTGTTTTTACTTTATGTGTAGACTCTATGTTGTGCTTACTATTTTATACATATTTATGTTGACAACGTTAACCCATCACGTTATAGAGTTGTTATGACAGCCGACTTAAATGTTTTTTAAATGGATTTTATGTTTAAAATTTCATACAACAAAAACTATAAACTTTAACTCGAATCGGTTTCAACATTTGAATTAATTAGGAAGAACATTTGAGCGAATTATTTTAGTAAGCGAAAAATATAGTTTTTGAATTGTATCTTGTCGTCCTCAGTCAGATATAGATATAGGTTTATAAATACAAAATTTAAATTTTTTTTTAAAGTTACTGTTTGCGCCTCCCAAGACAATTTCAAATAAATTTATTTATTTGGCTGACAACCAACATATGATTTGACGTATGGCTCTGGCAACGCTGCCAGACCTCAAAAATACAGAGCTGCCACATATTGATAACTTTTTGATTTTTTTTCTTAATGTAAACAAATGTTGTGTGTTATGTTGTGTATATGTTTTTTAAGCTTACAAAGCGTACACATAAATATACCGATTTTGTTATAGATTCCTGTAAAACCTTCTTAAGGGTGCCTAATCTATTCCTTAAGTGTTTGGAAAGAACATTCAGCGTATACAACGATTATTTATTTATTCATTAGTAACGCTTTCTCATACGTAAAATTTACTTTCATATATGAAGATTAACGCTACCATACAGCAAAATAAAATGGAGCTGCCATATGTTGGTGACCTGTTGACCATAACAACTCATAAAAACATTAAGTAATTATGATGAATTTTAATAACATCTGAGAACAGAATGTTTAAACAAGCTTTTAAATACTACAAAACAAAGTGGCCAACGCCAGATTTGCACGATGTAATTGATTTTGATAATTACGTGGATGACCCTGCGAATCATGAGCCTGGTGTGAGTTAAAAGTAAATTAACCAAACAACTTTACCAACTAACAAGTCACTTTCAAAGTTAGTAAATCCTTTTAAACTAGATGCAGCAAATTACACTATTCCCAACCATTTACCATTGCCGCTAGGACTGTGTCCTGCATCCACGTGGCGCTGTTACACTTTGGCCACACATCCTGGCCTTATAGTTATACGTAATCCGTTTACGGTACGCGGGCAACGCTATTGGATAGCACGTAGCCTCCGTGACTATCCTAGGACGCCTAATATTGTTAATCTGAATGCTAGTCTTTTTACGCCCATGGCCATAGCGAATTGGTGGCAAGAACTACAACAATGTAACGATAAAAACGAGGCTAGACGCCTTAAGATTTCGATGCGTTGGGCTACACTAGGGTATCATCATAATTGGGATACTAAGGTCTATGATGAAACTATGCAGGCACCATTTCCAGAGGATCTAAGCAATTTGTGTAAATATTTTTCCCATGCCTTGGACTACGGATATTTCGAAGCACAGGCTGCCATTGTCAATTATTATCCTATTGGCACCACATTGTCAGGTCATACGGATCATTCAGAACCGAATAATCAAGCGCCTTTGTTTTCATTTAGGTATTTATAAAAATTTATTTGCCAACATTTCTTACGAATTTTTGATTGATTTTCAGTTTCGGACAAACTGCAGTCTTTCTTATTGGCGGCACAGATCGCGAGCAAAAGCCTAGCGCCTTATTTTTACGCAGCGGCGATGTTTTAATCATGTCACAACAGTCTCGACTTTGCTATCATGCGATCCCACGCGTAATGAAGGCACAAAATGAACCATGGAATGAGCTAATTGGATCTTCTGCAGTTGATTCACCTTTTTCAATAGTCAAAACCGATAATTCCACACAGCCTTTAAAAAAAATGCGTCGTGATCTAGAGGATAATATTGATAAGAACATGATCTTATATCAGCAGGTTGCGGATGAGCACTTTTGGTTACCGTTTCAGAGCTATTTAAATGATTCTCGCATTAATATTAATGTGCGGCAGGTTTTACATGCAGGCTCCACGGATCTTTCTTGTTAATATGTCAGAATTCGACACCTTCAGGTTATGACTTTTATGTATATACTTCAGAATTTAAATTGAAAGAAATTTTTACATTTTTTTTTTGCTAAATCCGTCAAAAAAAACACAATTTAATAAATAAAACGACTATGATTTAGTCATTAGCAATCATTCTATTATCGCTTTTTGTCTTCCCATTTTTGTCATGCAACAAAACGTATATATATATATATATATTTGAGGATATCACCAATAATTTATCCTGTGCATTATGCTGACGATCACTTCATGTTGGGTGCCAATATAATATATATATATATATATATGTATATGTTTATGTATGCATACTATATACATTTGATTATAGTTTGATCGTCTACATATCATCTACCACTTTGCCATTCTTCGTTCATTTTCACATTATACAAATAATACAAATGCACTAAATTTATATATGCGACCCTAAAATCCTAATTTATACTAATAAGTATTAGTTGTAATATATATAATATATATATATATATAAGTTAAAGTAGTTTTATATGCCGTTTGTTGCCGCGACAGCCTACAGACGTCAGTGTGAGGGAAGCAGCGTCTGTCAGGGTTGCGGCTCAGTACGTAGGATTGCATTAAAAGTTAGTGGGCGAAAAGAGACAAATATACTCCCAACTTTCATTAAAGTTTAAGCCTACATTTCTTTAAATCGAGATTTTGTTTACATTGCTACATTACAAATAAATTAATTTTTGTTTAATTTCAGTATTTTTTGTTTTTCTCTACTTTACAAAAGCGTTGCGCTATAATTCTTGGGTTTCCATCGTTGACAACTGTGCATTGTTTGGGGGTTTATATAGGGAAGGGGGAATTGCTTGCCGGCGGACAGTGTTAAAAATGCTTGAAATTTTACAAATTTCCTTGTCTAATTTGCTATTTTTGTTTGTTGTGTTATTGCTGCTGGTGTTGGGCTATTAGAGCTTATCATCGACTTGGCGTTACAGAAGGCGCCGGCGACATGCCTATAACACCACCTGGCATAGCCGTTAGACCAACACCTACACCTGACGCATTAGTCACTACGCCCACAGCGTGATCGGACTCCTTTTTGGGGCCCATCGTTGGATGACCCATTGAGTCTACCGCTATCACATGCTGCACTGGCATACTCATTGACTGCATTGATGGTCCCGTGTTTTTACCAGCCACAATACCAGCCGGTAGCCCTTGTCCTGGTTGGCCGCCTTGTTGTACCTGCTGCGGCATTTGCCCAGACGGTGTGGTCACTACGCCCTGCGTTTGTTGCATGCGATGATGACTTGGTGGTGGTCCTAATGGACCTACTGAGGGTGGCGGTATGGGACTAGGTTCCTTGCCGCGCAGATGCGCTCCGGATTGCACTACATATATGTTCATAGCCTTTTGACGCTCCTCTGCCTCGTGCCGCAGTGCTGCCTCCATTATGGGATTATAGCGCAAGATGGGCGCATAATGATCGCGATATGGGTCCATGCCCCAGCCTGGCGGTCCGGGTGGTGGAAAATGCGTTAGCGGTCCGCCAACACCCATTGTAGGTGGCATCATGGAGCGTGACAAATGCGAAGGTGGCGGTGGCAACCCATGTGGTGGACCGTGCCGTCCCGCAGCCATGAAACTAGCATGATGATGCGCTGCCGCCGCTTGGGCCGCAGCCAGCGATGAGGGATGATAACGCGGATCGCCTGCGGCCGAGGCAGATGCGGCACGCATCAGCATGACCTGCTCTTGTTCTTCTTTGCTGCGCGGGTGTTCCTCCTTGATGCGTATTTCTGTGCCCATTTCGCTAACGCTTCGATGTGGAGAGCGATCACGTGTTTGCCCTCCAGCTGCTGCTTGTGCTGCTGCTACAGCTGCTTGTTTATTGCTCTCGCTGATGCGTTGTTGTTGCAACATACGCTCGCGTTCCATTTCCCGGCGTTCAAGATCGCGACGCTCCCGTTCCTTACGCTCGCGTTCACGTTCACGCTCTCGCTCACGTTCCTGTTGCTCACGTTTTAGCTTCTCTTCCTTTTCTTTGCGTTCACGTTCCTCACGTTCCCGTCGCTGGCGATCACGTTGCTCGCGATCACGCAACTCACGTTCTCGCTCGCGTTCTTCAGCCTCACGGCGTGCGTTGTCTATGGCTGGATCCGTTTTTAAAGGCCATCCACTAGGCGCACCCGCAGCGGCGGGATGATAGGCAACGCTTCGTTGCATGGCACTGGCTCTGAAAGGGATAAGACAAAGCAAATTTGTTAAAATTTAAAATCTATGCGGATAATAAGTAATAAAGAAGTTAAATAATAACAAGTACCCAAAATGTAAAGGGGCAATCCTTAATGGGTAGTTCCAAAAAGCATAAAGCTTTTTTTTCTTTTGTAATAGAAAAAGCCTCCAAATGGTCTCCCCTGGATATCTCCATGAGGAATCCTGGAGGTAGCTGATACGATCGGCAACAAATGTCATACTCAAACAAAAAAAATGGATGCGTTGGGCTAGTGACCCGACCATTAAAGTCACCCACGCAAGAAATGACAAGCCTCAGAAACAACAACAATAACCGTAGAAGACGACATTTAGCTTTAAATCAATGACACGATTCGGATTTTGGATCGTATTTATAGCGCGACATATTATTTGTAGTTGTTTTGTTGGTATATTTTAAGATATTTTTTCTTATTTTAAACTGGGAGCAATGAAGCCAATGTTGTTATGCCAGTGTATTAGATTTATTATATCGAAGAAAGCGGATAAGCATGGATCCTTATTATAATAGCTAATTGGGTAGAAGCTATAATCAATTGAATTAAAGTGAATAGTCTCTTACCGCCAAGCATCTAGAGGACCGCCCAAGGGGATTTCCCTACTAAAATGTGGGATTCCAGCAAAGCTGAATGGCGTAACATAACGTCCAAACGGCGATACTGCTGTACCTGAAATTAGAGTTATAAATTTATAGACACTTGGAAAACGCTCTGATTTCATCACTGTCTTACCAATATGACTTGGAGGTGCACCAATAAAACTGGCTGCCATTGGCGATGTTTCATATGGCGATCTTCCAGGCAAAGCGCTAGCGTACGTCGCACCAGGGGGTAACTCCCCCGCCCTGTGCAGCATATGTGGTGGCGCCGAGCTTAACGTAAGTGATGGCGATGCCTTTATTAATGCAGAGCTTACCATTGGCTGTTGACCCGGTCCGCTTTGTGCCATAGAAACGCTGACCATGGTAGTGCCAACGGATGAAACGATGCTGGCAGGCGTAAGAGATCCACTGCCGGGAACATTGCTGTTGTTTCCCAATCCGGAACCACCTGGTCCAAGAGTGCCTTGCGTACCGCCAGCGCTGCTGACATTTACGCTGGTGCTAGGTCCAGGGCCAGAACCCAGCGGTTTGTCAGGATTCTGTTTGTTTTGATGGTAATAGATCTCCCACGCAATACGTACATGCATTGCATTCCAGCGGCCAGTTTTCTGTTGGTAAAAAATAATTAAAAGTTAATCATTTGTTCTAGTTTGTAAAGGGTGTTTCTTTTTATGAGCCATAGAACTCTTTTTCTAAATAAATAAAGATTGTGATGTGAATTGTGCATTTAATAAGAGAAATTTAAATACGTGATCATTAAATAAGGAAAAGACTTTAGCAGTGGTTTAATAATATGATTAAAGGCCAGTTGCCCAAATTAATAGAAAGTATTAAAAAATAATGCAACTACGACAGAATGCAATTAATTCTATTAGCTTAAAAAAATACACCCTTTAGCTGGTATAAATATATACGTATTAAATGAAACCTTGAACGTACCGTAAGCTTTGGAGTTTTGGATGGGTCAATGTTCGATGTTGATGAAGTGGGAATATTTTTTGTGTTGTTGAGGGGCATTGACGGTAGCGGCTGTGTTTGCATGAGTTTGGGAATGTGTTTATGTGGATGTGTGTGGATGAATGCGTGTGTTGGATGTGTTTGCGTAAGTGGGCATTATTTGAAGCATATATGAAAAGCATATAAACGATGAAAACGATTACAGACAGTTACTTTGTAGTACTACTTACCTTGGGCGCAAAGGAGGTCAAATGGTTGGGCTGCATAAATGGCGTTGGACCACCTAGGCCCGGATGCAATAAGCCCCCGCTATAACCTGTAAAACCAGGTAGCCCAATGCCACGATAAAATTGTGGATCAACGGCAGTCATTTTGGGAATGTCTTTAAATAAAGGAGGCGGATAGACCGGCGCTGGTGTAGGTGCTGTGGGCGGCAATTGGGCTGAAATCGCCGAACTTGGCAATAGCTGTTGATGCTGATGCAGGTGAGTGTGCTGGTGTTGATGATGATGAAGCTCTTGCCGTAAATATGTTGAGGCTGGCGTGGGTGGAGGAGGCACAGCTAAGCCGGTTCGATCCAAAAAGCGGCTATCCAGCTCACGGCGCAATAGATCAGCTTGATCGTCTAAAGAATGTAAAAGAGTGGTAATAGATTACGCTGTTCCAGCGAATTCCCTTTTCGTTGCTACTACTCACTTTTGCTTGGCTGAAAGAGAGATTCTGCGGAAAAGGGATGCGGCGTGGGTGTCAGTGGTGCTGCTGATGCCGTTGTTGCAGGAGATTGTGCCGTGCTGGACGTTGTAGTTGTCGTCGCCGTTGTTGTTGCAATCACAGTAGATGTTTGAGGCGTTAATGAAGAGCTGCCAGAGCTGCTGCTACTGTTGCTGCTAATTGATGTTGGCGTTGTTGCATTATGCGGCGGAGGCGGTGCTAATGGCGTGGCAAAGTATGTAGGCTGGAAATTGGAAGAGGCGGGTCCACTGCCTGGTGCGCTGGAATGCTGCATGGCATTTGGCGAAATGGCATTGCCTACGACGCCCGTTGTTGTGCCTGCTGCTGTGCTCACATTCAATGGCGGCGGGGGAGTTGGTCGTGCGCTGGTATTGGAAGCAGTTGGCACTGATTGTGCGCTTGATGTTGCTGGCATAGCCGTGGAACTATAAAATATAAAGCAGGTATTAAATAAAGCCTTAGTAACAGCTTGTCTAGCACTTACTTGAGCCAGAGTGTTGATTTGGGAGCATAGCTAAGGCCAGGCCCCGTAAGAACCGAATGTGAGACCGATGGCAGTGTTGTTGATGCAACCGACACGGAGACGGCACCATAAGGGCCGGCGTGAACGCCAAAAGGTGTACCCACCGTAATGCCTTGCGGACCGGCAACAGTGATGGACGATGGTGCGCTTGAGCGTACCACAGCAATGCTGTAAAAAGTTAACAGTTAAGCAAAATAGTTATTTGTATACGTTTTATATTGTCTTGCATAATATGAGTCACAAGTCCAAGACTCTAGTAACGCAACATATTTAACAAGACATAATACATACCTATAGCTATTATCCCTTTCCTTGCCGTTAGGACTCTCTGACTTCGGCGATATAATTTTTTGGATCACAGATGATGATGTCGCTGAAGTTGAGGACGGCACAGCCGTCCCAGAGCTTGGCACTAAACCACTTAAAGCCGTGGCAGTAAAACTGTTGTTGTTACCACTACTGCTAACCGGCGGATTTCCACATCGCAACAGTTGATGCTGCACCGGTCCCTGTCCTGGTGCTCCTGCAAATTGTGGATGTGTGCTCAGCAAATGGGTAACAGAAGACATGTGCACGCCACCCATCGGCTGTTGCAGATGAACAGGATGTGCCAGCATATGTGGTGGTGGCGGTGGCAATAATTGCGTTGCTGTTGCAATTGTATTAATGCCAGACACCGGCACAGATGTGGTGCAAATAGTTGGACCCGTTGTTACCACGCACATTGGCGTACCATAAGCACCCGCTGTTGCATAGCTGGCGATATGGTGTGGTGGCAGGTGTGTATGATTTAGCACATGCTGCTGAGCAACTGTTTGTGGTGGCGGTGGCAACGATATCATCGTTTGCGTTGGTGTAGTTGCGGTTGTGCTCGAAGCTGTGCTGGTAAGGATCGTGCCACTGGCACTGCTGCTTACGCTCACAGCAATTCCTTGCGGCGTAATGGGACGCATGCCTGCTCCTCCCACGACACCCGTAACAACGCCGACTCCATTATTTGATGCTTTATTTGCTGCTGCAGCCGGGTTCTCACGATTGCTACTGCGCGCATCCTGTGTGTTGCGATGCTGTGGCGAGGCATTGGGCGAGGGCACCACTGGCGGCAGGTACGGACTATGCGCCATGCCGCTATGGTATGGTGCATATAGTGGATAATTACCATAAGGCGGTCGATAGGGTGGCGCCTGTATAATCATGGGCAATCCAGCTACATGAGACATAGGCGGCGGCGGTGGCGCTCCAGGAAATACCAAGCCGTGTGCAACTGCCGCGCTAACGGCTGCTGGTCCACCGGCAATCATACCACCACCCGCTGTAAACGACAGTTTACCAAGATTGGAGACCATAGCAGCTGAAACTGGAGTAGTTGAGCAAATGCTGCCGCTGCTGGCCAAACTTGTGCTAATCATGGGCATGGCAGTGCCCAGTTTAACGTTGCCCGTTTGTGGTGATATCCTTGAGTTAGCTGAACTACCCGGCGGACCATAGCCGGTCAAAAATCCATTGACAATGGGTTGTGGCGCAGCTGATGTAGCAGTTGCCACTGGGTTTGCACTTTTTATGGGATCTACGGTGGCCACAGGCGGTTGATTGGCATTATTGCCGACATTGCCGCTATTGGTTAGCGCATTATCGTTAGATTTAAAGCTACTGCTACTGAGTATTGTTGTGGCCGATGACTGCTGCATTGGAAGTCCAGCCAAGGGTGCATTTATGCGTGTGCCAAATGGTCCCATTATGGGTGGCACTGTCGCTGCAGCACCCAATGTTGTCGGTGCCACTTGCATAATTGGAGCTGGCGGTCGCAGCGGGCCCATTGTATTTGGTGGAGCAGCGGTCGTAGCGCCAACGTGTAGACTACTACCTTGAGTGCCAACTAATTTTGTGGCAAATAAAGTGCTTTGGTCATTGGAAGCCGCAGACAGCACACTGCTTGCAGGCGCTGCTGCGTTTGTTGGCTGCGTCTCGGCGCCAGTTAACTGGGAAAGAAATGTAATATAGTTATTAAAAGTCCAATGTAAACTATCAACTTAAGCTTAAATACTCTTAAGCCGAAACATTAAGAAGCTATGCAATACAATTTGATCCTACACAAGATAAGTAAATAATGTAAACACTCAACCAAGGTATAAACAAATGAGTGCACCAGACTAAGACTCAAGCGAAGCTTACAAAAATTTACTTGATATTGATATTGTTTGGGTTCGACATGCCTGCGCTGTGTCTCTTGAATGGATCGACAACAAGAAAGTTACCGTATCGAAAACAAGCATCGATACTGTATATAAAATAAATTAAGGAAAAATCTATGTATATATATTGAAATATTTGTTTATGACAACAGCTTGGCTGCGCATACCTAAGCTATACGCTCATCACTATAAAGCTTATGTGGCTATATGTATATACATAGTTTTGTCATAGACAGCAGTTCTGCGAAGCATAAGGGATTCGTGAGAAAGTCATGAGGTTTTGTTAGTTTTTTACATTTGTTTTGGGTGCTAGATCGTACATGAATATCTTTTTGAAAATAAGTTTCTAAGGCGATTTAGACACAGTGGGCACAACATCTTAATTAAGGACACTAGTTTTATCTTAAGACATAAACCTGGATTAAGATTTGTTATTACAAGTATTCTTACAACCAAACCCTATTTACTTTTGCTCCCTACAATTTAATTTGTATGCATAAACTAGCTACTTGGATTATGCTTACTTGTGCTGCTGCTGCTGCACTAGCCGCTGTTGCTGCATTTACATAGCTTGATTGCATAGCATTTGCCAGCACTGGATGCACAGTGGCCGTCACCACAGCTGTTGATGGTCCCAAGGGTTTATCAATGCCAGATGAAAGCGTTAAATTGCTTGGATTATTGGTACAGCCGGTAGCGACATTCACGTGTGGTGTAACAACTGAAACACATTCGTTGCCTCCGCCAGCCACACCCGAAGCTGTGGTTGCTCCACCCAGAGTTGCACCATTGCCGGCTGCTGCTCCTACAACAATTGGCTGTTGTGTTGGTGCAGAAAATGCTGCCACTTCAACACATGGTGTGCCAGTGGCCTGCTGTTGCGGATAGTCCGAAGACTTGCGTGGAGTCGTTGGACTTGGTGTGGCATTCGAAACATGTGTTGGTGTTGAAGGAAATACTATTGCTACAAGTTTTTCAGAGCTCTGCAAAAACAAGAACATAAACTTATTAATAAGTGTTTATAATTATAATTAAAATAAATACGTATAAAATAGCTGAGATAAAAAGGCATAATAGCTTATTATATATAAATTAACCTATTATTAATCTAATTTCAAATCGATTGAATGACAGATTAATTAGCTATAAAACTGCAGATTCCATATAGGCTTGTCTAAGGCAACTTTTTTAATATATAAGACACAAATTAATTACAACAATTACAATTACTAATTTACATATGTGTTATAAAGAAGAAGGTCTGCCACATATTGTTCCCTAAAACTAATCCTACAGACAAAATATTCTATGAATCGTTAAATTCTTATTAAATTTCATAAAAGAATTAAAGCACAATGTAAACAGTCGAGAAACTCGAAATATTTTTGAAGTTAAACACGATGAGAACTGATCTTTAAAAATACGGGCAAGTCCAAAGCGCAGCACAAATAGATATAGATAATAAAAACCAAAATTTTGTTTAATTTTTTTTTTACTTTTCTCCACATTAACTTGGGGTAGAGAAATAAGAGAATTTCTTTTGTATATAGGTTGACAAAATAAAGTTGAGATCAATCATTCCAAGCATCCTATAGATTCAGTTACGGAAACAACCTTATGAGAAATCTAAAAGGAGGGCAGTGGTTGAAGCCTTGTGCTTTTAAGAGCGCTAATTTGTGTATAAAATCATATTGGATTATTTAGAATTCGTTTCCGATGCCGACTACATAATACAAATCTGTAATTGTTCTCTTTTACATGCGCTCCCATACCTTAGCAACATAAATGATGCGGAAGCTATCAGACAACAGTTTGTTCTTGCGCATGGATACTAGCAACATGTTGCCAGGAGAGCATAGACACATGCTTTGCATTCAGTCAAGCCGGGTGAGAGAGACCGCGTCTGTGAGAGTCGCCTATAATATGGTCATGCAAATTACTTATTATGTTGCCAAGACAAGGGCAACCAGTCAGTCACTCAGTTACAAAGTCAGTCAGTCAGTCAATTAGCAAACAAACGACGCCTATAATGTACATATGTATGGGTTAATTTTATGATAAGAGTTTTGATAGCTTTAAAGTTTTTATATGATGCTGCTGGCGTAATTGTTATCGTCAAATTATCGAAAACTATCAGTTATCTATAGCTATGAATAAACGTTGTCGCTAAAGATTAGAGAAGTTAAAGTTTTTTGAAGTCTAAAAGCTTTAGACACAAATCTAATATGTGCTAAACAAAGTCAGCTTTTATAAGACCCCAAGACACTCTACCTAGCACATAACAATAGCAAGCTCATGTGCGGAAGGAATGTGTCAATTGAAACAAACATCTGCTAATTAAAAAGTACGTAAGATTAAATAAATAAATGTTCTGTACAATCCAGCCGTGTAAATATTTTAAATAAATTTTTGGAAGAAATTAAGTTTAGGTAAACCCAAAGGTTTATATGGTAAAAGCTAAATGTTACTTAATATATAGGTTTTTGTAACAAGCAATCGTTTTAGTGGATATACTAGTATCTAGTATAATTTCTGGTTGATTAATTCTCAAATTGATTTCCAATAAATTATGCGGCTACCTATTTCAAATTTTAAACAATTAAACAAAAGTTTGCATACATATTTTTAATAATTATTCAAATTGGTTTTAATTAAGACAAATTAAAGAATTTGCTTTAAAAAAGAGCAAAGAAAACCAAAACCACAAACAGCTAAATAAACAGTGATCTCTATTCTACAAGCTTATGCTTATAAAAGCTGTTTTTTTTTAATGATTAAAAATAAAAACACTCACCTTATTTTCCACATTGCCACTATCACACTAAAATTAAAAACAAGAGAAGTGCGCATTAGTATAAGTACTTTAGTATATAAAGTTATAATAAAAATAATTTGCTAAGGTACATTAATTTAATTTTGTATATGCATACTTTAGTATAAAAATTCCAAATTCGCAATATAATAATAATAATTATAAACAATATCCAAATAAATTAATAAATTATTTAGCCAGATATCAACTGAAAAATTATTGACTTTTTTTAATTAAATGACTGATGTTCCTGAAATAGCTTTTGCCTACAATTTTTAAATTTAAATACATATAGGTAAAAGTTATCTAAGGAGCACATGGTTGACCCTTCTGCACTACTTACGATATTAATTCCTTTGCCATTGCTGCTGCAACGATTGGAAGCCTGTGCAAAGATAGAAAACGATGTTTTAGTACAATAATTAAGTACAACAACAATGTAACTGAAGGCATAACGTGCTGAAAGTTTTTCTTTTGTTTGCTCTACTTACATCACTAAAGCATTCTTTAAGCTCGTGATCCTTATGAAGCATATTATTGGCACCAACGACCTGCGCTGAACCGAGATTTAGGCCTTGTATTTCATGCAGCGTATTTGCTCCAGCTGCTACAGTCGTAGAACCATCGTTAACTTCCATATTGTGCGATTTCTGCGCATGCAAAAAACAGAGTTTAGTTAGTTAAATAAAAGGATATATGAATGTGGGCAAAGCTTACTTTAAGATTTTGAGACGTTGAGGAAGACAACAAAATTCCCAAATGATTATGTGTTTTTAAATTTGCTGCTGCTGTAGCATTTAATTTTGTGCCCTTCCCTGCAATATATTCTCCGCTAGCGCTGTCATCCAATAAAGATGTCGGCGCCAAGCTGTTTGGTTCATTAGCATTTATGCTGCTGCCGCTGGCGGCATCACTGGCGCTGTTGGTATCCATGCGTTCAGCAACTGCGGCTTGATGTGGCCGGCTAATGTCCAGCATGAGCGCGTCGCCTCCATTTTCCAGCAGATTGTTGTTATTATTGTTGTTATTATTGTTGCTACCGCCGCCGCCACCAATATTATTATTTTTGTTGTTGTTTGTGCTAGGCATCAAGACAGCAACACCAACAGCAGCAATGCCAGCGCCATTGGTGACAGCGCTTGGTTTGGGTTTGGTCATGTGGTGATTACCACAACTATTGCTAATTTGATTTTGATTTGTATGGCTTTCGTTCAGTTGCTGCTGATGCTGCTGCTCCTGTTGCTGTTGATATTGGCTGCGCCATTGTGCCATGGCCTCCATTTCAGAGATGGAGTTTGTTGTGCCCATGTTTGTCACGGGCGTCAAATAAACATTATTACTACCAGCCCCGCTATTGCTATTGACTGATGTGCTATTGTTATTGTTGCTGCTATTATTGTTGTTATTGTTGGGCAAAGCAGCGGCCAGCGCACGATGATGATTGCTGTCTTTGATGTTGTTATTTAGATTAGTAATATTGGTGTTACGCAAAGGATGCGGCTGGCCTGTATCAATGATCTTTGGCATTTTCATTTCCTCTATGCTATATGTGACCGTAAGCTCCTCCAGAGCTGAAAGTCGCTTCTCCTTGCGCTTCTGGCCCAATTTGATGGCAAACTAAAAACAAAAAAAAAGAGCGTATTAATAATTTGGATGAAAAATTTGACTACGCTTTGTTTACACTTTAAAATATATTGCGTGCAAGAAGTTGTAATCTAAAATGGCGCTCTATACCGAATCCTCTTTTTAATTTCAATATATATATATATATTTTTAACTAAATTATAATATTCCTCTTTGAAATTTCAATATATACTAAATATATTATTTGCTTTTCAGATAGACTGTAAAAACAGCTGTAGACTAAATCCCAAAAGCCTGTTTTGTTTTTACTATTTTACTTAGCTCTTTTATCAATTCAGGTCGACATGTGCGTTTTATATTCTATTAAAATTAATTATGTTTTGGTATTGAACTGCTAGAATGCCCATAAAATATTAATTCCATTTTATTTCAAAACATACCAAAACAATTAGCTTAACAATAAAAGTAGATTGTTATTGTTTAATAATGCATCTTCTAGGTTGATTGTTAGTCTTTCTTATTTAATCTTGCAAGCAACATATCCAAAGTACTAAACAGTATAAGCACAAGTCGAAAACTTACTTCCAGATCCTCGTAGGTCTTGAATTCCAATATGGCAAAACCATCGATTATCTCCTCTTCAAGCACAGGCGAACGTGGCAATTTCCTTCTTACCGGAGGTGGCGGCCGAGGCGGCGGTTTATCCCTTGGCAGTAATAACGTTGACGATGATGACGTTGAAAGGAGATCTTCATCAAGTGACTCGCCTTCGCTATCACTAGGTGTTGCCATCAAACCCGAATTGCATTCCGGTGAATGTGGCGGATTTAGCAACAACGATGCAATGCTATCCGTTGGTGGCAACAGATTATTGCTACCATTGCTGCTGCTGGTAAAATTACCATTTGAATTATTGCTATCCTCACCCATGCTGCCAGCACTGTTAACATGATACAGCATACCAACTCCTGCACCGCTGCTGTTCATGAGCACAGTGTTGGCATTAACCAAGCCATTTGCGCCGCCGCCGACGACGACCAAGTTTTGATTTCCGGCTACACAGCCGGCAGCGCCTGCAATTAATGTGGCATTTAAGGCATTGGCATTGGCATTGGTGCGACTATCGCGCTCCGCCTGCAAACGCTGGGCACGCTCACGTCTACGCTTTTGTTGCCGCTGCTGCTTGGCATTTAGACTGAGCTGGCCACTGGCCGAGCCATTGCCCGTATTGTTATGACCATTGGTGGCCACTATTGCTGCCGTTGTTGTGGACGACAGTGATGCGGCTGTTGTGCCGCCCAAGCCTGGAGCGCCGGTGCCGGCTGTTAACGTGGAATTATTAACAGCTGGCGGTGTACTTGAATCGGCACTGGTTGTTGCAGCAGCGGCTGCAGCTGCGTTTCTAGCAGCAGCCATAATGGATAACTCTGTGTCGGAATCAAAGTCACTGGCACTTGGACCCAATGATGAGTTGGCTGTTACCGCCAGATTTGGAACTGTAGCAATTGCTGTTGCTGCTGCTATTGGGTTTGTTGTATCCAATGGAAGCATTTGTGATGGCGGTGGAGTTGTTGTTGTGTTTGTTGCTACTAATATTGGTGCATCTGCTGCTGCAGCTGCTATTGTTGCTGTGTTTGTTGTTATTGTTGTTTCGCCTGGAAGTGCTGCTGTGTTGTTTGCTGGCGCTGGTGCGGGCAACATGCATCGTAAAGCAACTGATGCAGAGCAAACTACATTAAGTTGTTGTGGTGAAGGCGGTGGCAGTATTAGCTCTGTTGTTGTTGTTGTTGCTAAGGCTGTTCCTGCTACTGCTGCTGCTTGTGCATTTGTAGCCACAACATTGAATAAGCTGCCGGGCGGCTCAAGCTTATCTGTGGACTGCTGCTGTTGCTGTTGTGTGGATCTTGCTGCGACTGGAGACGGCTGCTGCTGCTGACTGACTACAGATGCTGGCTTCAGTTCCTGCGTTAGGTTCGCTGTAGTATTGCTGCTGCTACTGCTGTTGGTATCCATGTTGCATATGGATTTGCGCCGCCGCTTAATTGTTGCCACTGTCTACAGACTCTACTCCTCAATGGTGTTGCGCTGCTGTCTTGAGCAGTGCTGGTGGTGCGGCTGCAATTGAAATAAACGAGATCCATACAGGTTCCATTGGCTGTTTTGTTGTTGTGGTGTTGCTGCTACTGCTGCTGCTGTAATAGATGTGGAATAGTGTGAGGAGCAGGAGTAGCCTGAAGGCCAGACGAAGCGTGGTTTGTGTAAATCGGTCAAACTTGACGTTTGCAAATTTATGCGTAGCATTCGTCTTGGTTGACACTTATTTTGTGGCCAGGTTTAATGGGAGTCTTGTTGGAGTGTTCTTCGTAAGCGGCTGTGTGTTTTTGATGGCGCCTGTTTCGCAAAAATCGATGGAGTGCTGCCGATGCTGCCTTTTTTTTTTGTTTCGTTTTTCCTTTTATTTTCTCTGCTCTGCTGCTGCTCGTGCACAGTTTTTGTATTCTCTGCTTTCGTACGTTGTTCGTTCTTTTGCTTGCGCTCTCTCTCGCTCGATATTCCTACTACTACTCAATGCCCTCCGTCGTCGTATTTTAATAATAATTTTATATGTTGCTCATTTGTTGCACACACATCAACTATTAAAAACTTTGCATTGATTAGTGATAAAACAGCTTGTGAGCGGTTACTTTTATTTTTATTTATTTGTTTTAAACTATTATTAAAAGGCGCATTTCGTTTTATTAAATTTCTTTGCCCGAAACATACGCACAACTTTTTTTGATGATTTTCTTTGCGTTTTTCTTATTCCCCCTTTTTTTCTTTTTTTTTATGCACTTTCCCACAACTTGGTAGTTTTTTTTTATACACCACGCACTAAACAAAACAAAAATACAAAAACAAATATTAAAAAATATACGCAAAATAATTAAAAGTATTATATGTATGTTTACACTATTGTATTCTTGCGAATATTTGGTGTTGTTTTAAAATTATGGTATTGATATTTATTTCAAGTTCTCTATTTTATTTTTTGCACTTCTTTTTTTTCGTTTTTTTATGCTCTTTTCGTACGTGCGATACGACCGATTTTTTTCATTTTTCTCTATGTTGCTGCTGCTGCTGTTTCTGTCGTCGCTAGCTATAGGCCTGCTCTGTGTGTGGATGTCACAGCGGCAGACGTCGGCTGCGAGAGCGCTCGCGCGCTAGTTCGCAAAGTGTTGTATCGTATATAGCCATCTCGTTTGCACTTTTCTAATTGTGAATGCCGACATAGTTGCCTCTCTACATGTTTGTGTACGCAGCGGCTGCGACAGCGCCGCAAGCAGCAGCACTACATAGCACTGTGCACGTAAAGAAGAAAGATTTTTTGGTTTGGTTTTGTAGACAAGCAACAATTTTTAATTAATTGTTCTCGATTGTTTTATGTAGCACCGCGCACGTCTGAGCACATTAATTATCAAGTTCATTAATTTAATATTAATACTTTGTCACAAAATTAATACTAATTGTGTGTTGAAAAAAAGGCAATTGTGTACCATAACCGAACGAAAACTCTTTGGCCACAAAGCAGTGCTAGAGAACTATCGATGCGGCTATCGATAGTATATATATGTGCTGCGACTATCAAAGTATCAAACACGGCACTATCGATAGAATTTTTAAGTTGCAAATATATTTTTGTTTTTTGAAAATCCCTCAAGATTTATTTGACCAAAATTCTATATCTAATTTTTTTTCTGCTTATGTCATAGTACATACAACAGCAGAGTAACTTTATGAGTAACTAAAATTGCTACGTAGTTCATTTGCCTATCGATAGCACTTGAGAGCTGTAAAGTTATTAAGATTTTTTGAATATTTTGTCTCAGAGTTTCGTTAATTTCGCCATATTAAAAGCAAAATTTTTATTTTAGAGACAGCATTTACTACACCAAAGCTAACTATAATTATTTCACGACCAGTCCCATATTAATACTTTATTAATAAAAATACTAACTAAATTTTTTAATCATTAACGATTAATCGACAATCATATATTGTACAATATAATTTGCAAACAAATTTTATACTTATTCAGGCCTGTTCTAGATTTCGACTCGTTTTGAAAAGTCATAACGAGTGCATTCCGACAAATGGTGTTCTAGATTTCGACCGAGTTCGAATCCACTTCGAATCGTTTTCATTTAGACCAGCTGTGCAGAGCAGCTGTGTTGTTTATGTTTGTTTATATGGCGCTAAATTGAAATGGAAGCGGCATCATACAGCAGCCGTCTTTTAAAAATGGACACGTAGTAAAAACTTAAGCAATTTGTAGTTTGCATTTTAGTTTTAAAAGTATAACATACAATTTTTCGCCAACTCTATGTGTTTATTTTATTTTAGTCGGCAAATTATTTTAAGCAGCAGTTTCAGAGCCACCTTCAGTTACTTCTCTGCTACATTCCGCTTTGTTGAATTGTTGTTTGTTTATTTTCCATAAGCATTTCACAATTGTATTGGTCATGCGGTTAATTATCATCGCTTAAACAGGCACATTTCTTTCTTACAGTCATATTTCGTGTAGTTGACATCGTTGGTGCTTGCAAATTTGCCAACATTTGACAACGTTGGTATTGTGTTTTGCTTAGCACTTCCTTTTTTGCTCCTTCAAAAATGTATTACTCCAATTAACTAAAAAAAGCGGATCATTGTTGTTTGTTTAAAAAGTGCGCCAAATTCCAAGCAAATTTCCAGCTGATCAGCTGATCAACCATCGATAAGTTCACTTGTAGAGTTACCTCAAGTTTTCGAACATCCATTTTCATAATTTAATTTTTCTTTCTGCCAACATCTTTCTGACAGACAAACATTTTTTATTTATTTACCAATTTTGTACAATTTATTTTATATACATATTTTAAGCCATCCATTAATAAAATTATCTTCGAATTTACTTGTGCAACACGACAACACGACTACACAATACACATTTCGAAGTTTTGTTTTGTCTAAATCCAGAACACCTTACTTTCATTCCACTCGTTTTGGTTTTGCATGTATACACAATTTTAATAGACATTTTTTGTCATAAAAATATATAATGAAAATTAACCTTGATTCGTTGAATTGAGCACATCTAAATTTTCTTAAAACATTAAAAAATAATACAAAATTAATTTTGGTGGCATTAATGCGTTTATTTAAGCAAACAAAGCAAAATACTTTTCACTTCGACAGCTGCAAGCCAAACTTTTCATAACGAGTAAACTCTTGTCGGAATCGAAATCTAGAACACCTTTCATTTCGATTCCGACACTTTTTGTCTGAATCGAAATCTAGAACATGCCTGATTAATAGGTATCATTGACAACCAATTTTGTTTGACGATAAGCTAATCAAAATTGTATACTGATCCTGCTGCTGGTCATACAAAATAGTATATGACTTGCTCGAGATAGCTCGTGTTCTGGTTCCAATATACTAACAAATCGAGTTTGCATCCCTTAAAATAAAGTTCATGCGTTTTAAACAGCTGCGCCAAGTATTGACAGTCGTTTGAAATAAACAAATAATTTTAAACTAACTTCAAAAAATAAGCGGACATTTTTCTTAATTATATGTTACTATTTAATGGTTCTCATTTTAACATGAGAATAGGATTTTCAAGTTAATGCAAGCTGTGAGATATAATGTATTATAATAAAATCAGAATAAAGTCGCATATTTGCATGGACGGGTTAGTAAATCCTTTTATGTAATTAAAGTTTGGCCTTACGTCACATAGTAATTATTTCTGTAATTCCACAAAAGCCTTGGTCGGCCGCAGGGCTATTCCAAAATAGGTCCTGGTCCACTCCATGCTGTTGCTGCTTATTGTTGTTGATAAAATTATGATCCCTTATGTGTCGAAACGTAGTTTTGTTTACTAAATGTATTTTGTTGTAGGGCTCATTTTGATAAATATACTGCAACAAACGAGTTAATAAATAAAAATGGCGTACGTAAAGTCGGACGCGGACGACTTTGGGATACCCTGTACCACTAGCTTGCAATAAAATCCGGTACCTTCACAAAAAACCAAAAACAGAAGAATTTTTAAGCAAACATTTTTTTTTTTTTTTTTTTGACATATCGTTTCTATGGGAGCTAAATGATATAGTCAACCGATTTCAGTACAATTTGATACAGTGCTTAAATACCTTAAAAAAGATATACATAAATGCCGAATTTATTTCAAATATCTATACAAACAAACAAAACACATCTATGGGAGCTATATGATCTAGTCAAACGATTTGGATTAAATTAAGTAGAGTGCTTAGGAACTATAAAAAACATAAGAATGTCAAATTTGGTCTCAATATCTTAACAAACAAACGAAACACAACAAATTTTGTTAAAAAATCGATTTTTTGGTAGATCGGACCTATGCGAGCTATATGATATAGTCAACCGATTTTGTTCAAATTTGGCACATTGCTTAAGTGCTCTAAAAAATTTCCAAACGCCAAATCTGGTTACGATATCTTTATTAAAAAACGAAATATAGCGAACTTTTCTTTAAAAAAGCTATTTTGGCCGATCGGTCCTATGGGAGCTATATGATATAGTCAACCGATTTTGATGAAATTTGGCACAGTGATTGGGAACTATAAAAAACTTTCGAATACCAAATTTGGTTACGATATCTTCATAAACAAACGAATTGTTCATCTAAAACTTTTTTTTGTCGAGGTCGTCTCAAATACCCACATGGGAGCTATATAATTTAACCCCGATATCAAAAAAATAAAATAAACTTGTCTCCTATGGAATAATATGGGATCTAATGTGAAAGTTTGGTAACTCTAGCTCTTACCATCTCTGAGATCTAGGCATTCTCACTGACAGACGGACAGACGGACATGGATATATCGACTTCTCTATTCACCCTGATCATATTTTAGGTAACTTTAGGGTGTCTCCGACGTCTCCTTCTATATGTTGCATACATTTTCGGATTGCACAAACTTAATATACCCTTTGTACCATACGGTACAGGGTATAAAAACTTCAAAAAACCGCGGGTGGTTTTACCATAGTTCTGTCCAACGATTAAGAGGAGGCCAGAGAGCATTAAGCTCTACAACTGTGAGGCAGACAGAACCAGCTTGTAACCTAATTTGTTTAATTAAGTTGGAAGAGTAAGAAGTAAGCCGCAACAAGCTTATTGAACTAAACTTAATGAGTTAGAAGAGCGAAAACCTACTGACAGGCAGTATAGCTTACAACATTGAGAGATTCTAGATTTCGATTCCGACAAAAAGTGTCGAAATCGAAATGAAAGGTGTTCTAGATTTCGATTCCGACAAGATTTTATTCGTTATGAAAAGTTTGGTTTGCAGCTGTCGAAATGAAAAGTATTTTGTTTTGTTTGCTGAAATAAACGCATGAATGCCACCAAAATTAATTTTGTATTATTTTTTAATGCTTCAAGAAAATTTAGATGTGCTCAATTGAACGAATTAGGGTTAATTTTCATTATATATTTTTATTACAAAAAATGTCTATTAAAATTGTGTACACATGCAAAACCAAAACGAGTGGAATAAAAGTAAGGTGTTCTGGATTTAGACAAAACAAATCTTCGAAATGTGTATTGTGTAGTCGTGTTGTCGTGTTGCACAAGTAAATTCGAAGATAATTTTATTAATGGATGGTTTCAAATCTTAATATATATAAATTACGTGTCACGTTGTTTGTTCGCGATGAACTCATAAACTACTGAACCGATTTGAATCAATTTTTGCACACCGTGTGCAGTTTGATCCAACTTAAAAGATAGGGTAGATTACATCTCAATTTATAGTCGCAATTATTATTTTATTGCAAATTATTTGTTAATTATTTGACAGTCACAATTATCTGATAGTTCCAATCGATTCTAACAGATGGCGACATTTGTTGATTACATTGAGTAAGTATTCAATAGATGGCGCTATGTTAACAGAACAAACGTTTTATACTAGCTTCAATTTAACAGCATAACTGCCACGTGTTGCTGAGGCCAAGTATAGGTTAAATTTATATTATAGCAAGCGCAATACAGTGAAATTTAATTGTTCTTACTTTTTCAATTTTTAGGTGTTAGCATAGCCGACCACGTGTTACTTAGACTGAAGTATAAATTAAATCCATATCATAGTGAACATAATATAGTGAAATTATTCCTGGTTTTTAATCATTAGAGCTTCACTGTTCGAAATTTTTTGATTAAAATATATCCATGTAAGTATTATTGCCATGCATTAAATCACATTGTATGATATATTTATTTCAATATATGCAAAGCTCCCCACACTATTTGAAAAATTCTACAAATGTTTTTTCTTTTTCATTATTTTTATTTAACCTATTATTATATAAATTATTTTGCATTCCTCATTTTGATGTGTTATAGCAGTATGTTTTTTAGTTCTTTTTTAAATATTTAAACGTTTAAATTATTATTTTCAGTTGAAATGCCACCGAAAAAATCTAACATCAACAACGCGCGAAGCAGAGAAGCACGACCGAAACGTGTTGAAAGAGCTCATCAGTCGGCAGAACAAATCGCAACAAGAAATGCAGCTAATCTTCTTATATATAAAAAAAAGTGTATGTCTGTTTGTATGAGGTTGGACGCCAAACCCTTTGTCCGATTTTAATGGGACTTTTTTTAAAATGTTCAGAAGCTTCCTGGGACGAGAATAGGCTATGTGAAAATATTACAATATTGCGACGAAAATACTAAAAAGGACAATTTGATTTTGCAATACATTTTTTTTTAATTTAGGTTGGCATTGTGTACATTGTCAGATTAACTAATATTTTTTAGTTAATTATTTTTGTCGAAAGGAAACACAAAAATTATAAACGTTATAAATTTTAGTTTATTTAGGCACACAAAATTTCATGAGAATCGGTACAGCCGTTTCGGAGGAGTATGGTAACTAACATTGTGAAACTAGAATTTTATATATAAGAAGAAACTTATGTTTTACGTATTATGGGTGTTCTTATGAACGAGTCGATGAATCTGATTTTTACGTGTGTTAGAGGTCAATGCGGAAGTTTTAAGCCTATTGCGATGAGTTTATAAGAATTGGTTCGTGGGATTATGAATATTGGTTTTTATGTGAACATACTCCTCCGAAACGGCTAGACCGATTCTCATGAAATTTTGTGTGCTTATTGGGCAGGTCTGAGAATCGGCCAACATCTATTTTTCATACCCCTAAGAGATAAGGGTTGCCACTCCTAACATTTTTTTTTCATTTATCGACTATACCTTCATGGTGTGTTCACGGGCGCGAAGTTAGCCGCGAAGCCTTCCACACTTCTGTTTCGCGGACGGCGCGTTACGCAATATTTTTCAATCTGTGGTTTGTCTTGAGTGAACGTGAAAAAATAAAAAAAAAGACATCCTGTCGCCATTATAGGTTAATATTATTATTATCTCCATCAAACATGGTTAAAATGTAAAGATGACGAGTGGTTGAAAATTTTATGATGAAATTAATCCACTCATCGATCAATCGTACGATGTTTTCCAATCGGAAAGATCCCAGATCTAGACGAGCGAGCGAAGCGAGCGTGCCGGAGCGCAGCGGAGGCCGGCTAGTATGTATGTAAAATAATTTGTACAAAATTGGTAAATAAATAAAAAATGTTTGTCTGTCAGGAAGATGTTGGCAGAAAGAAAAATTAAATTAATTAAATGGATGTTCGAAAACTTGAGGTAACTCTACAAGTGAACTTGTTGATCAGCTGATCAGCTGGCAATTTGCTTGGAATTTGGCGCACTTTTTAAACAAACAACAATGATCCGCTTTTTTTAGTTAATTGTAGTAATACATTTTTGAAGGAGCAAAAAAGGAAGTGCTAACCAAAACACAATACCAACGTTGTCAAATGTTGGCAAATTTGCAAGCACCAACGATGTCAACTACAGAAAATACGACTGTGAGAAAGAAATGTGCCTGTTTAAGCGATGATAATTAACCGCATGACCAATACAATTGAACAAAGCGGAATGTAGCAGAGAAGTAACTGAAGGTGACTCTGAAACTGCTGTTTAAAATAATTTGCTGACTAAAATAAAATAAACACATAGAGTTGGCGAAAATTTGTATGTTATTCTTTTAAAACTAAAATGCAAACTACAAATTGCTTAAGTTTTTACTACGTGTCCATTTTTAAAAGACGGCTGCTGTATGATGTCGCTTCCATTTCAATTTAGCGCCATATAAACAAACATAAACAACACAGCTGCTTCAGGTCTAAATGAAAACGATTCGAAGTGGATTCGAACTCGGTCGAAATCTAGAACACCATTTGTCGGAAAGCACTCGTTATGACTTTTCAAAACGAGTCGAAATCTAGAACAGGCCTGAATAAGTTTATTTGAATTAAAAAAGCCTTAATAACTTAGAAACCAATTAAAATTGTGCAACTGCTTAATAGTTACCAGTTTCCAAGCCATACATTTCTGCTTAAACATGTGGTCCCTGTATTTTTAGCCTTCTAAAACTGTTATCGATATATATTACATCAAAATTAATGTAGTATTTTTAATATGAAAAGCTGATATTATTTTTTCTTTTGGTATGGCATTTGCGTGTTTTAGTATTTTGAGTCAACGGTCACACTGCCTGTGCCATGAAAGTGTGAGCGCATTCTCAATTTTGTTTACATTGCCGCCACGCACGAACTAAGCTTATTGGCGTTTTTTTTTTTGTGTTTTAAATAAAATTTTTTTTAACACAAAACGTTTTAAAGACAACGCTTATTTTACGTATACATGCTTTAAATTTGTTAATATTTATTAAATTTATTAAAGTGTTAAAGAACTTTTATTAAAAAGTTAGTTTGTGCATTAAGCCAAACACACATACAAATAAAAGTAAAAGAAAGCGACAAATGTTTAAACTACAAAAGCTGTGCTTATGTTTTTTTTTTGTTTATACAATTATTAAAGTAATCAAGTCTTTATTTAAGTTAAACACTTAACTAAATTTTGTTTGTCTAAAGAAAAAGTGCAAATAGCTGTGGAATTAAAGTTACGTAGTTTTTACAAAATATATTTATTGTTTATATACAAGTTTGCAGGTAAGTTAACTGCTGTATTTTATTTAGTTAGCGCATTAAACATACATAAATATACGAGGAAACCAGTATCTATGTGTGTTTGTTTGCGTGTGCTTGTCGGCTTGTAATATATATATGCAGAGTGAAGCATAGAGCTGAAAACGCGTTTACTTTGTTGTTTTTTTTTTGTTTATATATATTGTATATATATTTTTTTGAGTACATTCACTTCGACTGCTGCCTGCAGCTGATTAGCGTTTTGAGAGTTAGTTTTTGGTATCTAACACCCATAACTACCGAAACGTAGTAGCCACAGTGTCAACAGTTGATCTATCTTACCATATACATAAGAAAGATACATACATCCATGTAGTTTTGTAACTTCGTACCTAAATATTTCCTTAGTATGTGAGCAAGTAACCTCATAGCAGCTCTTTGTAAGCATAGCTCTTGTATGAAATTTTGCTTATAAGTAAATTTTTTGTATGATGTGCTAAATACTTGAAGTATGTACATAAAATGATGACGCTTTAAGCACATACATAAGCTACTGGGAGTATGTGTATGTGTTAAATGTTGACATACATCGCTACATATGTAGATACATACATAGATGCAGATGTGCGCCCCACCTGTTGCACTCTCAGCTACAATTATTGTTGTTTTTGTTGTTGTTTTGGGAAGCATTGAACCCGTTAGTGCACGTACATGTATGTTTGTATATAGTAGTGAATTTATATAACACACATGGACACTTTTGACTATGTGTGTGTGTATTTACAGTTTGCGCTTATGCATTCGTGTTAATAAATAAATATATATAATATGTAGATGTATGTATATTTATATATGTATATAAGCATATACGAATAGAGGCCCATAAACATCTATTATTTTTAATACTCTTTGCAAGAGAGAAAAGTATAAAGTAAACTAAATTTCCTGTGAATAGTTGAATTTCTGGAGTATTTGCTTTAAAAATAATTCAAATTTAGTGTTGATTACAATGGAAACCCTTAAGTTATTATTTGATTAATCTTAAATTTATAACTTAAAACTTTTTGTAGAAATAGAATCAATAAAGTCTATGAATTTAGCTCTTGCTGAGGTTTTTCTTACTTTTTTTATATGAAATTCGAAGATTTGTTGTTAAAAAAGAGTTTTTATTTTGTTTTTGTTATAGTTTTTTGTATTCGTTAACGTATTAGTTGCTTCGAAAAAAAATGCCTTACAAAATTTAGGTAAGTTGTTTTTGATAAATAAATTCGAACAGGAAATACAGATTATTCAAATTCATAAGGACCTAAAATATAATCGATACGATAAAAAAATGTGATTTTCAAGATTTGTTTTTTTTTCTTGGAACTATTAAAATTTGAACAGAAAATTGAGATAGTTTCCATCTTAAAAGCGAAAAATTTTTATTTTGATTAAATTAAATTTTTCTGAAACTTTTTAGTTGTAAAGAAATAATATCTGAGCTAGATATAAGCAATATTTTTATATTATTTCTGCAAATGAAACAAATCGTACATTTATTTTTAAAGTTTTAATGATTGGAGAGTATCTTAGAAGAATTTCGTGCATTTAGTTTCTTTCTTAAGTGTTTTTTTTTTCTGACAATTCTTTGATTTTTATGCAGAAATGATTATGTTCAATGTTAAAATTAATGTTTCAGAATAAATAAAACCTATTTTTTTGTATTTTCAAAACGTGGTATATTTAAAAAGTCTTTTTTGCAAATTGTAAATAATTTGTACAAAAATCATAAGTATAAATTGCTTTGAAGGAACAAAATATACAACTCTACACGGTTTTTGTACTTTTTATACGATATATTTTTTTTTGGTGGTAGTTTAAGATTCCATATACGGAAGTTTTAGAAAAATTCAAAATTTTGAAGTTGCATCGTCCATTTTTTAGACTTTTTAATTTTTGTAATCTCAGATGATCCAATTTATGTTTTTTTAAAATACATATCTTATAATTTTTAGAAAAATATAAATTTTTTAATAAACGATGCTTTTTTGATCGTAGATGATTCAATAAAGCATTGCAATGATTACGCCAAAAAGTCATATTTTTTATCCCTTGCAAAATTGCTGTGTTTCACGTATCTCTCAATATTAAGTGTACAATAATTTTTATAATATACATATTTTTATAAATACATATCTACATTTTTAGAAAAATTAAGATTGTTCCAATTCGTCTATGCTATTGATAAATGTTGACATTTTGCTCTTAGATAATCCAATAAAGAATTGCTGTGATTACTCCAAAAACTCTTTTTTTTGATTCAATAATTTATATAATGTTTTCTTGAAGTATATATATTATTCAATTTTTTTTTTTGATTTCCCAACTATGTCAGCCCCCTTAAAGTAAATATCTATAGGCAAACAGTGGTGTAGAATACTACGAGATATGTTTAAATACATATATAAATTATTTCATTTCAATAAAGTACTATAGTGATTTTAGGTTAGGTAAGGGCGGCAGTTGGGGCCTATCGTCCCTCACTTAGGCCTGGAATAGGCCCGTTGTGATATATAGTGATTTTACTCTTTATCCAAAAATTTCACTATAGTATATTATAACTGGGTCAAAATTTTAAGGAAGAGTTCGTATTTACTTTACTTCTATTTTATCCAAATTTTTTTAGGTAATATTAAAAAAATTGTTGCTAATAGGTGTTAATTAATTTTAGGAAATTCTCGCAGAATTTTGTGGCATATGGTCACACTATGCACGCTTATGGACTTTCAGCCCTAACAGTAAGAACGGGCATACTTAATGATTGACAACTGAAGAGTATATTATATTCGTTTATCTACCGATATCTTTTAATATCAGCATATACTATTATATATGTATATGTATATTTATGCATTTGTATGTACATATATGTACTTATGCACTCAAAAGCTCTCTCACTTTTACCATTCGTCAGCGCTTTATGTTGGAAATTGTTATTTTTGTTGTTGTTGGCTGACTTTTTGCAGCTTTGTTTATTGGCGTAGTTTTTTTTTTATTTTTTTATGTATGCTTGTCACGAGTGACAACAACAACAAAACTGTTTTCTAATTGCTTTCAATGGAGTCGCCATTTTTGTCTCTTTTGTACATTTATTTATACAGTTTGTTGTACTATATGTAAATTGATTTGGTCGTTTATTCTCCCGCCGGAGATGTGCTCATTTATATGGGCGGACAGTTTGAAGCTGTCCACCGTAAATTGTATACAAGTACATGCAGTACATACAAATATGTATGTACCGGATCTGTCTGAAATGTAACTGATTTAACAAAGAAGCGCGCATATTTTTTGACAAAAAATAAAAGATTTAATTTTTCAACCGAAACTCTCTTTAGAGCAATACACTTGACTCAGCAGCGGTAATTAGATATTTGATGATCCCAAAAAATTATAATCTTTTAAGCTGCTTAAAATAGACATTTGTCTTACAGTTGATCATATCATTAATATGACATCTCCACCCAACAAGCATTCGTTTCACAGACCATCTGTCATTTAAAGGAAATCTCTTTCGTAGATTATATTTAAAAGGCATCCCAATAGTAGCGCAAATTGTTGGTAAAATTTTTGAAGCTCCTCAAAAGAGGCATTCATTTTATAGATAGCCATGAGATTAAAAGCAAATCTCTATTCACCGAGATTTCAAAAAGCTAATGCTCACAGTAGCTCAAATACGAAGATTATGGTCTGTAGACAACCCAAAAACAGCACGAAAAGTTTGCATAATCTTTCAAAGATTCTTAAAATATGCATTCGTTTTAAAGTTGGTCATATAAATTGATTGAAATCTTTTTCCAGCAAGCAATTTGTAAAAAGCTAAAAAACATAGTAGGTAAAATATGAAGATTATGTAGAATAGGCAACCCAATAGTAGCGCAGAAAGTTTGTTTAATCTTTCAAGAAGCTCAAAACTGCTTTTGCTGCACAGATGATCATGTTTTAAAGAGAAATTTGTTGCTACCAAGCTTTTTTTTTTAGATCTGTGACTTGCTATTAGCATAAAAAGTATACCTTTTCAAGTTGTTCCCTACAGGCACCTATTTTACAGATGGCCATAAATTTTGCAGAAAATCTCTTTACACAAAGCCATTTTTCAAGTTTACTTGAAGACAACGGTAAATATGTACTACTTTACAGTACCACAAAAAATCTAAACTTTCAAGCTTACAGTCAAACTTTTTCTTGTGCTGGAGATAGGATAGGAAAAAATCGCAAAAAAAAGGAACTCAGGAAAACAAGTTTGACTCTTCTTTAAAAATATTATTGTTTTACAGACGAAGAAAATGTCTTTCTACTAAGACAAGTTATAGTGGCTGCATAATCTTTCAAGCTTTGATTTCATAGACAATAATTACATGTCCACCTTGTAATTTTTCCAGTTTGCAAATAGCTGAAAATCATAGGAGACCACACCGTAAAATATGATGGATTGGTGACATAGTGGGAACACAAAGGTGGAATCTTTAAAGCCGCTCCAAATGCCCATTCATTTCACAGATGACGATATATAATTTGAAGGAATTGCAGTGGCAAACAATTCGTAGCTATATACTTCCTTTTTTTTTAAGAAGACGGAGCTTCTCCTTTGTTGCAAAAGATCTTTTATCTTTGGCATATAATGTCTTCGGGTTATGCTTAGTTAGTATCCAGTCAGTGCTATAATTACGAATAACATTTCCGAGTTATTGCAATGCAACGGGCATGTCAAAAATCTATAATCATAACTTTCTTGGCTTCAAACTGTAATGTTGAAGAATGTTGCAAACATTACTTCATATCTAGATTGTTGGGAAGAATTTAAATTTTATCTATAGTTACGTAAAGGCGTAAAAAGCTTTTCATATTGCGAGTCCTTTAAACTGATTTGATCATGTTTTTAGTTGACTTTATTAAAATGCTTCACAATATGTTTGTTTGTGTAAGATGCATACGTCATCTAGCATCGAGCACATCTTCACTAGTCCGTTACCATTCCAATGTTTGTGGGATGATGCACTTTTTTCAACGACCTGGGGGCTTCTCATCAAAAAAATTAGTTTAACCGGTAGTTAATATATTTATATGTCTTCAGATTTTTTGTTTTGATTTTATGTTTTCTTAAAGAAGAAAACCAATAATGCAAAAGATTTTCTTTATTATTATAATTACCTTCAAGAAATTTACAATGTGATCCAGGTAGTTAAAACTTTAACAGCAATAAGTTGACTTGAAAGGTTTTTCTTTTTTTAAGAATTCTTTATTTTAAACATAATATCCGAACATTAGGGAGAGAGCTTAGTAAACATTTAATTTTATATTCAACATAAAAATTATATAAAATGCTGAACAAAAATAAACGAAATGGCTAGATTAGGCATTATCATCATAATCATTGGCGAGACAACCCTGGTCGGGTCAACTCAGTCCTAAGTCCCCTGCATCTTGATCGACCCCATCCAACCATCTCAACTTCGGTCGTCCTCTTCTTCGATTTCCTACACACAGCCAATCATTATTCGTTTTCGAGGATAGCTGTCCTTTGCTTTAATTAGTTCCATCGTAATCGCTTCGTTTTAAATGCTACTATGTCCGTATAGATTATATAAATCAAGGTTAATTTGTTGTCACCAACGTTTTCTTGGCTGTATACAATTTAAGAACTTCTTCTAACGTATGGAAATCTAAATGCGTTCCTTTGAACCATCAAGCGGAGTCAGTAAAAAGTTCCAGCGCCTTCGAAAAAAGTTTATTAAACATTTCAGCTGCTCTTAGAATAGTTTTGTGAATATTATTGTTACATGCAACATTACTTCAATGTCGCATTTATAATAAGTTTTTAACTTAAATGCTGCAAAGGAGAGCCCTGCCATTTATTTGTACCCTACTATTTTGCGCAAGACCTTCTCTATAAGTTCCTTCTCCAAGTCTTTTTGGGAAAAAGCACCGTTTGTTGTTCTACTAACAGATATTCCTGTTTTCCCAATGGCCTTTTATTTCCATTGCTTTTGCCTCACACGCACTTAGATTTTGCGAAATAGAAAAAATAAAAAACTAATCAAAGCCAATGTTGTTGTTGGAGATTTAACGAGATGTTGTTGTTGTAGCCGCTACCTGACTACCTGCCTATAGGAGGCAAAGTGTGGAGCACATTCAACTGGTTTTTTGCTATTTTGTTTCTCTTTGCAGAGTATATTCATTTTGATGCAGCTTTGCTTTAAAAAAGGTGTAGACTGCTTTTGGGTTTGGCATCGGTTCAATCTTGAGTTTAACTAAGATAATAAGTTTTTCCAACAATGTGTAGAAATATTTTTTGCTAGCTGCGGGTTTGTTTTACACAACATTTTATCTTTTAAGAAACAATTTTTGTTCTTTAACACAAACATTTTTTTGGAAAAAGGCTCGATGCAGTATTTGGCTGAAGTCCAAAAAAAATAAAGCTCGCTATCAGATCACTATAAATATACTTTTTCGAATTTGTTTCAACACT
Source organism: Chymomyza amoena (assembly GCA_037043745.1). Taxonomy (NCBI): domain Eukaryota; kingdom Metazoa; phylum Arthropoda; class Insecta; order Diptera; family Drosophilidae; genus Chymomyza; species Chymomyza amoena. The sequence continues at coordinate 197,037 of JBAMAX010002010.1, forward strand.
GTTTTACGCATACGAAATTAGAGATTTTACTTAGGTATCATAACTCATATAATTTTTAAAATAAAAATCATAAAATAATTATTATTTTTTCATTAAAACTGCAAAATAATTCTTATTTTTCAACTTTTAAATAAAAATTATGAAATAAGACTTAAATGCAAATTTTTATTTTTTAAGGAACGTTTCCTTTTAATTCCTTTAATTATTTAATTTCAAAAATAACAGCTAAACTTTTTTTTATAAAAATTAATCCTTATTCCGCCAGTGGCGGATCCACGGGAGGTTTTCGAATCCGGACCCTCCGCCCCAAAAGTTAAAAAAATGGAAACACTGCCTTTGGCGATCTCGACATATGTATACACTTCAATTTGAAGAACGCCGCTAAAACAAAATCCTGGGGATGCATCTTATGTATTTTGATAGGCCGAATCCATAACAGCTTCTGATAGCGAGTCTGGTTTTTATTTTAACCTCAAAACACTGCATAAAAAAAATTTGGTTTGGAAGCTATCTTAAAAACCTGACGTGCTGAGTTTTTTTTTAATATCGCATTCGGATTCATGAAAAACATCGTAGAACGATAGTCTCAAAAAAAAGTGTGTCGTGTTTTTTGAGGTTAATGTAGAACTTATATTCTTCTGTTAGTGTATTATTTAGAAAACATACATATGCTTCGTCCCCAGAGCACCTAGAGCACGACTTAGAACACGATCCCTAGTTCACGATTACAAGACCAGCCAAGTTGTTCGTGCAACCGGAAAAATATCTACAACATCAAGAGCTACAGCCCTAAGAGCTAGAAATAACTTTTTTTTATATTTCAAGTGGCTTTACCAATACTATAAATTGTTATATGTTAGTAATAATTTTAGATCATCTTTCCAATAACTTGGCTAGAACTTTTTTTTTAAAACTATCGTCAATGAATTTTTAATGTAAGCTTTATATACAAAAAGTTGTGCACTTTACTACCCAGCCTTTGAGATTAAATAATATAAAATTTACATAGATGTGACTAAAACTGCTCAAGTGTTTCAAATTGTTGCACACTTTGAACGTTCTACATATGTACCTATATATTTTTTTTGTATCTTATCTATCAAAATTGTAATTGGATTATGATTCTAAAACTTCATTTGACATCGCAACATCTACTGTGTAGTAGCTTCAAAGTTCCTAAGAGAAACCCACTTATTCCAGTTTATAACTTTTCATAAAAAATTATCATAAGCAATCTATTGTAGGTAGTATTATACGTTAATTCAACATATATACATACATACATTCATTTAAAATATATTAATATAATAGGGTCAACACACAAAGAAGACGCATCTTTTATAAGTATGTATTTATATATGGGTAAAGGCAACGATCTCAGCGCGTCACAGACAATCCAAACAAAAAAGAAAAAAAGAAAAAGAGAATACATAACAACAACATAAAATAAAAAAAAATAAAAACGAGTAAGGAAAGTTTTTTGAAGGCATGCCGAAATTTACATACACTTAAAAAGCTATTTTATAACTTCGGTACAACGTAAATTGAGATGATTTAAGTTGGGCTCTTCCACTTTCAACTCGTAAAGTGTGGGTTTTATTAGAACATGCCTGAAATCTTTTTTCTTCTTTATTATATGGACAGATGTTAAACATTGGCTGATTAATCCACTTACAGATTATAAAACATCAATACGACAAATAACGAACATAACTATATTATTGCTACGATGCACAGTGGGCAGGAATGGAAAAATACATGCAATAAAACGCAGCGAACTATTAATGTTGAAGTGAAAGAGCTTTAAAAAAAATAAAACTTTTTGTTGAATTTAAGTACGAGCAAAGAATTAACTCATCGAATGCAAATGGAACATAGGAATACTTTAATTGAATTTCGAATTAAATTAATTTAAAGAGCTTTTTTTTTTATTTTTTTTTTTACATATGTATAACAAACTTTTTAAAGGAATTTGTAGATTTGGAAAAGCTACAATTTATTTCGACCGATTGCATATAAAACTTAGGGAAAAATCATTTCATTGAATTCATTTTTAAAGTTGAAATTATTTATGAAATGTGCAGCTTATGCGACTGAAACATACTTCATACAATAAATTAAATTACGGATTTTACGTGTTTCAAAACAAAACTTCTAATGAAATTCGGTGTCTTGTAATTATTGATTGACTTCTGAAATGATCTGGAACATAAATTTAATTTCTAACCTATATGTATAAATAAAACTTACATTGTGTAAATAGTCGATGTTCTCACCAATGCGGCAACCGATTTCGTTTCTGTAACTTGCATAAGTTAGAGGGAGTCCATACGAAGGTTTTTTTGTGATTGTTATATGTGTGCGTGCTTTGGTGCGTGAGCTATGGCCGTTTGGGTGGATGGGTTTAGTTTTCATAAATTACCTCTATATAGGCGAAACAGTCATTCACTCAAACGGGCTTAACTCACACACCAAAGCACGCACACACATAAGAACCAAATATGTGAATAAAGGCAGCGATATGCCCGTGTTTGGAGTTGCGGATGCAAAACACAGTTACTAGCTCAAAGTATGTCGTGACACTTCAAGCGACATTTGACTGTTGTGACATTTCAAGCGACAACACCACTTTGTTGCTCAAATCATTCTGAATTAAGTGTGTTTATCAAAGAGAATTTGATTTTAATGCATTTTGCCGTGAAAAATTTGTTAAAAAAAAAGTGTAAAGAAATGGTTCGAACCCGTAGTAATTTGGGTCGTCGTTCACGTGCAGTTACAAATGCTGCTGTGTTTAGAGTTTCTCAAAGTGATGAACAGCGTGCAATTAACAATGCATCTGTTCGAAATATCAATCAAAGTCGACGGGCTGTGCGAAATCCAGTTCCACGTTGGTATGTGCGAGGTACTGTAGAACGTGCAGCATTCAATTATGAAGCGAACTATGATTACATTTCTCAGGGGAAGGTTTCAATTGAATCAATGGCTACTGTCATTACTGGCAGTCATTGCATGGCATTTACATTCAAACATGAGAGCCCAGGCTTATGTAGTGTAAACGGACAAGTAAAATTACCGGCATTTGATGCTCCACCAGAACCTTGGAGGTACACCAGAATCGAATAATTTTTTGGCAAATATTCAGGCGTACAATTCATGCTTTCAAATGACTTCTTTTGGTGCGACAAATATGACAAAACAACGTTTGTCGGGTCAGCTAGTTTAATTTATTTTTAAAATGCCAATATTTTTATAAGTTTCGGAGTTTTGAAAAAAAGCTATGTATGTAGGTGATATATGTAAAATAATTGCACAGCATTAGTTTATCGAATACAGATGAAACGAAATGGAAATTATTCTTTTTTCAGATTCATTTTTTTTCAAGCCAAAAAATATTTTTTAAGAAATTTTGATATTTGGAATAAATTTATATTTATTGGACTGAAGTATAGTATTTCTATAGAAATTAAATTTGGTTTTCTTTTAATTTCCATTTTTATCAAATTCATAGTATTAAAAAAAATATTTCTTATATAAATATTTTCTTGACTTAAAAAAATTGTCTTATTTGTTTGAAATGATCTGGAACATGAATAAAATTTTTGAATTAATTAATTTCATATAAAATTTTTTTATCATCTTCCGAGTTTTGAAAAAGTATTTGATTGGGTTTAAATATGACCAAGTAATAAATGGTTTATAGAATGCAGATAAAATATAGAAGCAAACAGCCTAATAAAATTTAAAAAAATACTACATTATTTTAATTAAATATGTTTTTTATTTGGAAGCCAAAGCGGCTCTCAGTACATCATAAGTGTTAAAAAAATTATAAAATATAGTCGAACTTCCCCATAGATAATTCGCATGTGAGCAAAAAGAAATTTTACGCTTTTTAGTGTTATTTAAAAAAGGAAATTCCTCAATTACATTTTTTTTTAATCCATAACTTTGGATTATGGATACCTTTTAACTGAATAAAATAACTCGCAATAAAATTGTTAGAGATGATATAATACTTTATCCAATCTTTTTTTACGGTTTTTTTTCATTATAAGATTTAATTCAGATGCGTTATAAAAATTATAAACAAAAATTAATTATGCTTCAAAAATTGTTCGTTATACTGCAAAACTCGGAACATGTAAATTCCTTATAAGGAAATATAATTCTTTTATTGTTACGTATATATCGTATATACAAAAATTTCTATTAGAGGGAAGTTACTCTTAGTATAAAGCTGTATAAGAGTAAATTATAAGAATGCACAATGGAACTTATAGTAAGTATCAAAGAGGCCTCTGCACAGGAGTTTAAATACGGTAAATAGCGCAAAAGGAATAATCTTTTAAGGTTATCAACAATTGTATGTATTAGTTTAACAGATAATCATATTATTTAAAAGAAATCTCTTTCGGCGAAGCTGTTTCTTTAGGCTTGTAAAGCGCTACTAATAGATGGGGAAGCCCATAGTACTCTGCAAATTTTGTCTAATTACACTATGCAACATTTCCGAGGTCATCGGCAGGAAACAACTTCTCTTTTTGCTTTTTTTGGAGTACATTCTGAAACTAGAGAAACCCGCAAAGGATTTTGCTAAAAGTCATCAATAAGGTATTTTTTTAATATCGGCCAAATTTCCATTCCAACGTGATTTTTCGAAGATAAGACCATTTTAATCAAGTCCACATATCTTAAACCGTTCAAAAAATTTTTTTTAATGTCTTGTGCAAAGTTTTAGATGCGAATAAGTATAAATAAACCCGGAAGACACTGAATATGATGGACGCACTGACAGAAATGTAGCTCTGGATTCTCTTTCTAGCTCGGACGATACAGAGTCAGACCATGACTTTGAACCACCACCAAAAAAATCGAAACCACAACAAGCGTCAACTTCAATGGATATCGATTGATACTTTTATTTTTCCTTTTTTTTTTGTAACTTTTATATACTGAGCAAATAAATTTCATGATAAAAATCAAACTACTAGTGTATGTTTTTAGAAAAAAATGTTCTGCAAAATAGTTGACTTTCGTAATACCAAAAGGTATTAAGGAATGTTCGGATGCAGTTGGCATGCGCAAGAGAGTTTTGATTGTTACTGGCAATTATTTTTCTAAATATAGGAATGCTAGACTCCCAATAGTTTAGCTGTGTATAGTAAGAAGCATAAAAATATGGTAATTTTTTAAAAATATTAGTAATTTTGTGACACTCGATACAGTTTCGTTTTGGTGTCTGTTCTACAATTTATTTATCTTTGACAACATCCAAAACTTTTCTGAAGATATGAAAACAAAATTCCGAACGGTCTACGATATGTAGACTCCATAAAAATGGTCTTATTCCCAAAAAATCAGGTTTGAGCGGAAAAATTGCGAATATAAAAAAACTACCTTATTGATGACTTTGAGCAAAATCCTTTGGGGGTTTCTCTAGTTTCAGGATGTACTCCAAAAAAAGCGAAAAGAGAAGTTGTTTCCATTGTTTGTGTTGCACTGTGTTATCAAACATATGATACGTAATATTTTCAAAGACAAGTCAATTTTATAAACTTTTGAGCTCGAATATTTCATTTATTAAGATTCATTAAGACATGTAGAATGCCCCCGAAAGAAGTCACGTCTCAAGTTTGAACATATCTTTCACCTTTATTGATATTATTTATATTAAAAAGTCTCAATATCGTCGAGATGGCTTCAAAAACAATCTGGGATAAAATAATGTGTTCTTCAACATGTTTTGTAGAATGACGCAGAATCTGACAAGCAAATCGAAATACCAAAATAATAACATTCAACTTTGTCATTAGAGTCTTCTATGATTTTTGAAGTCATTTTTAAAGCAATATTTAATTCTTCGGCGAAACCAAACTATTCCGGATGATAGTATATAATTTGTTTGTAATAGTTCTTAAGTGGTGTAGTCACAATACCAAACACTTTCAAACCAAAAAAATGTGTTCTTTAACATGTAATGTACCCGGTCATTGATAACAAATTGTTAGTTTCAGAAATTATCATGAAAATTGCGGACCTCTATTATAATAGCTAGGTCAACTTTGCTAACAATATCTTCTATGTTTTCAGAATCTTTTGTAACTATGTTTAGCAAAAATCTTTTGTACTGCATAGATATTAGTTATTGGCAAAAAAAAAATGTCACTTGGTTTCTTCATAGCTGCTTTATAAAGCCATCAATGTAAACTAAGCTGAGATTTTAACACCTTCTCGATTCCGGAATATATTAAAATTCTCAAGGCATATTTAGCAATTGAACCTATATTTGATTGCTAACCATATTTTGTTTTGTTGTTATTGTTTATTATACTATCAGAAGCATACTTAAAATTATATTGATTATATTAAAATAGGTTTTCAATTTATGAGTTTTGAGTACACATTATTATCAGTGGGCGTATATAGTACACTATGCTTTCTCTATCTGTTACCGATTTGGTTTGTACATATTACTTATGTACTATTAATTTGTTGGTACATAAGTATTAAGAAATCAACCAAATGCTCGGAGCGTATTTATTTTCAATCGTGTACTTGGAAAGAACTTGCTTTTGGCACAAATTATAAGATATTTATTTCGTGGATTCTTGGGAAAATATTTGTGTTACATTTATTGTTTTGAAGTTATCTTTTTAATGAGGGAATACCTAGTACTCGATTAAATGACTAATGCTTTATATGATAGCAGTTGTTGCTATGCAACCAAAATTGGCTTCTTAGTCATACTTTCTTTTTGGGATTTGTAAACAATTTTTATAGTACATTAAATGCTGAAAACTCAGCAAACTATGCGAACTCAGCGATAAAAAACAATTTTAAATTGCAAACGTTTTTAAAACAAGTGACATAAATTAATAATTACTTTGTAATAGTATTGAAAAAATTCGGGATATTTTTGCTGTACTACAGTTTATTGTTGCTTACTTTATTAGTCGGACACTTTTGCATTTTCGCCCAACCAAAATAAAGATATAGTAAAGATTTTTTCCGACTCTGGTGTTAAGTATCCTCTAGGTTGTCCCTGAGCAACCGTTGTGGGCAATTAGCTAATTGTGAGAAGGCGAATCTTGGCTTCCTGGCCGAAAAACGGATTCTGCAGTGGGCCAATAACCCACTCAGGTAAAAATACTTAGGAGACTAGGAATACCGACCAGCATTTAATTTCGAGCTTCCTAGGTCACACCACCCTTGAAGCCCTAACCCCCCTCTTCATTTTTAATGCCTTTCTTTTCCTTAACAAAGAGAGACTTGGAAGACTATGAATGCCAAACAGATTTGACATTCAAGCTTCCTAGGGCACACCCCCTCCCCTTGCACCCCTTACCTATTCATTTTTCAAGCTTTTATCTTTCTTAAAAAATGTTGCAACACAGTGGATCCCATTGTCTTTGAGTGATCGCCTTTTATTGATTTGGTTTATTGATTTCCGACACGCTTGCGTGTTCCCTCGCTATCCGGTACACTGAAGTACCCAGTTAGTCGTCTACGACCGCATTGAGTGGTAATAGACAACAATAGATACGTTCCTTGGGCTTAGTTTTGCAATTCATTTAGAAGATCATATTTTTGGGATTAAAACCGTCTTTATAGAAATTGTGAACAATTTTTTCAAAATCGTTAATTTTGCAGCTGACTTCAAAGGACAACCAAAGTAGTTCTCATTTTTCCCATTTAATTTTCGAACGAGGGATACATTGTACTTGCTTCATTGAAAATTTATTTTTATTTCATTAAATATAATATTTTTTTAAATCTCCTTAACATAAAAAGATTTAAAAAGTTTTTTTATATCTACCACATATTTCTATTAAAGCTTTTGTTCTTGTGACAGCTATAATAACTATATTTAATTGAGAGTAACTTTATTAATTATGGTAATTAATAACTAGCTTTTTTAAATGCCTAATTATGGCTTGCATATGCTTATAATTCTCTTAATAAATACCTTATTTATACTTTCATTAATTACGTTAATTAAAAACTCTGTTGGTGTAATTAATATTTTTTTATTGCAATATTAATTTTTCTTCTTTTTTTTGCTGCTCTTTTAGCAAAATGGCGGAACGTCGCGGCACAAAAGCTTTGGAACAATGGTGCAGACGCATGACAGAGGGATATTCCGGTGTTAAGATCGAGAACATGACGACATCGTGGCGGGATGGGCTTGCCTTCTGTGCGATTATTCATCATTTTCGGCCAGATTTAATGTAAGTAGAAACTGGTTTTTGTTGTCGGTTTTTTTTTTTGTGTGTTCATTAGACTTTCTACAGTTTTTAAAAAAAAAAGTTTGTATAAAGATTCTCAGAATACATAACTCTTATTTAAGTACTACTACAAAGAATTAAAACAAAAGCATTGGAAACCATATTTAGATATGGTATTCATACAGTCGCATACAATGGGGTTTTCTGCTGAAACTATTATAAGATCTTTGCAGCTGAGGCTTTTGTAGCGCCTAGCCTTACTTTCAACATATTGTACAATACAATTATAATTAAATATCATCATTACTTTTACTTTCCAAACTCAATGTTTGTCATGGTCAAAAATTTTTTTTTTCTTTCTTTTTGAGGAAAATTTATATTATAAGAAAAAAAATGTCGGCAAACGTGATTTATGCCATAAACTACTACATAAATGCCTCTACATAGGAGTATCTATATATCTAATTTGGTAACCGTAGCTCTTAAAAATCATTAATTACCTACATATATGTGCATGGAAACATTCGCGTGTATATTTGAACAGAAATGGGCAAAAGTTTTAAACATGTGTTGTTTGGTACATATAGTATGTACATAGTATATAGTATATACGGAAACTCGGCTCAATTCGAGCTTACTACATACCCAAATTTGGTTAACTTTAACAGCTATAGACTTTGAGTTGTCGATTGTATTATTGGATGCATTATTATTATTAATATTATTTAACTAGCCTTAGCTTGCCAAAAAGCTTTCAATTTTTATTAAGAACAGAAATCAGCTGTCCAATTATACAAAAAATTAGATATCTTTAGACACTTTGCCTAGTATGTTCTCACCCTTTATAAAGGCTGTTTCAATGGGCGCGCCTGGATATCAAATTTAAGTATAAAACAAATTGCGACTCAATTTCGGCTATTTTGTGTCGAATGTTGTTCTTGAGCTCCTAAATTGTCTTTAAAACATTTTCGTAGACGAGCGGCTTTACATATTAAAAAAATAATAGCATTACCTCGATGACCTCAAGATAAAAATGTAGACCGAGGAACTTTTCAAGAGCGAGTTTGGTGGTTTCGTGGGTTCCTGAAACATCATATCCACCAAGTCCTTATTCTCGATTTGCGGCCACAAAAAATCGGTGATTATCGTCCGATATCGATTACCGTCCGTTCGCAACCTCGACGAAATACGGGTCGATGCTGCCGCCAAACCAAAGTCCGCAACTTATAGGGATTTTTTGTATGTATAATGGGGTTTCCAAAACCCGCCATTCCGCCATTTTATAATTTTGAAATTTTAATCCCATATTCGTTATTAGCGACCCCGAAAGACCATATTTGCATTCCCAACTCGAACTTTTAACAAAAAATGTTTTTTTAGTTTAGGCGACCACCCATTTGTCCGCCATTTTGTAATTTTGGAATTCTAAGGACAGATTCGGAATTAGCGATCCTGAAAACGCATATTTGCATACCCAACTCGAGCTTTAAAAAAAATAACACATCTTAGGTCCGCCATTATAAAATTTTAAAAACTAATATGCGACCCCGAAAAACGTATATCCATAATGCAATTGGGATAGTTTCTTGAACCTACTTTAGTTATAGGAACCAAGCCGGTCGAGTTTGTTTCTTGGCGGGATCTCTACTTTTCTCTTAGCGGGCTCACACTAGTAAAATTAGGTGGCTTTTAAGCTTTTTTTGTAAGTATAAACATATCTATAGAAACCGACATTTTTCCCCAATTTGGTGGCTTACATATTTGTTTAGCTTATACATATGGATTCTATTTATATAGAGTACTAACACATTTAAAATAAAAAGGAATTCAGCAGTGGAGACCTTCTAGCTGTACCCATATAAAAGTCTATAGAAATTTGTGATGAAATTATTGTAATAATTTAATTTAGTTAAAAGAAACTTATATTTTTTCTTTGCGAAAATAGTCGTGACTTTAATGGTAGTAACTTGCGATCTTTTACCACGAAATCTTAAGCGCTTACATAAGATTCCTTGAGAATAAAGCGCAGCTTTCAAAATGACGCAACAAAGGTTCATACAAACTTTGAATTTGTTTTTTTTTTGTATTACCTTTCACTTAAATAAGGTCCATTAGGTAAAAGTTTAAATAAAATAAAACTGAAGAAATTGCCTTCAATATCATCTTGATCTCTAATGGATTCAATGAAAGTTTATCGTTTTAGAGAGAGCTTTAAGATATTACTAATTTGCATTTACATTTTTTATTCTGATATTCATTTTATAATAAACATTTTTTATTTTTCCATTACTTTTCATTTAGATTACAAAAAGTCTTTTTTTTTAGATAGAATAAGTTTTTCACAAAATCGAATAACAATCTACTTCCAAATTCGGAATACGTAAATAATAGACTACCTTTATAAGATATAGAAATACTTTAGAATTTTTGTTCTCGCACTTTTTGTTCGCCTTTTCAACAAATTTATGTATATTTTTGGATCTAATAGTCATATTATTGTTTGACAATGGCCTCAGGGTCGTCCAGAAAAAAGTAGTGTCCGATAATGAGTATCTACGTCTTAGAATTCCGAATAAAAATAAATAATTGTCTTAAAATTATGTAGGATCTTGGGAGTTTTCTTAAACTCTTCAAAAAAATACGAGGTACTTGGCCCCTATTGACAATAGTATTATTGATATTGATATTACTAATATCGATGTTTCAATCTTCACCAATCTAATTTGCTATCTACAAAATTAAACTGAGTCAACTGACGTCACAACATTTTGGTCTCACAGTTTTTAAAAGTCTCTTCATTATTGTTTGACCTTGGCTATAGTAAATGACTTCAAGACAAAAGCAATAATACTTTTAGTTATTAACGTTACGAGAAACCCTTTTGTTTTAACGTTTTACTCAACACTTAATTGAGTTGGTAATAATTTCTGCGCTTATCTGCTCTTACTGCGAGCTAATTTACCAGCACTATCAAATTGTAGCTTTTTTTCTTCTAAATTAATCGTGACTACGTGCCTCAGTTTTTTTTTTTTTTTTTGCGCTTTTGAGTACGACAGTTGATCTTTATCTTTTGTATCTACGAGTTAATGTGCCGCATTTAGTGATACTAAATAGCTAATTAAGCTGGCACTTCCTGAAAAACACTTGATTTTATCAGAAACATTTTTTCTTGTATTTACTTTGCAGTGAATTTGATAAACTTAATAAAGAAGATATCTTCCACAATAATGAGCTGGCATTTAGCACAGCGGAAAAGTTTTTGGGCATACCGGCTCTACTGGATGCCGTTGATATGGTCGCCTACGAAGTGCCCGACAGATTATCAATACTGACATACTTATCGCAGTTCTATCAGGTGTTTGCGCACTCACACAGCCACACACAAGGTAAGTTCTTTTTTTAAAAGCCTCGAAGAATTAGAGCGCAGTCCGTCGAATTGGAGCAGCGTTGTTTATTTTTTGTTTTTATGCCGTTTCCATTAAGTGCAGATTGTCTGTCAGACGTCTTAACTGAAAAAAAAGAGAGAGACTAAAAGCAACAACCAACCATAAACCTAGTTACAAAGCAATCATGGAAGACCAACTATAAAGCCCAGTTGGATTAGTGCTAGCCTCATAAAAAAAAAAAACAAAAACAAAACAATTTCAAATGCAAACCGCTTAAAAATTCCCAAAGCATTTAAAACGTTTCCAAAGAAGCAAATAAATAAGACACTTTGTGAGATCACAGCATTAGTACTTGATTTTTTTCACTATTTAATTCGATCATATTCGCTTTCATCTTGATTTCATATAACAAATGAAGAAATACAAACAGACTGACTGACTGGCAGAAAATATTGTAGCAATAAAAATAATAAATGTATCAATTAGACCTTAATGAAAACAAAATATCGTGTACTCTTTATAGAGCGGAATGTTGACTTTCTTATCCATTTGGCAGTCGGTAACAAATTAGTGGGCTTGTCATTTCCATGAGTATTTTGATGAATGGGATTTGCGATGTGTTAAACTCTTTGTACCAGCCCTTATAATCTCTTCATAAAATGCATTATTTTTGAAAGTTTGTGTTGAGATGATGTCTAGTAAGGAACTTATGAAAAAAAGTTAAGTTCGTGACGCATCTAAAAAAAATTCTGATGGGGATTCAAGTCAAGCTTCAAGAGTCTCTTGTGTGATATTCTCATTGTATGGTAATTGCTTAAGAATCAGATTGACTGACTTTATTAATCAAGTCACGCAAACGCAAACAATAAATAGTCTTCGTGAACCTCAAAGCTAAAGAACTTTGAGATGAAACTGATCTGCATACCACCTCGGATAACGTTTTGGGACCAAACGTTTATGAGCTGTTTTTATACCCTGTACCGTATGGTCCAAGGGTATATTAAGTTTGTGCAAGCCGAAACTGTATGTAACATATAGAAGGAGACGTCGGAGACATCCCAAAGTTACCTAAAATATGATCAGGGTGAATAGAGAAGTCGATATACCCATGTCCGTCTGTCCGTCTGTCCGTCCGTCCGTCCGTCCGTCCGTGTGAACGCCTAGATCTCAGAGATGGTAAGAGCTAGAGTTACCAAACTTTCACATTAGATCCCATATTATTCCATAGGAGGCAAGTTTATTTTATTTTTTTGATATCGGGGTTAAATTATATAGCTCCCATAGGGGTGTTTGAGACGACCTCGACAAAAAAAAGCGTTTTAGATGAATAATTCGTTTGTTTATAAAGATATCGTAACCAAATTTGGTATTCGAAAGTTTTTTATAGTTCCCAATCACTGTACCAAATTTGATCAAAATCGGTTGACTATATCATATAGCTCCCATAGGACCGATCGGCCAAAATAACTTTTTTAAAGAAAAGTTCGCTATATTTCGTTTTTTAATTAAGATATCGTAACCAGATTTGGCGTTTGGAAATTTTTTATACCACTTAAGCAATGTGCCAAATTTGAACAAAATCGGTTGACCATATCATGTAGCTCCCATAGGTCCGATCTTCCAAAAAATCGATTTTTTAACTAAATTTGTTGTGTTTCGTTTGTTTGTTAAGATATTGGGACCAAATTTGATATTAGTGAGTTTTTTATAGTTCCTAAGCACTGTACTCAATTTAATCCAAATCGTTTGACTAGATCATATAGCTCCCAAAGGACCAATCGGTCCAAAAACACGTTTTTTATACAAAATTCGATGTGTTTTGTTTGTTTGTAAAGATATTTGAAATAAATTTGGCATTCATAGCTTTTTTAAGGTATTTAAGCACTGTGTCAAATTTTATTGAAATCGGTTGACTATATCATATAGCTCCCATAGGAACGATCGGTCAAAAAAAAATTTTTGCTTAAAAATTCCTCTGTTTTTGGTTTTTTGTGAAGAAATCGGACTTTATTACAAGCTAGTGGTACAGGGTATCCTAAAGTCGTCCGCGCCCGACTTTACGTCCGCCATTTTTTTATATGAAGTTTTGTTTTGTTTTCGTGTCTTGTTAAGCTTAATTTTTTGGATATAAATTAAGAATAACAATTTATCCTTTTTTCGGGTAGTTCTTTCGAAAATATGATATATAGTAGTTTGCACTTTCATCCAAAGCCTTTTTTCCCTTTAATTTTTTTTAACCACATAACTCTTATTTGCGATCCCTGATATAAATTGACCATATAAGGTTAGGCCTCTGAAGAACTTTTTGAAAAATTTTATAAAATTAAAAAATGCAGAAAGTTTTTATGTATAGTTTGTGAACGGAAGCGAATGCAGCTGTTCCGCGCACCCCACAACATCAGAGTTTTTTATAAATTTTGCTGATGTTTAATCAGATATCACCTTGGTATGAGTTAAAATTTAAAGTTGAATTTCGATAAAAATCTAATAAGCAAAAATAATAAGCATGAGAATAAACTGACCGAGTTATTGACCCGTACAGCTGCGTAGAGTATTTGAACTTTGGCCTTAGTTAGTTTTAGTTGCTGCTTCCATTTTATCATAAGAGGTGTGTTCAAAAAGTAAGGTAACTTAAGCAATTTCGCGGGCAACGTATTTTCGATTATCGATTTTGTTTTGTTGTGTTGGTACACTCTTCCCGAACATCTGTACCAAATTTCAAGTGAATGACATTTTTTGTTTGGTTGTGAGAGGCGTAAAGGTTATAAGTGTTTTGCGTGCTCGGCGATTTTTTGCTATCGAAAAATATGGATAAACGGATTTGCATCAAATTTTAAGTAAAAAATGGCGGACGTAAAGTCGGGCGCGGACGACTTTAGGATACCCTGTACCACTAGCTTGTAATAAAGTCCGATTTCTTCACAAAAAACCAAAAACAGAAGAATTTTTAAGCAAAAATTTTTTTTTTGACCGATCGTTCCTATGGGAGCTATATGATATAGTCAACCGATTTCAATAAAATTTGACACAATGCTTAAATACCTTAAAAAAGATCTGAATGCCAAATTTATTTCAAATATCTTTACAAACAAACAAAATACATCGAATTTTGTATAAAAAACGTGTTTTTGGACCGATTGGTCCTATGGGAGCTATATGATCTAGTCAAACGATTTGGATTAAATTTGGTACAGTGCTTAGGAACTATAAAATACTCACGAATGTCAAATTTGGTCCCAATATCGTAACAAACAAACGAAACGCAACAAATTTTGTTAAAAAATCGATTTTTTGGAAGATCGGACCTATGGGAGCTATATGATATAGTCAACCGATTTTGTTCAAATTTGGCACATTGCTTAAGTGGTCTAAAAAATTTCCAAACGCCAAATCTGGTTACGATATCTTAATTAAAAAACGAAATATAGCGAATTTTTCTTTACAAAAGTTATTTTGGCCGATCGGTCCTATGGGAGCTATATGATATAGTAAACCGATTTCGATCAAATTTGGTACAGTGATTGGGAACTATAAAAAACTTTCGAACACCAAATTTCTTCATAAACAAACGAATTATTCATCTAAAACGCTTTTTTTTGTCGAGGTCGTCTCAAACACCCCCATGGGAGCTATATAATTTATCCCCGATATCAAAAAAATAAAATAAACTTGCCTCCTATGGAATAATATGGGATCTAATGTGAAAGTTTGGTAACTCTAGCTCTTACCATCTCTGAGATCTAGGCGTTCACACGGACGGACAGACGGACATGGGTATATCGACTTCTCTATTCACCCTGATCATATTTTAGGTAACTTTCGAGTGTCTCCGACGTCTCCTTCTATATGTTACATACATTTTCGGCTTGCACAAACTTAATATACCCTTAGTACCATACGGTACAGGGTATAAAAACGTGTTTTTGGACCGATTGGTCCTATGATCTAGTCAAACGATTTGGATTGAATTTGGTACAGTGCTTAGGAACTATGAAATACTCACGAATGTCAAATTTGGTCCCAATATCTTAACAAACAAACGAAACACAACAAATTTTGTTAAAAAATCGATTTTTTGGAAGATCGGACCTATGGGAGCTATATGATATAGTCAACCGATTTTGTTTAAATTTGGCACATTGCTTAAGTGGTCTAAAAAATTTCCAAACGCCAAATCTGGTTAGGATATCTTTATTAAAAAACGAAATATAGCGAATTTTTCTTTAAAAAAGTTATTTTGGCCGATCGGTCCTATGGGAGCTATATGATATAGTCAACCGATTTCGATCAAATTTGGTACAGTGATTGGGAATATATAATATATATAAAAAACTTTCGAATACCAAATTTCGTTACGATATCTTCATAAACAAACGAATTATTCATCTAAAACGCTTTTTTTTTGTCGAGGTCGTCTCAAACACCCCCATGGGAGCTATATAATATATCCCCGATATCAAAAAAATAAAATAAACTTGCCTCCTATGGAATAATATGGGATCTAATGTGAAAGTTTGGCAACTCTAGCTCTTACCATCTCTGAGATCTAGGCGTTCACACGGATGTCATTCACTTGAAATTTGGTACAGATGTTCGGGGAGAGTGTACCAACTCAACAAAACAAAAGAAAATCGATAATCGAAAATACGTTGCCCGCGAAATAGCTTGAGTTGCCTTACTTTTTGAACACACCTCGTATATTTAAAATCTTTTTTCATGTTTATTTTAGGTACGGGCAACAGCAGTAGCCTGAAGCGTGCCAGTTCTGGGAACGAATCTGCACAAAAATCAAAACCAAGTGGACCACCGCCAAAGGTAAGCGATGAGATTACTTTTAAATGATCAGCGTTTATTTTTTCTTTTATATCTTTTTTGTTTTATGAATTTCCATTGTCTAAGAGTTTTTTTTTTTTTGTTTTTCTTGAATGTTACCGAATTAAGTTGGAATGCATTTTCTCATCTACAAATTATTTAAATCAGCCCACGCACAGGTTTTGGTCATGCTACATTTAACTTGGTTTTATAGGTGCTCTGAATTATTAAGTGGTTTTCAGTACTCGGCTGTTTTTTTTTTTTTTTCATTTAAAAAATATATGTATGCGAAATTAACTTTTTGATAAATGCGCTGCGGCATTAAATTGGCCACTAATATGTTTTATTGCACTGCATGTATTACGCTAGCTAGCCTATTTAAATGACTAATATCAAAACAAAACATTTATTTTATGTTTAGGTGTTTGATTTTTAACTAAATTAAGTCATTAATGTTATGGCAATTAAATTATAATACTAATTTAAAAAGCGACTGCAACGATAACAAAAGCAAACAAACCACAAACTATCGACACAAGCTGCCAACTCGCGCCAAACGTGTGAGTGAGTGCTTTAAACCGCTGTTACCTAACACTCTCAATTTAGCAGGCGCAGAGAGAACTCTCTCTCTGGCAGGCGCCAGCACTAATGTTAAGCATAGCCAGAGAGTACTAAAACATAGAGGCGAAATAACTCGAAAAGTTTTTTTTCCCGTTTTTTTTTCTCGCGCGCCGAATAAAGTTGCTTGGTGCAAA
The DNA here is from genome assembly GCA_037043745.1 of Chymomyza amoena. Lineage (NCBI taxonomy): Eukaryota > Metazoa > Arthropoda > Insecta > Diptera > Drosophilidae > Chymomyza > Chymomyza amoena. Next base: position 214,215 of record JBAMAX010002010.1, read on the forward strand.
AGCATATGCACGCACATGCAAACATTGTTGTTGGCAACTTTATATGGCGCACGACAATTTTAACATTTACACTCGAGAGAGAATTTTCGCCTCTATATATTTAGTGCTCTCTGGCATAGCAGAACCGGTTTAGTAAGTGTAAACGGCTGCAAGCTAGCAGCTGAGCGCAAGAGATAGCAAGTGTAAAATGTAATATGTTAAGTGTAAAAACAAAACTGTAAAACACAGGTCATGTGTACACACTGTTGTAACATTTTCTGATCGGCCACTAAAACACTCTACGTGACAAGCGCGTCAATTTGTTTGTTTTATTTATTCATTTATTATTTTTTGTTTTTTTTTTTGTTTAAACAAAAGCAAAAAGAAACGAAGATAATAGTTGGTTTGTGCGCATCTACTGTAGTTTGTATAAAAAATGGCTTAAAGTTATTTAAACATTGCTGACGCTGACTGCTGCATGAGCAATGCGCCCAATAATAAAAATAAGAACAACAGCAAAAGCAGCTATACATTAAAGCTGTTTTAAGTGGCAAGCAAAGGTTTGGTTTTTGATTTTATTGTTAAACAAATATAAATTAAAGTGTTTTGTACAAAACATTTGTATATATGTACATATGTACAACTGGAAGCAATATACTTACACACACACACACACATATATGCGCACGCCAAAATGCAAATAAATTAACCTCAGACACCAAGCAACAAATCAACATTACTCATACTTGCACACTAACAAATCGCATATAAATGTAAATTAAACTCAAGCTTTAGTACCTTTACATGCTCTTTAACTATTTTTTGTTGTTTATATACTTACTATATAACTACTTTGCTGATTTTCTATTTGTAAATTCTTCTGCTTTAGTTTTTTTTTTTTTCATTTTTGAAATATTGTACTTATTTCTTGTTTGTGTTGTTGTTTGACTTCTACACGCTTTCTCTTCTATCTTCTTTTTTTCTCTTCGTATAAAACAGGACGATAAAAGTCTGGATATTATGGGCCAATATAAACCCGAGATATTTTGCTAAGCTGCTTAAAATATATATATATATATAAAAGAACAAACATATAAATACAAGTATATATATATATATATAAAAATATATATATAAAAAAAAAACAAGGAAACAAATCACAATTTGATAAGAATATAAAGAAAAAATAACAATCTCAAAACTAAAGAACAAAGCTGAAACTCTAAAAAATAATGTAATACTACGAATCTGCTGAACAAAACTAAGCAGCCTTGGAACAAACTTTTGTGCAAAAAATTATTAACTTATATAAATATATAAAATAAGTCAAATGCTGCACACAAGTGCATATATATATATTAAAGAACAACAACAAACGTTTATTTATTAACAGTAATTGCGTGTGTTCAAGTCAAAAAAAAAAGTATATATATAAAAAAAGAGCCTATGTGTTCCTTTACCAGGAAGCAAAAAGGCCCACGAAAAAGTGCAACCTATACCAGAGAATACTTTAAAGGTTTTTATTATTAATAACAACATTTAAACTTAAGCTAACGTTGCCTTAAACAAACAAAAAAAAAAAAAAAAAAAAAAAAAACAAATCTCGTTAAGAACTATTCTCGTTTAAAACCAAAAATTTAAGCTTAAGTACACACACAACACACACATCCCACTACATACATTTATATTGAATGCAACACAGCCATGCCAAACTAAACAACAACAACAAGTACAAGAACAATCGAAGCGGTCTAACTTATTTCATAAATACACTTAAAAAATATATACATATATTTTTGGACCCAAAAAAATCGAGTATATAAAGCGCGTTGAAAATTAACATTAAGCTTTACAGGTAAGCGTCATTTACATACAGGCAACTACAACAAAATTACAAAAAAAAAATAAATACATATATACATATGTATATAAAAAAGCCCCTAAACTTTTTTTTTTGTCAGCCCTATCCTAACCATAAGATTAGCTCTTGCCACGTTTACATAAAGCAGAAAAAGAAAAGAAAATAAACTAACCCAAGTTACCATCAATTAGAGTCCTCACACATTATTCTTACATTTTTACATAGTACACTTCCATAGAGGCTTTTTGTTATGCTTGTATCGCTTACTTGCTTATTAGCATATATGCTTATATAAACAAAAAAAAACCTATCTCATCTAACTGAAAGTTGCCCGAAACTTGAACACATCCATGCATGTCATTGCATCCATTAATATGACACCAAAATACCTACACTTACATACCCATATAATGCGTAACAATCATTCTACACTTATATACTTACTACTGCCAAACTGCACGTTGCCAAAGAAATTGACTCTCATGTAATTCCATTTCTGACTTTACAGATGGCGCACGTTATGGGTGTGCTCAAACGGGATCCTTGCCAGAAATGTCAATTGCCTGTTTTTCTCGCGGAGCGTCTTTTTATTGGCAAACAGGTCTATCATCGCACCTGTCTGAAATGCGCACGCTGTGGCTCGCAGCTTACGCCAGGCAGTTTCTATGAGACGGAGGTAAGTAATGAATTCTGCTGTGAAACCTGTCCGGATGAGGAGGATCAGTTTGCCAAAACGGATGCGGCACCAGATATAGTTGGTTTTAGAAGTCCAGCGAACACCAGCAAGCCGTCCAGTGGAGTCTCGCGCAATTCCTTATCCGAGCGCTTGGCTTTCTTTGAGAAAAATGCAGCCGTCCAGAGTGAACATAAGGTATTGTCCAAGAACGTTAGTGATGAGGAGAAGCGGCAGCATATCAATGAAATTGATGAAAATGTCTATGCTGCCAAAAGCGCTCCTAGCGTAGCCTATAAAGGTAGAGTTGAAATGAGTAATTTTCTGCGTAGCACCGTTGATGATGAGCTTGTGCCAGCGGAAACGGAAACGGACGGGTCTCAAACGGGCAATCAAATTGTTAATGAAGCCAACGAAAGCCATCCAAAACAAACTACACCAAGCGAACGTTTTACAACAACTATGGAATTGTGTTTGACGCAGGCGAACGAAGTAAAAGAAGAGGATAACCAAGCTAAAGCAGAGTTAGTGGAAGAGCCCAGCTCAGCTACTGAGAAGGATCTTAAAATAGACCCAGCCGCTACTAAAACCTTGAGCGTGAGTCCTATTCAAAATACTAAGCACGCTGAGAGTCCAACAGGGCTGGTTGAGAGTTTTGTTAGTTCCACTGTTGAAACTAGTAATGTGGACTCTTCAAAAACAGAAGATATAGTGCCAATGGCAGAAACTGAAAGCCCAGCGAGTCCAATGGAAGAAACCGCACACTCAGCGAGTCTTGAAGATATCAGTGAACGTGAATTGGACACAGAACCATTAGCAGTCTCTAAGGATTTGCCGGCATATAATGCCCAAATAGAGTCTAATGATATAATCAAACAAAATGATAGCAGTCAAGAAGTAGAAGATAAAGAAAAGCCTAAAAAAGACATGGAATGTAACGAAGTGCCTGCAGCCGATGAAGATAAGCCTAACAAAGACACAGAAAATAACGAAGTGCCGCCAAAAGTTGAAACTAATAAAAATGATGAATTGATTAAAGCAGATACAGAACTAAAAGACAAGATCGTACCAATTATAACAGATGAACACAAAATGGAGCTGCCAGCTGAAGAAGCAAGTTCCCCAAAAGTTGCTGCAGCAGTGCACCAGAAAGATGATTATCCCGAAGACTTGAATCCCTTTGCTTCGGATGAAAGTGAAGATGAAGACGATGCATCTACACGGCAACAAATGTCTCATAATGCATCAAATAATTCATTAAAACTTGTGGCGCAGCCACAAAGTTCATCTACCGGTCTTAATCCCTTTGATAGTTCTGACGATGAAGTGGAATTAAATAAGCAACAAATGAGATCCCCGACCGGTTCTATGGGCAAAGTTCCACCACCAAGACCGCCACCGCCGCGTATTACGCGCAATCCCTTCGGTGAGGATGAGAAGGAGGAGGAAGAACATGAGTTTGGAAGTTTGCAGTTTGACAGGAATTCGTCTTTAACACAATCACTAGTCAAAAAAATTCCGCTTCCCACACCTAGAACCAGCTTGTAAGTATACAATTGCCAGAATACAATTTTGGAGAATTGTTTCAGATCTTTCCAACTTAACAATGTGTGGTAACAAAACTTAAATCAAATTTCTATCTTACAGATCGCAGTCTCAGACTACCACTCCGGAGCCCACACCGCGTCTCAGCCAACGCAGTTCTTTCAAGAATGGTAGCTATCAATATGATAGCAGTAATTCTCTAAGTACGCCTGGTCACTCAGAGCAGCTACAACGCGACTCAGATGGACGCGGATCTAATAGTTCACTATCATCTTCTGCCAACAGTACTATACGCTCACGTAAATCACGACGAGCACCTATACCGCCAGTAGCGCTAAAGGAATTATTTCCTTCCTCTGAAGATAACATCAAGACGAGCAATACAAGTATTAATAGCGCTGGACAATCGAATAGAAACAGCACGAATTCTCCAAAAATTGGTTTAAAGAAACGTCAAGCACCTGCGCCGCCAAAGCCTGCACGCTTAGAGCTTGGCCATGAGAAGGATCCTATGACTGATTCAAAAAACTTGTATAGTTACCCTCTGCAAAGCGATTTGGACTTGTCAAAGCTATCTGATGAAGAGAAAGCTTTGTTGGAGGGTAAGCCCATATTGGGCCGTGAGAATTCACGACGTATAATACCGCTTGATGAGCGGCTGCTCTCAGACAATGAAGTAGGAACGGCAGAATCCACCAACTGTGCGGACGATCAGAAACAACGCGCTTCAAACGAAGAAACCAATGTTGTCTATCGGCGCGTACTTATGCCGCCAAAACTGGATACGCCTACACATGAGGGTCATCCGTTGCTAGAGATGTGCGAGCAACAATTTAATATGATGCACAATCGTCAGTTGGAAAAATTGAAGGACAACAAGGAGGCGCAGAATCGTACGCGTCAATCGCAAGCGATCAACCATGATGGGAATGGAGTAGGATCAGCCACTTTCTTTGACAAATCCACGCAAGGCAAATGGAAGCGACGCAAGGGTCCTGCCCCTGCATTGCCTATACCACCGCGTAAGGTACTGCAAATGTTGCCGCTGCAGGAGATACGACATGAGTTAGAGATCATTGAGGTGCAACAACAGGGTCTAGAGAAACAGGGTGTCATATTAGAAAAGATGATACGTGATCGTTGCGAGGGTGGACCTATAGCTACAGAAACAACTACTGCCCCTAACTCAGCATTAGCAACAACTACAGATGCGGCAATGTCAGTGCCGGCGCTACCGCCAACTGTGCAAAACTCTAAGGAAGTTGAAGATCTTATATTACAGCTTTTCGAATTAGTAAACGAGAAGAATGAACTGTTTCGGCGACAAGCAGAGCTAATGTATTTGTAAGTTTTACAATTTTTTGAGCGTAAATATAATTATTTACATTTTTGTTTTTAACACAGACGTCGTCAGCATCGTCTGGAGCAGGAACAAGCAGATATCGAGTACGAAATTCGTGTGCTTATGGGCCAGCCGGAGCATAATAAAACCGATACAGATAAGGCGCGCGAAGAGGCCTTGATAGCTCGTCTAGTTGAGGTTGTTGGACTGCGTAATGAGGTCATTGAAAGTCTTGAAATGGACCGTTTGCGCGAAGCTGAAGAAGACTTGGTAGGCGCACATAAATAATAAATCCTTGTCAAACTGAACTAATATAATATTTTCTTTTTTTAATGCCGTTAATAGAGCATTAAGCAACGCCTGGAAATACATAATGCAAAGCGTGATGCGGCCGAAGCCCAAGGCAAAACAAAATTAACGAATGCAAAGTTATCAAAAAAGGAGAAGAAGCAACAGAAAGAGATAAAAAAGCTATTCAAAAGCAAGAAACTGGATGTGGATAAGGTTGGTATTGAAAGAAAAAACTTTGTTAAGAAGAAAACGAAGAAAAGTGGGAGGCCCACAATTATGCCCAGCCAGATTTTAAAACTTAACGAACTGTCGTAATATAAACATAAGTACAGTACAAGGTGGTTTAACAAGCAAACCTAAGAAGTTCAAGTCGTACTATACATAAGAATCTTAAGATTAAAGCAAACTCATAACTATACAAGCAGTAAGTAAACATCGCCCATGTGTAAAACGCTTCATAATAACAATGTAACACCAATATTTTGAGTCATAAAACAAAAACAGCTTAACTAAATTCTTAAATATGAATTTAAACAATAACATAAAACAATGACTTTGATTTCTCGCCCACAGGACGCCGACGAATCCGAAGTGAAAGTGCCCCAGGAAAAAAAGAAAAGTCGCAAATTTTTCTTATAAACAGCGGATGCATAAACGATATATGTCCAATTAATCAAACACACACACTCACACACGAATTGGCTTTGTGTGCCTTCTAATTGTTATCTGCAACATCATCATTTACACCCATACAACACACGTGCTTGTGATAATTAAATAAAATGTATATTTATTGTTGTTTGTCAATTTTTTTGTATTTTATTATTTTCGAAACATTTTGTTTTATGTTTTATATGTACTATATTATTTGAAAAGAAAAAGAATGTTAAGTGTTAATCGAACAACGTTGCTTAGTCATGTCTTGTACCCGAAACATAAAAAAAAACTCAAATATTATTATAACATGCAATTCCTACACTACCTAAAAAATATGTATTGCATCAAATGTTTTCCACTATCACATATTATAATTATTAAATTTATATGCATATTTGTCTGCTTATTAAACATTTATACAAAACGAAAAAATTTTCAAATTTATTATTTTTGTAATCTATTGATGTAAGTACAATATTTATATACTATATGAAAATTATGCAGCAGCTATTATTGAAACGAAATGTTTTTTAAACAGGATAATAATAGTATTTGCTGAGTAAAGTAATAACCGAATCGATTTTGTTTTGTGTTCTTTAAAACTTGTTTCTAAGCAAATGTAGTGATTATTTATAAAAAATATTACTCCAACTGCAAGTATGTTATAAAATTTAAGTATTATCATTTATCTTTGTAAAAATATGTTTACATCATATTTAAATTATAAAAACAAGATTTCTCTTGATGCATATTGGAACAGTGTTGGGTTTTTTTGAACTTTGAGAAAAAAAACCAATTTGTCAGATATAAATGCATTTTTGGCAATTATCACATCCTGAACCCTTGTTTGCATACAACTTTCTTTTCGCTATGCCGCATAAAGATAAGATTTATCTTTTTAAAAGATTATGTTAGCACCTTACAGGAAACTCCATCAAGAGCAAAATTGATGTATGTACCCACGTTGGCGCTATTGTGCTATGCTGAATCGCGAACAAGTCAGCGACACTCGGTAATAAGAACCAAGTTCTTTTGATATAGCTGCAGATCTTCGCGATGTATCTCTGCAGCAATTCTTCAGGCTTTATCATCTTCAATTAGAGGCAATAATAAATAAAAACAAATATTTATATATCGTAGAGATTTAATCAATTATTTGAGCAGCAACAACAGCAAGCGCGAAGAGTAAAATTATTTAAATTGATTTTGTGTAAACGTCTATACAGAAGTTTCTGCATTTTGGGATATTCCAATATTTATGTATATGTTTTAAGAAGTTAATAGGAATAATTAGCTATGTGTAATATTCTTCATAATAGTCTTTTTTTTGTATGGGTCTGGCGGTAAATGAGGGCAAAACGAAGTATATGCTGTCGTCAAGTAGGGACGTGCGGCGGCTTGGGTCCCAGATTACGGCCGACAGCTATATTTTCGATGTTGTCAAGGAATTTATCTACCTTGGCACCGCCGTTACCACCGACAACGATGTCAGCCTGGAGATCAAGCGCAGAATAACTCTTGCCAACAGGTGCTATTTCGGTCTCATTAGGCCATTGAGTAGTAGAGACCTCTGGACCGTGTCGCTAACTGATGCAGCTGCCTTGGGAGTTTTCGAGAGGAAAGTACTGCGCAAAATCTTTGGTCCTATTCGAGTTGGCGATGACTACCGCATCCGCACCAACCAGGAGCTGTATGAGCTCTTCAACGACATGGACGTTGCTCAGCGTATCAACATCCAGCGGCTTCGCTGGCTCGGACATGTCGTTAGGATGGACGAGGATGCTCCAGTTAAACGTGTATTCGATGCGGTAGTCAGTGGCCGTCGGCGGAGAGGACGACCGTGTCTGCGTTGGAAAGACCAAGTGCAAGGGGCCTGTCTTCGCTCGGTGTGAGAAGGCGCGCGCAATGCAGAGGCGCCTGGAGAGACGTTTTAAGGCAGGCCGTAACCCGGTAATCGGGTTGGTTTTTTTTATGTAGCACCATTTTGAATAGCTACTGAAAATTTTGATTTGGCGTTATAAAAAAACTTAGGCTTCGGCTTCCAAATCATTAGAATCAACCGTCATGTATACATATTCCATGGTATCTAAAAGCTCATAAAATTCTGACATAGGTTTGCCATACAAAATATACGGCAGCTTTTTTCCATACAATTTTTCATAACTTTCTACAAAATACAAAAATTTTTAATAATTTATAATTAATAAATTAAAAATAACATAAGCAAGTTACCAATAAGTTCAGCTTCGCTTGTAACACTATTATTGTCAACTGCGCCTAGATCCTTAAGCAGCTCATTAAGGTTATCTGATAACTCCAAATATCGTTGAAAATGTTCATCAAACATTACATTTATATTTTGGTCATCCATTTTGACTGCTAAGCTTAGTAAAAAAAAATCAAATAATGTACAATTTTATATCTTTGAGTCTTTGACAGTTGTTGACAGCAAGAGCTTGGCTCTGTACAGACTTCCAAATTTATTTTCGACTAGTCGATAGAATCGGTCAGGCTAAATCATTTGGAAATTTGAATAGTCAATTGATTTATAACTTTTGTTTAAATTTAAAAACAAAGTACTGTACTGTAATTGATCAATAGTTTTTAATAGCTTATTAGCAAATCCAAAAGTATATGTTTACAGCTGCACAGCGCATATTTCCAGTTTTCAAATAGAATTATCCAGCACCGCTGGGACCGTAGGAACGTGTAATTAATATATCTGATGACTCAATATAGTCCAAGCGACCCTCCTTTAGGGTTCGGTAGTCCAACATTTCTTCCTTAAATTTTTGAAAGTCGGTTATGGTATCAATCAGTTCAATTATTTCACAATTGACCAAGTTATGGCAGAGACGTTGTTTGCTATAAACAGAAACAGAAGCAATAGTAAATGCATTCTTATAAGCTATCCAAGATATTTATAAGTATCTGAGATGCCCTAAATGCTGAGTAAAAAATTGAATTGACCACAAAATTGGGATCGCTCGCAATTGATTAAGATTTCGTTATATACTCAACTTACTTTAATTCCAAGTCGAAACGCTCCATGTCAAAATGCGGCATGCTTAAGCTCAATTTATCTGTTAAATACTTTTCGAAAAAGTATTGGTACGATTCATAGATAGGTATATATTCTATTTTATTTTCCTCATCATAATCGAAATGATGCCAGTGTTTTTCAAAGAATTTTTGATGTAGTTCCTTAAATATGTTAATAAAAATTGTATAGCAACGATTCATGGTCAATATCAAGCGCTGAGCTTACTTGGAATTCAGCACTGAGTACAATATCCTGTATATGTCCTATAACATCATCGAAATAAACGCTGCTCTCCGTATGATTAATCAAATCAATGAATTCGGATGTGTCCATAATATGGACTATAAAATAAAAGTATTAACCAGACTAGATAGAACTAGTATCGAATAGAAGTAATAATCCTGTTTGTAAGCACTTTATTATTTCTGCGGCTTAGTCTTTTGTTTTTGTTTGGCTTGTGCTTGGATAACCGTTGCTGTGGGCAACGCCTTGGGGTCTGCAGCTGTTTGTCTAGCAATGGTGAAGTATATAAAGTTGTAGAAACTATATACATATTGGGCTTACCAATGTGAATGGATTTGTTACATCTTTGTTAGTTGTTTTCTGTAAGGTCTGTCACTTCACGTGACCCCAACTTTTGGAAATCCAATGAAAAATCTTCTTCGATGACGCTCATTTTTGGCTAAATGGCTTTGTTAATAAGCAAAATGGTGGTTATTGGTGCGAATCAAGCCGCAAGTGGGTCATGAATCATCATTATATACAGAAAAAATGGCGTACGTCAAAGTCGAGCGCGGACGACTTTTGGATACCCTGCACCACTAGCTTGCAATAAAATCCGGTATTTTGCTTAAAAACACCAAAATACATTTGATTGCCAAATTAGGTTACCATACCTTCATAACCAAAAAAAAACAGAAGAATTTTTAAGCAAAAATCGATTTTTCGGCCGATCGGTCCTATAAGGGCTATAGGATATATATAATATTTTTTTTTTTCATTTAGTATTTCTTCAGGGAGCTTAGGGCTTCAACAAGAACTTTCCACCGGGCTCTGTTTGGCGCAGTTTCCTTTGCTGTGCCCCAGCTGATGTTGTGTTGGGACAGTTCGTTTAGTGTTGTACGACGCCAGGTTGCCTTTGGCCTTCCCACTCGTCTGCTTCCTTAGGGGTTCCATGCCAAGGCAACAAGATGGATTTGTCGCTCGCATTGAAGATCCTCAGCTTTGTTCTTCTGCTTTTTTGCTGGTTTCTCCATATACGGAATAAGCGTCCAAACGCTGATCGCGCTTTGCTTAGACAATTCTCTATATCCTCATCCACCCCACCACTGTGGTGCCAAGGTATGAGAAACAATCGACAAAGTCGATAGTGTTCCCGCTGATGGTTTTGCTACCTTGGCTGGTGTGGCTTAGGCGCATCGCTTTGGTTTTGGATGCGTTTATCGAGAGTCCAACTTTGCTGGCCAGGATCTCGAGATCATTCACTTTCGCTTGCATATCACTTAGTTTAGTTTCGTCGGCGTAATCCAGGTCTTCCAAATGACGGGTGAGACTCTTCGTAGTCCCACGCCTAGACGCCTGAGACTACTATATTGAATAGTAGTGATGATAGGGGGCATCCATGGCTAACACCGGTGCTTCGTTGGAAAGGTGTACTGATTTTCCCCTTGTGTAGTACCGCCAAGTCCGCATCATCGTACATCGATTTTACTATCGATACGATGTTGACTGGCACTCCTTTCCCCGCTAATGCCCGCCATATCGCTGCTCTGTCTACTCAATCGAAAGCCTTCTTGAAGTCGATGAACACAGTGGTGTGCCCCACTCCACATCTTGTTCAGTTATTATGCGTAGTGTGTTAGCCTGGTCTACGCAACTCCTGTGTGGTCTGAATCCTGCCTGTGCAACGCTAATTGTTGGCTCTGTTTTTTTTGAAGGCGATCGTTCAGTAAAGTTTTTAGTATTTTATAACTAGTGTTTAGCAGAGTTATTTCTCGCCAGTTGTTGCAGTCAGTAAGGTCCCCAGTCTCTGGCAGCTTGACGATTATTCCTGCTTTCCAAGATGAGGGCACACACTCAGTCTCCCATACGCGGGTGAAAAGTGGGTGCAATGTTTCGGCAACAAGCTGCGTCTCCAACTGTAGCAGTTCGGCAGGCATGCCGTCAATACCAGCTGATTTGTTGCGTCTTAGTTTTCTAATTGCGTTATCAATTTCTCTCACTGTCGGTGGTGTGGGTGTTATTCTAAGGTTGTTGGTGGGTGCGAATTCTCTGTAATCTTCATGGTTTCTGCTTCCTGGTTCATTACAGCTTATCTCCATGAAGTGTTGTCCCCATCTTTGGATTTGTGCATCCTCATTCGTTAGGAGGTTATCATTAGAATCCCTAATCGGTTGGGTTTGCCTTCGGTAGCTTCCATTCAGCTGATTTATTATCTGGTATAGCGAGCGCATGTTATTTTCACCGTCTGTGCTTTCTGCGTTTGCTGCAAGGCTATCCAGTAAAGCTCCCTTGTTGCGTCTGGCGGATATTTTTACCTGTCTGCAAAGGACACGGTATTCATTGCGGACTTGTAAATCACGAGCTGCCATTAACTTAAGATCGTCTGCACGTGTTTCTGCTGGAATTGGAGGAGTTTTCAATCAGCTTAATTGCCAGCTCTCCGATTACCAACTCGTGGTCACTGTCTATTGATGCCTATCTCTTGTTTCGTACATCCGTCAATGATCGCCTCCATGCCTTCCTTATGCAGATGTGATCTATTTGGTTTCGTGTATGAACATTCGGAGATGTCCATGTATATTTGTGGACATCCTTATGGGGAAATACAGTTCCGCCTGTGACCAGCTGAAAGGTTTGACATAGGCCCAGTCTGTCTCCGTTGTTGTTGCGTGTGTACCATGGTCAACATGACTGAAATCAGTCCGTTGTTGTTCGGGCCAACGTTCGCATTGAAATCACCCATGAGTATGGTAATATCTCGTCTCTTGATCCCATTCAGTGTAAACATCTACAGGGCGGCGTAAAATTCGTCTTTGACTTCGTCTCGGACGTCCTCTGTCGGGGCGTAGCATTGCACTATGGAGATGTGCCTAGCACTACTCCGGAATCGGGCACCGGGGATACGAGTTGCCAGGACAAGTGTCTGTTTGTGACGATTGGACACAAAGATTCCTATCCCGTGCCTGCCTCCTTCATTGTTTTAACTATGTAGAACTAGATTGCCGTTTGATGTTGTTGTTGATTCATTTCCACTCCATCGCATCTCACTAATTTCAACTATCGCCATCCTGAGTTTGACCATATCACCTTCAAATTACGCCAGTCGGGATGGATCCATTAAAGTCATTACGTTCCATTGTCCAATTCGTGTCCGTTTTGAAATACCAATGTTCATGTCATCGGGAAGGGGTCGTTGGTAATATTTCTTCTTGTTTCAGTTTGGCCAGATGCGACCTATCCCAGTGGTGGGGTGTCGCCCATCTCTAGCCTCTTTTTAATTTTTTTCCACACGCTCATGATGATGGAGCGCACAGTGTGCATTAGAGAAATATATAAATATACATATAATTTAATCCCAATATAAAAAAATTGCTTACGTAAAGTCGGGCGCAGACGATTTTGGTATACCCTGTACCACTAGCTTGCAATAAAATCCGGTTCCTTCATAAAAAATCAAAAAAAGAAGAATTTTAAAGCAACATTTTTTTTTTGATCGATCGTTCCTAAGGGAGCTATATGATATAGTCAACCGATTTCGATCAAATTTGACACATTGCTTTAATACCTTAATAAAGATCTGAATACCGAATTTAGTTCAAATATCTTAATAAACAAACAATACTCATCGAATTTTGTTTAAAAAATGTTTTTTTGGACCGATTCGTCCTATGGGAGCTATATGATATAGTCAACCGATTTTAATAAAATTTGGTACAATGCTTAGGACCTATAAAAAACTTACAAGTGCCAAATTTAATTCCAATATCTTCGCAAACAAGTGAAACACAACAACTTTGTTCAAAAATCGATTTTTTGATTTTATGATATAGTCAGCCGATTTTGTTCAAATTTGGTACAATGCTTGGGTACTCTAAAAACTTTTGAATGCCAAATCGATTAAGGTATCTTCATAAACAAACGAATTATTCAACTAAAACTTTTTTTTTTTTTCGAGGTCGTCTGAAACGACCCTATTAGAGCTATATAATTTAACCCCGTTATCAAAAAAATAAAATAAACTTGTCTCCTATGGAATAATATATGATCTAATGTGAAAGTTTGGTTACTCTAGCTCTTACCATCTCTGAGATCTAGGCGTTGAAACACCGAACTTCGTTTGGTGTGGTTTATGGTATGGTGGGATCATCTTAAAAAATGAAGAAAGTATCGAGCACGGCCATTATCAACGTACCAAAGTAGCTTGCGTATACTTTAATCTTTATCGGTAATATCCCAAGAGCAGCTGTAAACGTCGGTGTTGCCGTCCAGGACTCTGCAAGGAGTTATGCTATAACTAATGCCAAGTTATACTCATAAAACTAAACTCAACCGCAATTTATTTGTTTTTCTTTTTTTAGCAATTAAGATAAGCTGTTTTGGTTTCATGCCTGAAGCCTATAAACAGCCTTGATATACATTTTTTTTACAAATCTAATTTTTTTTTGTTTTTTGCTTATTTATCACAAATAAAGCAGGTATATAAATTATAAGATCCCTTTACGATTTTATTTTAAGAAGCTTTATTCACACTTAACTTAAAGCCAAGTTCGGACAACTATAACCGAAACTGAGTATAAACTTAAACTATAACGAACTGGATCAAGACTGTCACAAAACCGCCTACAGCAGGACTGCCTTGGCAGACCTGACTGCAGCGGAACTGCCTCGATAGACCTTAGTGTAAACTCTCTGAAACAATGACTGAATATCTTAATACTCTAACAGTGGTATTTATAATTAATAAATGGTGACTCTACTTATGCTGGACGCTGCGCAGCCGTCTTTGATGTATTATGATTACGGCTGCGCTGCCGCTGATCATAGTCAAGGGTTTATCCGTTGACGCTGTCAAGTGGTTGCATCGGCCAGTGTCGCCTTTCATCGCCGAGGGGTTTTCACACGTGAAAACATTTTTGCATTTGAGGAGTTGTATATTCCAGCTTATTTCTGAATTTTCCCCCCGGCCCCGGAATTTCTCTTTACGGCCCAGTAACTAGCCATTGTTTTTTTGGTCGTTTTGATGATGCGCTGTTAGCTACTGACTAATAGTATATAAATTACTAGCTTCCAAATTTGTTTGATTTATTGTTTATTCATTTAAAAATAAAACTTACGAGTAATTTTAATATGGAAATTGAACAAAAAACTATGCAAATGCTCCTTGACGGATTGGTGCAGGATAGTCTTATTGTAGAAAGCTTATTCTATTATTTTGGCACAACCTATTTTTAGCTAGTGACATCATACTTTTAGGAATGTACCTGTGGGGGTTCGTATTCGTCTCGTCTTCTGTATGCATAATCCATCGTATAAAGGCAGACCATGCTTTTAGTTCCAACTTAGCATATTTATCGCCATACATAGAAACAAACACATCTTTAAAATTTACTAGTAGTTGGGTACTCGTGTTCTTTCACTCCCCTGTATGCATACTCAATCGTCATTCCAAATTAGCATACCATATATGTCCTCTGCATATACACTCCCATCGCATAGCATGCTTGTGAATCCCTATTGGCGTCGGTAAACATTTCTCCACATAGGTATACTTTCTTGGGAAATCATTGATAGCTCGCGTTTATCTCCTCCTCTGAGTGCCAATCAGATAGCTTCAGAAACATACATATCCTAAGGAGTTCATTAATCGCAACCAACAATTATTTACATACAAAGAGCTGTAAGAGTGGGGCTTTAGCAACCTTTTACTAGTATTTCAATTTTGTAGAAACTTTACGCCAATGACATAACTTCCAGCCCACAGCCATAAAAATACATATGCTTTTTTGCATCCAGTAGCAAACCCTTGATATCGGCTATGCAAGTATATGCCAATCTGTTATACTGTCCATTGCTTAGATTCAATCTATACAGCTGCTTATCTATGCCGCAGGTATACGCCCATAGTGCTGTTTTATCCTTGTTGCTGGGTTCTATAAGCAAGGCATTAACTTGTGCATCATGTAGACCCAAATAGCTGAAATCCTGCGCTACGCTCATATCATTTAGTAGTACAACAGTATGCTTGACGTTCTCATCATCGCCACCAGACAAAATATGCAATTGCTCGCCAACGACCAGGACATCCAAAGCATTAACGCCAGCTGCATGCAGATGCAGCTGTAATAGCTTATTCCGTAGCGAAGCATTAAAGCCATACAGTTCGCCATTTGTGGTGCCAATCAAGAGCAAATTTCGTTCCGGCAAGTACCGCAATTGCAGCGGACAGCGTTGTAGATCAATATGGTGTATACACTGTAGTTGGGCAGGTTGTTGCAGTTGCCAGCCGAATAAACGTATTTTGCCATCAGCACAAGCTATGTATATTGAGAAATTTTCGGTAACTTTATCTCGTAATACATCAATGGCCATAAGGCGCGCTTCTAACAAGGATTGGCTTGCATTAACGCCAGTGCGTAATGTGTGCGTACAGAGCTCTGAGACGGCTGGCAAGATTGCTCCGTCAAGTTGCTTAATTGAGAGCTTATTGATGCAAAGCTGTGCACGTCCACCCACTGAAAATATAAGCCAATCTGCTTCATATGGCTGTTCCTCAAGCAAATATGCCGCCAAATGACGTACGCTGGATATGTGTGTATGCAGTTCATCCAGTTGTTGAAAATTGTTATTGATATATGCACTGACTTTAATGATATTATCATCACCGGCGGAAAGCAGTACAGGATGTGCCAAAGACGACAGCTCTAATAAGCGCATGACATTGCAGTTGCGTGCATGCCAACGATTTCTGGTTAATAATTGCAGCTGCTTGGTAGTATTTTGATATATGCATTGCTGATGGTAAAAGACTTGTTTTAGTTTAACAAAGATTATGCGCAGCATGTTATTTTGTAGCTGATAATCCCAGCAGCGATGTCCACCGCCACATTGCAGCTGCAGCAACACATCCCGTTGACGTGACCAGACAACAATATGATTATCATTAAAACCCAGCAGCATATCTTGATCGGGTGCAGCTTCCACCCAGGATAGAGGCACGCATTCACGTTTGCTTATAGAAAGCTTATACTTAGTCAAATCCAATTGCAAATATTTGAGTGTAGATTCATGTCCAGCGCTGAGAATATAAGCGTTTTTCTCATCCATTTCCAATAAATTCAAAAGTGTAGCACCCATAGTTCCATGCAAACGCTTAAGCATGCATTTATGCTCAAAATCACCCGTATCTGGACGCGCATAGACCATAACATGACCTTTGCGATTGCTGAGCAGCAGGCAATTTGTTGTTACAAACAGCGCAGCTGTAAGCCAGGGTTCCGAACCTGCTGGCAGTTTTATACGCGCCTCAATATTAAGTTTCCTGCCTCTAAGCAGCAAACAGTTGCCCAGCTCGTCGGAGACTAGAAACATATCCTTGTGCAGAAATTGAAATGCGCGTATAATTCCTTCCAGAAGTTGACCATCATAAAGCTGTTGAAAATGCTCCGTTTCTTCATCATAACTATACATGTGTAGGCTTTTATATCCACAACTGACAATGAGATCATCCTGCACAGCTAGTACTGTGCTCTTGCCCGAGGTAAAGCAATCAACAAATTTCCAAGACTGTGCAGTCTCCGCGTTGTCTAGTTTTTTATAAAACAAACGATACTTATTTGTCAAGCCAATGACGGTGTTATTTTTGAGAAACTTTACATTGGCCATAAATTCAGAGCTGGCTTGCAAAAATTTAGTATCAGCCATTGGACTGATATGATCTTGCCGTTGCTCCAAAAGATTAGGTAAATAATTTGCCAGCACATTTCCTGTAGAACCACTACTATACAGCGTTGAGCTATCGTTATCGTAGGCCAAACGCCATATAGGAGCGCCGAATTGCTCACGCCGTTTTATTAAAAGCTCTCCAAGATGATTCCAAATACATATAAAGGAGTCCTCGCCACCACTTATTACATAAAATTGTTTAGCTGTTGGAAAGTAATCAATTAATAATAAGTAGGTGAACGTGAGATGAAAAATAACAGTAGGTGGCTAGATGTTTACATCTTCTGTTAAATGCGACACTTAGGTATTCCACTCACCATGCTCCACAATTATTGCGCACATAACACGTGCGGTGTGTCCGTAACAGCTTAATATCGACCTAACTTGCAGATCCAGCCAACTTTTTTGCTCTGTAGCATTTTGAACTTGCCAAAATTGTACTGACCGATCGTCAGAGGTAGTAATCAAAAGTCCAGCATCTGGATTATAATCAATAGAAAAGATAACACCATTATGGGCCTCCAGTCGTAAAAGTAATGGATAGATTTTGGTTTGCTTTAGTTCGTTGCATGCAACAGGATGTTTTGGCTGCCAAATAAGCAATTCGCCAAATCCATTGCCGCTCATTATAACTAACTCATCATAGCGACGACCATGCAAATGTGTACGGTAAAGCATAGAGTAGTCGGTGCAACGTGCCAATTCCAGGATAGTGCAACCGCTTAGTTCGGCTTTATAGGGTTTCTGACATTGCACACGCAGCAGCGTACTATGGGCCATATGGAGCACAAATTGCTCTTCTGCTTGTTCATTTTGTAAAAATGTAGCTGAGTTTATCCAATCCTTAGTTTCAGCTTCGTAAAGTAATTTAAAAGGCTGATCTTCATGCTTTTTGTTGTAGATAAATATGGAGTATTCATTGTCGGTATAGAGTAGTAATAGTTGCTCAAGTTCATGATCGGCTCCCAAGCTGAAGCCGTGCACCTTCTTGTGCCATGCTTGCAGTGGAAGTTGTTGGCGTGCTGACTCTGTATATAAATGCGCTTGATTTCCAATTCCTAAATATAATAAATGAGATAGTAAGTTGTTTACAAGATATTTTACTTTAAATCGATACAAACCAACAAGTAAAGACTTTTCTGTAGTAACATGCAGACCCAGTGCTTCGGAATATAAAACACTACTGGGTGTCATAATGTAAATAAATGCACTTTGAATTAGGTCTTTATCGTGCTAGACAAATCGCACGTGCGACTTAATTTATATCACACTTGTGGCGCCATCTATTTTTGGTTTTTTGTTTCGATGCATCACTATTTTGACAATTTCGATAAAAAAATTATATTTTTTTAGTATATAAATGCGCAAGTAAATCTTTTGTTGTGTTTCTTTTTTATTCTGCAAAGTATAGCTAAAACAAATTGTAAACACCACATCAAACTAAAAACCCGTTCTTATAGATGGTTTCATCAATTAGTTTTAACCATTTGGCTTCTTTAGAAGCTTTTAAAAGCTTGTTGACGACCAAAAACTTATATTCACATATTTTTCAAAAACGTACCTGTTTTTGAACTGAATAGCATTACATACACATTGGTAGGACTTTTTTTTTTTTGTGGTGCAGAGTGTTAATGTAATGTATTAATTTATAAACTTTGTTTCCGTGTTGAGTTGCCTGTCTCCCATCGGACGCATTCTCAGGTGGCAGATAGGGAAATGTTCGGCACTATGCAAGGTCAGTGGCAAGTAAAATACCGCTCGCGGACTGAGCTAGGGTACGAAGGCTAGCAACCTACCTACCTAAAACATTTCTTGCTAGCCAATAGTCAGATGCCCTATGCTCCAAATAGGAGTGAAAGGAACATATAACACTTTTTAACGGCCGTATTCCAAAGTCGTAGTATTTTTTTGTTTCTTGGTATTTTTTCTGCCAACATATCGATTCAATTCACTTGTCTAGGTTTAGATATCGATAAATTCTCACGATATCAACAACCCTAGTGAAAAAGACTAATGCCAGGGAAAGGGAAAATTAAATGTATTAATTTAAATAATAAAGAAAAGCTTAAGCGTGATGAGTTTCAATAAAAAAGAAAGTGCATTAAACAACAGTGGTGCAAAAGCATAAAATATTATACAAATGGGTGCGTGTGCATGTTTCTGCATGTTGTATGTATGTATATATGTATATGCAGATGTATATATATACAATGAAAAAAAATTATGGGAGTTGATATAAAAATAAATGAAACAACTGTTGTGGGCAGTAAACAACATAGCAATTTAATTAAAAGACAACGTGCTGCAAATGTTAAAAAAAAAAACAAAATAAAATTATTGTGAAAATAATTTTTTTCATTCGGTTGTTATCACACGAAAAGATTTCACTGTGCTCGTTTTGTGTATGTGCATGTTGTAACTACTTGGCTTTGGCCTAAAACCCCAAAAAAAAATTAGTTAAATGTATGAAAAATTATATATGTGCATTAAAATATGCTACGCCAACTTGTTAAAGTTTTTTTTTATTCCAATTGTGCTCTAAAACGCTTTAAATTGAAGCAGTTTTTACAACATATTTACTTAATATATATGTATGTATGCTGCTGCGTTGCATGCACATACAAACATACAAGTACATACAAATGTGATGTGTGTATGCAATATGCCTCTGTGGTAAAGCAAGTGTAGTGTCCGCAGTCCTGCTCATCATTAAGATTTATTTTAGTTAAACCAAGTGAATTCAATTCAATTTAAAGCAGCTTAATAAGAAAATTGCAATGGCTTTTACATTTTAAAAAAATAAAATAAATAAACTGCAAGTTCACAATTTTTTTGTTTTAGTTTTTGACAAGTGTTGAGCCATATTTACATGCATATTTTTGTAAGTGCATATAAAATGCATTTCCGTTTGTTTTAAGTTGGTGTTTTTTCTACTATTTTGCATAATAATCGACGTGTACATGCCTTATTAAAAAAAGTTTCCAGACTTGTCGCCCAAAAGGTTAACAAACACAATTATCCGAATAATGTTGCAAAAAAAAGCAAGTTACACAAACACACAAACAGGATGTGCCACATATTGTAGCCATATTGAATATTGTTGTTTTTGTAAATCTTACACCTCCTCAACCCCCTGTCCGCTTTACCCACATAACCAGCCCCCACTTCTGCATTAAAACTAAAACATCGTAGAATGTGGGTCAAGGTTGTTGCCGCACCCGGCGGTATCTACGTACTTCTTTAGTCCAAATGTGTTTGTGTAAGCTGACTTTTAGGGATTTTAGGTGGGTTACTCCTACTTGGGTTGGAGTCACTTTAAAAAAGTATTTCAATTTAAATTTCTAAAATAGAATGACTGTTCTGCTTTTAGGTTTGTGAATTTTCAATTTAGGTTCATTCCTGTTACCCTTCCGGCATCATACACAACAGGTTAGAGGTGCATACTTAAGTGAACAACACTCAAATTTTAAACGTTCGAACTTGGAATTGTTACTAATCTTTAGATCTTAAGATTCAATTTTAAACCTTTCAATCGTTTCGTTTACCATATGCTAGATGCATATAATAATACGTTTCAGGATGTCTCAGTGTTCGTATCTTGTAGTTTATCGTTAGCCTAATGAAAGAAAGGAGGTCATATGGCTTAAATTTTCGGTTTTATACAAAACCATGGCCGGGGTACCTGAGAACCAAAGGTAATGCAACGATTTTCGTTTGGGCATCTTTTCACCTTACAACAGGTTAGCGAAAGGGGGGCTTTTAATTGAATTTAGTTAGTTTAAGCAGACTTCCGGATTCACCAAGAACTCATCTGACAAAGCTCGTCCAAGACACCAGTTGCCCCGTACAGAAACGCGAACAGTATTAAGAAAGTTTTTCAGGGTGAGCCTCTGTTTAAATAAAAGTGTTTCGCCAAATGGTCTACCCAGTAATATAATGTACAAAAAAGAAAAAAGACACAATTCAAGAAGAACCTTAAGGACTTCTTCCAGAGTACATCAGTTCTTCTTGCGAAAGCTCGCAAGGCAAGCGCCTGAGACTGCAACTTAATTTTGACTATGAGAATAATGATATAGAATATAATGCTAAGAGTATGTAATCACATTGGGGGCCACGTCATATTTGATTTCAATGTACGCTGCACATTAATAATTACTATTTTAAAATTAGCAAGTTGAAACTGACAAGTATAGTACTTTATAAAACCAATTATATTTACTTTTAGGATATCGGTGCACTCATGCACTAAAAACTAATAAGGTTAAACGCTGTGACTAGCAACTGGTTGCAAGCTCCAAATACCTATTTAGAAGAATCTCAAAAAAGACGTGTATACAGGATGGGTCCGAGGCGTTAAGGCTCGGAGTGGCATTACTGCAGAAGGAAGTCAGTCGAGGCCACCCAAGCAACAGAAATAACTGCAGCCTAATCAAAGACATTTATTAATATGGGAGCAAACACTTCTAGCGGTGGCTATCCAATGGCCACTGTAGCCGGATCAGCAAGTAATAGTAGCGGCAAAACAAATGGCAACGTTGCACTAATGTTACCCTTGAGCGCTGCAGGTATGACGACAGCTGGCGCTACAGGCAGTGGTGGTGGACCAGGTGGTGGGTCAAATACTGGATCTAATCTTGTCTTAAGCGGTGCACATTATCATCGCGAGCAGCGGCGCAAACGTGTGACGGGATTCGCCACATTAAAACGTAAATTTATACGTCGGCGACGTTCTTCAAAGGCCTGTGATCATGCGCGAGTCTTGCGCGACTTTGTGTCCGATTGGACGCCACTTGAGCTGGCAGCGCTTTGTGAGGAATACGAGGCGCTTGCTGCCTTGAGAGACTTGTCGGTAAGCACGTGTTAGCTCGATCTTGAAACTTGTATACATATATGCACTAAATATTATTATTCTGGTATTCAAGGTTCAAGCGGAGCTAGCGCGCCCGCCAGCCACCACATATAAACAGGATCTCGCCGCACTTTTTGACTTGAACATGTGCACTGACTGTGACCTAGTCTTTCGCGGCTCCATTTTTCCGGTGCATCGTTCCATATTATCTTCACGTTGTACATATTTTCGTGATCTGCTGGCCGGTTGTCCTGGCTTTGGAGCTCGGATATGCCTAGAGCTACCCACTTCGCCCATTAATATGCAGTTATTTTCATCATTGTTGCGTTACTTGTACACTGGCGATTTGTGTCCGCACGATCCAAGCATTGATATTAATTTATTGCGTCAGCTGGGAGATGATTTTGGCACGCCAAATCCGTTGGATCATGATCTACGGTATTTGCTGGAAACAGGCGATTATGCTGATGCCGCCTTAATCTTTACAGCAGAGTGCACTAACGATTACCTGCGTCCGGACTCGGGTAGCTCGGAATACGGTTTTAGACCAAAGCTAGAGCTGCCTTGCCACAAGGCTATATTAAGCGCACGTTCGCCTTTCTTTCGCAATCTCATAGCGCGCCGTACTCGTAATATTGATGAATATGTGGAGCGTTCGCTGCATGTGCCCACTCGTATTGTCTTGGATGAGACAGTCATACCAAAGCGGTATGCGCGTGTATTATTGCATGCTATTTATTTGGACACAGTGGATCTGACGCTTATACTTCGCGGTGCTGGTTCGGGTAGTTCGGCGGGTTCGCTGGGCGAGGTGCATGCCTTAACCAACACTGGTCGTGCGAGACCGACTCCACTAGAAGAGGCCATGGAACTGTATCAGATTGGACGCTTTCTGGAACTGGATATTTTGGCACAAGGCTGTGAGGATCTGATATTGGAATGGCTGTCGCTAGATACATTGCCAACAGTTCTTAAATGGGGCTGCCAACCGCATGGCTCCGCCTGGGTCTTCCGTCAAGCGTGTCAGTATTTGCGAGAAGAATTTGCGGCAGTCAGTGCTTCACCGGTGCTGCATCAACTGGATAAGGCGCAGCTGGTGCATGTACTGCAGAGCAATTTTCTGCAGGCCTCCGAACTAGAGGTCTTACAGGCAGTGCTCAAATGGGGCGAGCAGGAGTTAATAAGACGCATGGAAGATCGCGAGCCGAATTTATTATCGCATACGGCACACTCAGTGGCACGAAAAGGCGTTAAGAAGCGGGACTTGAGCGATGTGGAGTTAAGGGAAATACTCTCCGAGCTGCTGCCTTTGGTGCGCATGGATCATGTCTTACCACCGCACAGCGAGGTGCTCGGTCAGGCCATACGGCGCGGTCTAGTCAGCACTCCGCCGTCGCATATGATTGGAGATGAGCGTGAGAATTTGCGTGTAAATGCTTGGATACGTGGTGGCAAAAATCAGGGACTCTTTGTGCGGCCACGGCTGTTCATGCCGTATTTTGAAGAGGTCAAAGCTTTGCTCGAAGATCGTATGGCGTCATCACACCATCAAGTAGAGCTAATGCGCATGCGACGTTCGCGTCATTTACCCGACATTCCGGATACGCTTTATATGGTATCGCGCATGAATGCTGCAGCTAACAGCGGTCTTGGAGCTGGCGTTAGCTGTAACGTCGGTAATGATAATGTAGATATGCTAGCCGCTGCTGCCGCTATACCTCCGCCCGATAGTCAAACGCTTGCGGCTATGCGTAAGCGTGAGCACAAGTTGCGCCAATCACCAATGTGCCAACGAGCTCTATTGCTGCCACTATCATCCAAGCATGAGATCGATAGACAAATACGTTTGCGTGTAGTGCGTGAATTCAATTTGCCGGATGAGGTGTCTGATTTACTGGAAAGCTCGCTTCTCAACAATCAGACCTCAAATGGTAGCAATGAGGAGTGCGTTGGCATTTCATTGAATACCCAGACGCAAGATTGTCTACTCGAGGATGCCGATCAAAGTCCTCCGCCATCACCGGCCGCAAATGGCTCTGTGCCGCGACATCCAAATGCTGCATCATCATTTCTGTCGACCTCATCGATGGGCTCTTCGGCAGCGTCTTCCACATGCGGCACAGCAGATGGGGTACAACCCTGCTATAATCGTAATCTCACGTTCCCGCGACAGCATCCAGGTGGCCTGCTGGATGTAGCTACTTTGCTGGCCAGCAGCTCAGGCTCGTCGGGCGGTCTGCAGTCAAACTATGCCAGACTTTCGGCTTCAGTGCATCATCGTAGCGACTTGCCAGCTCTCATAACCGAAGGTGACTTTCGTTTTCCACATGGCAGCACGCTGGGCCTGGACATGGGCGCAGAGGGTGGTGCCTGTGGCGTAGATACAGGCAATGGTGGCAATGGTCATCTTTCGGATATGATGCCGGATGTAGCCATGGCAACAGCATCGCTAGGACAGCTGCATTTGGCCAATAGTGGCCATAGTGGTGTGGGCGGCAATGGTAGCGGCAACACTGTGCCCGATGGCAACAATTCAGACATGCCAGAAAGCTTGCAGCTTGATCTAGGCGATCGACCGAGTTCGCATATGATGGGTGCCGCTTCCGGTGCAATGACACTGCGCAGTTTGCAGGTAAGCTAAGCGTTAATTCAGAGAATCAAGTAGAGAGTCTTAGGCTTAGGTAAACTGAGTTGAAGTGGAAAATTACTTGAGTGGCTACTCTTGTTTGCTGTAAAATAGTGTTCTTAATAATGAGAACATAATAGGTTTGATAAACATAAGACGACACTTCTAGACTAGATGTTTAATACATTTTTTTTTAGTTAGCAAAATAAAAATCAGTTTATAATTTAAAGATGGGTATTATAAACATACATTTTTAGTAAGCTTATCCTAATCCCAACCCAATCCATTGCCATTTTCTACCATAAAACGATTAAATACAATAACAGAAGCAGTTCGAAAACAGCTTACCCCGGGTTGCCAATGGAAACGGTAGCCAATAATATGATATCGGAGCTATACAAGAGTTATTTGTATTTATAAAAAACTGCTTATATTGTGCCAAGAACCCTGTCTAAGTAGTTTCTTTTGAACTTCAAATTAACAAAAATGAATAAGAAAGAGAGACAGGAGAAATGATTTTATTTTTTTAAGTTGTGGGCATGAAAGACATGAAATTGAAAGAGAAAGCGAGAGAAATCTTATGCTCGTGTAGCCTTTGCTGGTTTAGTTTTTTCACTAAACTCAATTACAAACTAGAAGAAAGCTAAAAATCTCATCCAAGTCTATTGGCAAGAAAGTTTTGTCAATTCGATCAAAGCACTAAATTTCCTCCATGTGACAATCTTAAACTCTTTACATTTTTAAAATATATATGCCTACTTATATATTACTTTTTACTTTTAAAACTAATATACGGTTTTATCTCAATTCACAGCAGCATCAATTGCCCCAAAGCAACTATCATCATTTTATGCAGCGCTCCAATTCGCCATTTGATATACTGCGTCAGGGACAGCAATCGCCAGCACCACCACCGACTGGGGCTTATAATTCCGGACCACCCAGGTTTTTATAGAGTTTGCGAGTGGCTCCTGATGAGGGGCTCTATTTTAGCATGCCTTTCTGAACAAAAAAACAAAATAAGATATATTCAAATTAAATCAAATCACAAAAAATTAGATAATTTTAAAACAAATAATTAATTAAGCTACGTTCAAAAAACACAAAAACGAAAGCAACAACTAATTACAAAATTAAAGAAAAAAAAAACAAAAAAAAAAAAGAAATGGAAAAATGCTTTGGCAGCTCATTTGTGAAGCTCATTTATGCACAGCAAGAGAAACAATATGGCAAACATCAAAGATAAGTCAGAAAGGGCAGCTGTATCACAGTGTAAAGTTTTAGTTTCAACTTAATTACTACTTTGTTATAAATATGTAACTAAAACTATATGCAACCATACGAAACCAAAGCGATAAGTACAAAAGCTTGCAAGCAACACGAAAGGGTTTTCAAATACATAATTTTTAAATAAAACACTGTGGAAAAACAAAAACTAATTTAGAAAACATAAACATGAAAGTAACAAAAATGCAAAAGATGCTCACAAAAAGATTACTATGTAAAAGTAAATAAAAGCAAATTGTGAGCCTCTATTGTATTTAAAATGCTTGTGTGCTTATATAATGTATGTAGTTGCAACTGCAAATCCCAAATGGTTCTTATGCTCTGTTAATCTTAGATTTACACACGCACACACTCAAAAACTTACACGCTCGCATACAAGTGTTGTCTTTTATATTTTGTAAATTCAAAATCTCAAATCTTTTAGTTCGAAATAAGTTTTTGTCAAAATTAAAGTATTTTATCACTGACACAAACGATTGCTCTTTCGAGATCCATGTTTTATCGTAAACAGTTTGAAGTTATTTAAGAATAATATAACCAATCATTATTATTTTATATCACATGTATTTTATGACATGTCATTATGAATATTTTCGAAATATAAAAGACTAACCACGTACGCTAAGGGTTTTGCTTTTTTGTGCTCTCTAGCTTAAACAAATATATATTTATGTAATGTAAGACATGATTTTTGAAGTAGTATCATGCTAATATGGGCAATAGTAAAATGTGTACATATATAAAAATTTATATTTATTACTATCAGCCATATTGTGTTATTTTGTATTTTTTTGAGTTACCAAGTTTTTAAAAGCTTGTTCCACGTGTCAATACTCTTTTAATTAAGTTATGCTACATTTTCAAAATGGAGCATAGAAAAATTGAAACTTAATATTTAGTTTGAGAGCGTTTAACATTTAAATTAAAATGAAACTATTGATTGTAAATTTAATCATAAACATTATTGAAAAACAGAATTTAAATATTTGTATTGTGTTATGAGACGTTTAGCTTTGCTTCTGAAGGTGCTTAAATTTGGTTTCTATTGTTAGAACTCGATCAAATTCCAACACAGGCTTGAGCATTCCTTAGCCAGCATTTAATTTTTTATTAGTTCTAAAGCATTAGAGTTTTTGATAGCATTTACATTTAAATAAATTTGAGAATTTTATCTTAAATTGTAAAAAAATGAACGAAAATTGCTTGGACATACTTTCAATAATATGTTTATTTAGATAAAGCTAAAACGTTTAAATATTAATAATTTAAATCAAAAATATGAATTCATTTTTTATGTGGAATTTTTGTATTATATTTTGAATTTGAAGATGATTTATTTATGTTTTGACGCGTACCCATCTCAAAACATCATATTCAATCCTCCCATTCAGCAATATGCTGGGTGATGTTCCGAAGACTTCTTAAAACTTTCTAATTAGTTAATAACCAACATGTTTTGGGTTTTTTTTCGGATTCGTAGTAGAACATTTACTCCACATTGTCCATTTTTCTCAGTTTAAAGATAAAAGCTAAAATTGACTAAATAAAAAACTTTTAACGAGATTTGTGGTACATCGCTGGGTTGCATTTGTTTTGAAATGAATTTGTGGTACATCCTTCAGTGCCTTGTTTCACCAGATCTGCAGCAAAACTCTGCTGTTTTTAGATGATGTGCATGTCCATAGCACTATGTGCTGAAAACGTCAAAAGGAAGATAGTAGCGTACATTATTTTTGACAGATTTTTCAAAAGTAATTCATGAATTCGGCAGAATGAAAGGCTTTTTTAAAGGAAAGTTAAGATACAACCAGTAGCAGATCCAGAATTTGAGCCTGGGCTGGAGACTTGGATTTTTGTTTTTATTCACATTTAAATTTTTATGTTAAGAAAAAAACTTTCTGAAACAATTCGCCACAACTCTCTGGGAACTTCTGGCACACAGCTGATAAGTTCTTTTGCTTAGTACCGAAAATTTTGTAACCATTACTACTTGGCCACTTTAAAAAACTGATTTACAAATTTTTGAAAGAAAACTTAAAATTCTCCAAGTAATTTCAAAATTCGCCATATATATAAGCAGTACAAATTTAAAAAGTTAATTGAGATAGAGTATGCCAGCTTCGTTGTTTTTAAAGCATTAAAATTTTGCGATCCCATTTAGGCGTGCTTTGAGCTTTACAAATAGTCTGTACACAAATGATATCATAAAAAAACCATTTCATTGCAAGTTTCTTTATGTTTTGAACTTATAAACATATTGTACACATAATTAAAAAATCAAAAAAAAAAAAAAACTAAAATTAAAATTAAAAACGTACCATAAAACTTTTAGTTTAAACATTGTACATAAATAAAACTGTCCGATTATACTTATGTTTTATGCTATGCGTGACGTTATAAATTTTGAAATACTAAATTATTCATTTTATTTGTAAGCTAAAATATAATTTTTTTTTTTAATTTAATTTATATATAATAGCCAATATCAGTTAAATGTAAAATAGAATACTAAAACCAAATATTAAAATACTTGTACAAAAATTGCGAATTATTTCTCGAGTGTAAAGCGCGTGCTTAAAACTTTCACGCACACAGTGTCTACTAATAATATTTTAAGGGTGTATTGCTAACCGACGTTGGGGAAATTAACATTGTAAAGCTGGAATTACAAATCGCTCTTTTTCAAAAGCTTAAAACGCTTTTCATATTTATTTTTTAACAACATACACTCATTTTTTAGTGGGTTTGGGTAGGGGGTGTCTTTAAATTAAAAAAAATTTCAAAACGACTGCCACTGATTCTTATATAAAGAAATTTTATGCAAAGAACCAATAAATAAAATAGCAACGAGTTGGTAATTTATTCATGTTTCTTTAGTCATATTTATTAAATAACAAAATACATATAATAATAATAAACGTTTTTTATGGTTCAAGCAGTATTGCTTACAACATACATACATACTATACACCATATAATATAAAACTGTGCAACAATTTTGAAACAACTTTCTGGAAGCGCTGTGATTTCAATTTCGGGGGATAATGCTATTTGAGCATAAGAGCATTTTGCGTTGTAAGCTCACACTTTTTTTGTAAGCAGTTTTTTCCATAACTGTGCAAAGAGCGTTAAATAAACTAAATTATGTGAAACTTAGGTGAACAAATTTTCTACTTATAAACATTTGAACAGTTTTGTTGAGTATTCAAAAAATTACAGAGCCACACAAAAAAAAAATATTTTTTCGGGTCTGGAGGTCAGACCATGTTTATTATATGTTCGGATTCAGCGACCAAAAAAACTTATAATAAACATGGTCTGACCCCCGGACTCGAATAAAATGTTGTACGTGTTTTTTTAAACCCCGACGTGCTGGGATTTTTTGGACCCCGGATTCGGATTCAGCGACCCCGAAAACGTATAGGAAACATGGTCTGACCTCCGGATCCGAAAAAATATTATTTTTGGTGTGGCTGTGTTATCATTTTATGTACAACTTATAGTTTAGGTGTTCTTACAAATTGTAAAACAATTATAAAAAAAGTATGTTTACATTTACAAATTAATGAAAACTAAAAAAAAAAAAAAAAATTTATGTGCATAACTTTTTATAATAATTTTTTATTGACAAGATTATGCTCTTTAAACAAATGCTTAAAACCAAAAATATTAAAACAAAATAAAAAAGCAAAATTTTTTGAAAAAAAAATTATAATTTAATATATGTATTTGTTTTTAATTGTGAAAATATCTAAATTATTGTTCCATATCATTTTCATGTACAACTTTTGGTCAAGCTGTTGTTACTTACATTTAAAAAAAAAAGTAAAAAAGTGTTTCAAATTAAAATATTAAAACAAAAAATAAATTGTGTAAGTAGTTAGTTATTACAAAAAACCTTTAAGTTTTACATTAAAATGATTCAAGAACGTAATTATTGCTGGAAAAACGATTACACAGTTTTAGACTTATAACACTTTAAAAATCCTTTTGTTATAGTTAAAAAAAAAAAAATCCAAATCTGTATAATATTTTGGTTCTTTCCTTATTTTACATTTTAAAAATGATAATAAATAAATTTTTATTTACACAAAATTTTGTAAATATTTTGCAATAAGTAGGTCACCTAAATTATGAGCTTTATATGAAAATAATCCCATAACAAAATTATAGGTTATATAATATCATATTTTTCATTAAATATAAAAATAACTAACAAAAGTAGAAAAATTCAAACACAAAAAAAGTTTGATCCTAGCACACAAAATCCTTTTAGGGCTTTATTATATTCATTCAGCATTATCATCTGAAATTGGAATCAGGCCAAGTTTAGATTGACTGTTGCATAGCAATATTGAAGCATTATTTTGTAACAAAATTATTTATTTTTGAATTGTAATTAAAGTGTAACTAATTTCCGTAAGACATAGTTGGAACGGCGTATCATATGGCAGGGCTATTCTTTAAATATATATAAATAAATATATAACTACTATATACAAAACAAATCAAAACACGAAATGGATCAATGTACATTCAGCTTAGGCAGACCAGTAATTGGCGGAGTATTTATTTTCATTGCTAACAAAATAAAATAAAATAAAAACCATAAACAATTTTTTTTTATTCAAATTATTATAATTAATATTGGATGTGTATTTAAAACATAGTTATGCCGCTAAGTATATAAATTAATTAACATCATACTTCATCTGTTTGTCCTTCTCAGCAACAAGCATAATTTTCACACAGTTTGTAAACAAATATATTCATTTAATGCAGTAAATAAATATTATATTATGCAGTTTAAATGTTTGTTTATAAAATAAAAACAAAACCAAACGCAAACGCAAAAAAATTGACATAAAAAATACGCGGAAATAAATTAAACTTACTTATTAAATTACTCCGATATGAAAATGTATGTATGTATTACGGAAAGAAAAAAAAAGATCAAAATTTGTGTGCAGCAACAGCAAAAAGTCGATATAGAGTTATGTAAAAGAACATTTGAAAAAATAATTATATATATATATATAATAATATTCGACAAACAATTAGCATGTATGTATTGTATTAATAATTATATTACTATAAATATATAACAAATATGACATATTTAAAGTGAAATGGAATATTACGTAACTCAATATAAAGAACAAATAAAAAAAAAAAAAAATGAAAATGCAAAAAACCAAACACAATAAATTTAAATAACATAATATTAAAAAATAATAATAATAATAAAAATAAAAATTGAAACTAAAGCAGTTTCAAAATGTTGTATTTGAAATTAATAAAATTATATAAAAAATTTTAACTAGGTATTAATTTATTTCTAAAAACTTTAAAAAAAATTAGACGTGTGATTGTTAGTGCATAAATAGGACATTTATAATCAGGACTAAGACTTTACCCAGACTCATAACTCAATTATGGTAAAATACTTTATTTTTAAATTTTAATGTAATATTTTTAATTCCACTTCTCGGAACTTACAAAAATTTTTAGCTAAATAAACATACAAAAACTTAAAAAATTAAAGCCTACAAGAAACAAAAAAAAGATTGGAATCTCGCTAACAGTATTAAGGCAGTGCTGGTATATCTGTTATCTTTTGTATGCTTGCAGATGCTTGAGAGACTCAAGCTATCGAAAAGCATTTTATATCGATAAATGGTACTTTATTCCGATGACTTTATGACTCGCAGAATCTCTGCTGTTATACATTTTAGTTATATTTTGTATCTTTTTTAATGAGAACTGTATCTAATGTTTTCTTTTTCTGACTCTGTACTGTGAAAGCCTACTTTTTAAGTAGACCTGTTGTTCATAAGGTAGAGAAATCAGTTTCTGCATTGATTCGCAATCGGTTGGAACATAATTTTTACTTTTGAATTAATTCAATAGCTTCTAACAAAGTTAAGTTTTATTTTTGCCGTACTGACTTCAGAACCTTTTTTATCTTTGAATAAAACAAGACCAAGTATTTTTTGCAGTATAGTTTTACACAATAAGTATGAGCTCTCCCTCCTTGCACGTAAGCTAGTCCTGAATATTCTTTGGTGAACATCCTCAGAAAGCCGGCCAAAGCCCTTTTAGCGTAATGGATGTTGGCTGTGGTCGTCTATTCGTTAATGGGTATTATTTAAGTGTTGGACTCTGCACAAGATTTTAATATTAAAGCCAAAATTAACTTACTTTAAAAAACGTTTAAAGTAAAAAAATTAAAAATGTTTTTTTGCACCAAAAGCCTTACCCAATTCATAGAAATTTTGGATTTTGTAATCCAGTTTAAAGCTCAATTCTTTCTTAATAGCGTAACGAAATGCCATGCGTTTTGTTGTTTTTATCTTATAATTGATGGGATTGTTTGTTGTTATATTTTTACTAAATGTTGTGCTACTTAATTAGAATAAACTACTTTTTTTTCAACATGAAAATGTCCATATATATCTTATAGGGTCAGAAACATGTCCAAAAAGCTAAAGTTTGTCGGCAAGTAACGCTTAAAGTGACAACTATGAGCCTGCTAACTGTGCAGCATTCTGTTAACCAACAGCCATTGTTGCAGACTGCATGTATGCTGTTATATTGAACAACAATAAAGCAGCCAAGTTAAAAGTACACTTGCTGTTAATGCAATCGTAGGCTGCAAATAACAGCGCGCTTACTGTTAACTAACAGCGTCGTTGATGCTGTTGCGCGACGGCCGCAATATCCAAATCGACTTGGCGCACTCTGTTCTAAACCAGCGAAGCATGCGCATGTGTCCGAAACAATAACGCTGCGTTCGTACAAAATTTTATTCAAAAACATTTTTTTTATTTTAATTTTGGAGTGCTTGTGTTTGCTTTTTTTTGGGCATTTAATTTCAAACTACGCTTAATTATATTGTAAAAAAATTAAATCATATTAAACATATCTCATAAAATGAACAAAAACAGAACGATGTGTAATTTGTTGTCCAAATCGTTTTGGTTTTTGTTCTTGTGTGCGTTTTTCGTTGACGGTTTTTGGGCACAACAAATACCAACGGATATAAATACGATTACGTGGGAAAAGCAGAATGCAAATTTGAATGGTTCGGCAAACAAAAATCAGACTTTAGTGGCCGGTTCGACCAAAATTGGCAAATCCAAGCCGCACACAACGGAAGATAATGTTGAACAAACGTTACTCAAAGCGGTGCTGACCAATGCCGAGTTTGATAACTACGTCAAAAGTTTGTCCATGGTGCGCGGGGAGCTTTGCCGCCGTGACTTGAATGCTACACTTTGGGGCATAATACATAGAGATCAATGGGCCACAACGAGTACGTATCAAATAGCTTGAGTTGTATATTTTTAAAAGAAATTCACTAAAGAAATATGTTGTTCAACAACTTAAAATTTATTGAGTAATAAGTATTTAATTCTAGAAACATCTACATATGTCTTAATGAGTTTTCAAACAGCGTAAAATCGTCGACAGTTTCATTTGCTGAAATATGTAATAATTATGCAATTTTGCTTTTTATTAATTAGTATTTAAATGCAAAGTAGCAAATATTTATTTTATTTATACATTCAGTTCTACTTGATGTATTTATTACCTTTTATTAAGTTTTTACGAACTGCTTCAAAAACATTTTAGTATTTTTGTAAAAAGTTGTAAGTGGTTAGAAAATAAGTGTTTGAAATATTTTCCTTAATAAAATGTCGTCATAGTGTTTTTTTTAACTAATAAAATATGAAGAAAAAAATTTTAGGATAAATTGAAAAACGCTAAAAGTTTTGGATAAGTTTCAATTTAAGCCATTTGTGACTTTTATGGCTCGATTTTTGTTTGGTGCACAACGATGTTTATTCATATGAGCTCCTTAAATTTTTTTCCGTTTCGATAAGAATCGAAAGTTACTAAGACTTCCTTAGGGCCACATGAATAATCTTAGCGAAATTGGTTATTTTAGATCATTTTTATACCTGGTACATAGTGTAAATTAAGTTTGTGCAAGTCGAAAATGTATGTAATATAGGGGAACCATCTAAAGTTAAAGTATGATCAGGGTGTCTAGAGAAGTCAATACACCCATGTCCTTCTGTCTGTCTGTATGAACGCCTAGATCTCAGATATCTGATAAGAGCAAGAGCAACCAAACTTTTTGATTAGATCCTTTATTATCGTACGTGAGAAAAATTTATTTTATTTTGTTGATATCGAGTTATATTATGTAGCTCCCAAAGGGGTGTTTCAAAGGCCTTGGAAAAAATCTAAAAGTTTTAGACGGATAATTCGTTTGCTTATGAAGATATCGAATTCGGTATTCGGAAGTTTTTTATAGTTCCCAATTATTGAACCGAACTTTAAGAAAAGCGATAAAAGCCCCCATAGGACAGATCGGCCAAAAAAATGTAGTTGATTCAAAATTCGTCCGTTTGATTATATTATATAGTTTGGTGTTTGGCATTTTTTTAAAGTTGTCCAGCATTGTATCAAATTTAATCAAAATCGAGCAACTATACATATCATATAGCCTCACAGAACCGATTGGTATTTTGGGGTAAAATTCAAATTTTTTTGTTTGTTTATGAAAAATATTGTAGCCAAATTTGGATTTTATCGTACTACTACTAGGGGGGAATGGGTTAAGATATATACATAATTGAACAAACTTCATGTGATCAGCAAATATAGGCACCATTTGGTAAAATTTTCGTATCTCTAGCTTCTATAGTTTCTGAAATTTTGTTCATACAGAAAGACGGACGGACAGATCGACAAACTGGCATGGTTCAATCGCCAGAGGTTATAAATAGAAGTTTGGTAAAAAGTCTGTCCCGCCACCTTCTCCCCGTTGTATACATTCTGCAAAAACTATTATACACTTGCACCTATAGGGGCCGTATAAGGAATTTTTAAGGCCTAATCCTGAACTTTGTAACTTATATAGTCTTTTTAAATGCCTTCAAAAACTTCAAAAAGTTTTAGATGGATAATTCGTTTGTTCATCAAGATATCCCAAGCACTGTACCAAATTTAATCAAATTCGGTTGACTATATCATACAGCTCCCATAGGAACGATTGGTCAAAAAAAAAAATTGTATGTTAAAAAATTTTTCTGTTTTTGGTTTTTTGTGAAGGAACCGGATTTTATTGCAAGCAAGTGGTACAGGGTATCCCAAAGTCGTCCGCGCCCGACTTTACGTACGCCATTTTTTAGAATTTAGATCAGTATTATAGTTGGGATATCCCATTAGTTTCATCTTAATATGATTAATCAAACATTTAAATTGTTTTGAACTTTGAATTAAGTTTATAATAATATGCGAATGTTTTAATTATACGTGTACTATCTAATAATTTTTAATAGTTTTCAACAACTTTAGCCCAACACTTGAAATACATATTGAACTCTTTTACATCAACACTTGTTTCATAGACCAGAATTATTAAATATAAGAGACGCTTAGAAATCAATATGGTTTAATTATAAAACCAGCGTTACGGCTATGGATTTATAATAAAAGCCATAAGGTTAGACCTGCCCATACCTAAACATAGAGCATTATTTTATAGAGCTAGTCATTACCCAATATGGAACTCCTAATAGTTGTTTCCTGCCTGGTGCATTAGATGACACGTGCATCTTTGCCCCGTTTAAAGGTCACAACGGAAGTGTACTTGAGTAGTGGTTCAAGTATGCAGCGTGGCTGTTTAATTATTTGTACTACAAGTGGATACAGGTACTTAGTTGAACGATTTCTCGATGGTTAGACTAAATAGATGCATATATGCACATAATTTGGGAGGGCAGGCTGAAAAGTAATCGCAAAGAAAGAAACTTTAGCAATGCTGCGATCCTTAAAACTTTAAGTTTGAAGAAAGATAACACGGCTGTTCTCGCCGATGTTCTCTATATGTCTTAAGGCTCGCAGTAAAGTAGCGTAATTCATATAATTTTGCCATGACGACTGAGCTCCTGTGTGTACATCGCTTCATGTGTTCCAGAAGGTTATGAACTTCCTCCGCACTCGAAGCTATCTAAAGGGGTCCGTATAAAATTAAACGCCTAGATCTCAGAGATGGTAAGAGCTAGAGTAACCAAACTTTCACGTTAGATCCCATATTATTCCATAGGAGACAAGTCTATTTTATTTTTTTGATATCGGGGTTAAATTATATAGCTCCCATAGACAACCTCTCAAAAAAATAAAAGTTTTAGATGAATAATTGGTTTGTTTATGAAGATATCGTAACCAAATTTGGCATTTGAAAGTTTTTTATGGTTCCCAAGCACTGTACCGAATTTGATTAAAATCGGTTGACTATATCTTTTATATATTTATAGCTCCCATAGGACCGATCGGTCAAAATAACTTTTTTAAAGCAAAATTCGCTATATATCTATATTTATATAAAGATATCGTTACCAGATTTTGTGTTTGAAAATGTTAAGCAATATGCCAAATTTGAACAAAATCGGTTTACTATATCATATAGCTTCCATAGGGCCGATCTTCCAAAATATCGATTTTTGAACAAAATTTGTTGTGTTTCGTTTGTTTGTTAAGATATTAAATTTGGCACTTGTAAGTTTTTTATAGTTCCTTATCACAGTACTTAATTTTATCAAAATCGGTTGACTATATCATATAGCTCCCATAGGACAAATCGGTCCAATAAAAATTTTTTTATACAAAATTCGTTGTGTTTCGTCTGTTTGTAAAGAATTTGAACTAAATTCTGCGTTAAAATCTTTTTTAAGGTATTAAAGCACTGTGTCAAATTTGATTGAAAACGGTCGACTATATCATAGCTTCCATAGGAGCGATCGGTCAAAAAAAAATGTTTGCTTAAAAATTCTTCTGTTGCAAGCTAGTACAGGGTATCCCAAAGTCGTCCGCGCCCGACTTTACGTACGCCATTTTTATTCAATGAATGTCATTGAAAATACAAAGTCCCCCTAAATATCTTGAAATTTATTTTAGATCCCATTATTTGTTTCTGTTTTTAAGATTTAGCGTTTTATATTAACTTTCGCCAAAACTACGTAGAGTCTTAAAAGGCGTGGCAATGCTAGAAACCCAAAAGTTTGGTCTCCGTAGATTTAAAATATATAAAACATTTAACTTTTTGTATAAGGATGAGCTTAAGACCTTTCGATAGTTTTCAAAGTTCACTGAAAGGCTTGTAAAATTTAAAAAACATAAGCCACTTAAATTCTTTAGAAAATAGCAGTTAAAAATTTAAATTTTACAGAAACACTTGATAAGTCCCCATCGAGCCCACAACTTTTTTCGTAACTATAATCGAAATAGTTAGATGGGTCTACTAGGTACAAATCTTTCGGCATATTTTGTTGCCTCGTGAGTGGTTGGGAACTGAGTGCCATGCCCTAGAAACAAGTTTACCAAATGGCACAGACCCTCATAGAATGAAATCCATATGGTTTACGTGA
Source organism: Chymomyza amoena (assembly GCA_037043745.1). Classification (NCBI taxonomy): domain Eukaryota; kingdom Metazoa; phylum Arthropoda; class Insecta; order Diptera; family Drosophilidae; genus Chymomyza; species Chymomyza amoena. The sequence continues at coordinate 251,753 of JBAMAX010002010.1, forward strand.
TTTCTTATCGAAGTTCGATTATTTTTCAGGCTGCCCTCGTTTGAACATATGTACATATGTTAAGCAGATTCATATTTGACTTAGTTGGCACTCGCCTTGAGTCAATAAGGCGACGTCCAAGCCTGTTACTAGATCTGTAGTTAGTCTAGGTATTGGCCCGAAAGCTATCCGATTGCATACTTGATAAGCGGCTGCGCAGTTGCCTGCATTGTTGATATTTTGATTTGGTTTATGGTTATAAAGTTTTTTTTTTGTTTTTCCTAGCTTTTCTACAGCTAAATTGAGGTGTGATATTTGTCGGTACGCTATTTCTATAAAAAAATTATTATGGAAAAGTGAGCGTTACATGTCAAAAATTGCAAACAACGCTCGGATGTGCTTATATGAATTATCACAGATGCCTTTAAATAAATTCCAACTTACAGTCCCGTGCAAAAGTTTCCGTTTTTAAAATAACACAAGTCAAAATGTTTAGATACGCTTAACACATTTAATTAGTGAATAATAAAAATAAATAAAAAATAGTTCTCATCAAAGTAGTTTTTGATTTTAACGCAAAATTTGCATTTAAGTGCTCTGGCGAGGACTTTTTTACAGTAGCTTAGATAATTAAGAAAAAGTTTGCTCATCCGAAATTCGAGAGCGTCTTGATATTTAGGAGCTTGAAAAACAAATGCTGCAAAACGACGAATCAATAAACCAGGCTGGTGGTAATATCTTTATGCTACTTAATACTTCATATTTATATGCATTGTACATATGCGAGTGTTCGGTATAAAAATATTGAAAATCTAATTAAAATTTTATTTAAAGTAAAATGTAGTATAGTGAAGGCCCTGCTTGCGTACAAATTTTATAAAAGCTAGAATAGTACTTACTTATACTTTTGTAAGTATATTATGTAAAATTCTATACTACCAATATTACATATTTTATAAGTTGGTTTGAAAAATTTTTATATAATTTTATGTATTTGTGCTCGTAAATGTTTTGTGAATTAGGTCTGTCAAGAGGAAAAGAGGAGAGCAGAGTGGGAGTTGGGATGGGGTTAGGTATGGCTTAAGGAGTCTTATTTTGTCTCTATGGATAAAGTAATTGAAATTCTTCGAAAACAAAATAATAATGATCAACCGATACCGTCAGTTTATATAACCTTAATCAATCCTCATTTATAGGAATAAGTATCCTGATATCGCTTTAATGTACTCAAAACGGAGTGATCTCTTGGGTTTAGAGAATAGTTAGGTGAATACGAAGGTTGCGAAACGATAGATTCTCACAGATCAAAGCAGTGTGGTTCCATGTTTTTAAAAAAAATCATTGTTTTTGGTAGGGGAAAAGGTTGTACTTTGAAACACCATAGTTTTAAAGACATATCTCGACATTGAATACACATAGGCATCAAAGTAAATATATCGTTGGAAATAAAAAAAAAAGAGGTATAATCCACAATTAGCAAATCTTTTGATATGTATAAAAATAAGCATTTTACAGACAATTTTCAAAAGAGCTTGAAAACGACCACCAAAAGAAAAAGGTCTTGTAAGTTGGGACACCTGCAAAAATCGATCAAAACGTGAGACAACTGAAATAAAAACGCATGATTGCTAAAATTTATGAAAATTTATTAATTTAATTGAGGATTAATTTTTTAAATTCCTATAAAAACAAGAAAAAATTTAACACTCCAGAGAAGTCAAAATTATGGTTTTTAGGGATCGGTCTTACTTGATCGCCATACTTAAAATTAGTTGTTATGGAAAATAATGAGAAAATATATCCGAAGATGGCAGAAAATGCAATTAAAACCATTCAAACTAGTTTCAATGACAATTCTGGTCCTTATATCTTAACAAACAAACGAAACACAACAAATTTAGTTCAAAATCGATTTTTTGAAAGATCGGCCCTACACTAAAGCACTGTATCAAATTTGATCAAAATCGTTTGACTTTATCATATAGCTCCCATAGGAACGATCGGTCAAAAAAAGTTTGCTTAAAATTCTTCTGTTTTTGGTTTTTTATGAAGGAACCGGATTTTATTGCAAGCTAATGGTACAGGGTATCCCAAAGTCGTCCGCTCCCGACTTTACGTACGCCATTTTTTATTTTGATTTCCCTATTGAAATATGAAAAAACAATTCATAGAAACTATTTCATTTTTTTCCTGGAATATTTCTGAATTAAATAAAAAATAATACAGTCGAGACGATGTCGACATTGGCATTCCTGGTACTTCCAAAAAATATTAATTGCGACTAAACTGCTTGTATGCAGTATAAAAAGTATTCCAATTCGCAAAAAAAAGAGTAAACTGATTGACAGTATTTTGCGAGCTCTTATATAGATATATACAGTTCGAAGTGAAAATTTCCCACAACAAAAATTAAAATTCTTTCATTTACAAAAAACTTAGTTTTAATGAACTTGAATTTCAAGCCGAATATCCAACAAGTGGTATTTAATCTTAATGTTTGAACACATTCATAAAATAAATTTAGAAATTATCAATGGATTCTAATATTACATTTTTATAAAATGTAATTTTTAAGGTTTTATTTCATTATAAGATTCGAATATTACTTTTATTTGAGATCTATTTATTTTTCAAAACGAATCTAGGAATTCTAGGAATGCCGTGGCGTCATATAACGTATACGCAAATGGAATAGCCTGAAATGAGTAAAGCAAAATTATAGAATTTTATTAGAATTGATTTATTGAACAAGGAATACAACATATGTATTTTCATTTCGAAAAGACAAAGAATTTAGATTCAGTAATTTTAAGGGTACATTTCAAAATTATCCAAAGAAAAGACGCTAGTGTTTGTGTCTGGGTGTGTTTTACAGAAGGTCGGAATATGGAGAGGAGGAAGGCCTGAATACGCATACCTTGAAAACACAACAAAAAATGGGCGATAACTCACACGCAAGGTATATAAAAAACTTTTGAACATGATGTATGTATCCTTTCGCCACTGAGGCGATTTGAAATTCCGCTTCTATAATAACATATATCTCCACTTTTTATAATCCTTCTTCCAGGGCGTTGACAGTCCGGGTAGGATCTAAAGCCTGTCTTATAACAGCAGTGATCCCGCTTCTTCGTAGATTCTCCTGTACTTTGTCTATTCATCTCTTACGTAGTTGACATATTCTGTTTATGATACTGTTTTATTGATTATTATTTTTAAAGCCTTTTAATTTTCTATAATTTGACTAATTCAAAATTCGAGTTAGAAAGAAAAACATTGGAGATCAATCAATTTCTATTGTCCTTTTGATCATATTGAAGGTTACTTTGAGTGGGCTTCGGTTTCCTTCTCTATGTTATCATGTTACATCTGTTGGAACTTAACTTAACTTCGATACAAGGTATAAAGATTTACTCTTTGATCAATATACATTGGAGGGGTAAATGCAATCGTCTTATTGTTGAATATATGTTATACATATTCGTTATGAAACTATACTTAACAAAAATGTCTTAAGGTGACTTTCGTTAATTGTCTGATAAGAACCAAAAGTAAGGGGAAATCGTAGAATTAACACAGTGATTGAGAAATATATAGAACAGGATCTACTATTGTATAATAGCCTTAAGCATTAAAACTGTAGATACTTTACCTGTTTGTAGGTGGTGTACGGAACACAAACCAACCAAATTTCACAGTTAAACTGAAAATCGCAATTAATTGTTTTTATGGCTAACTAGAATAATTAGCAGATAGACTAAGGTCAGTATCATTCAGTTTGTTTTTCCGGTTCGAGACAGAAACGATTAAATTCGTAGCAAACAACAAATGCAATGAGTATTATTAGTAGTCCCCTCCTCGAGTATTATGTCAGTTTGCAGCACAACCCTCTGGCAGAATGACAGGTTCTCGAAAAATTCAAGCTATAAAATCAATTAGATGCCAAAGTCGTATACACTAAGAGGGGTTGCTTTATATGCCATATTATTTACTTTGATTACAACAAACTAGTTTTGATATAGTTCGAGGGGTTTCCTTGCTACTAAATATATATGTATAACCGGTTTTATTGTGTTTACGACAAAAGATTTTCATGACAATACAAGTCTTTGCAACTGGCTAACTAATTAGGCAGCTTAAAACCACAGCAGTTTAATGGGGGTTGTGAAATTTGCAAAAATTTGGGCAATAATCGAAATGCCGAACAAACTTTTTGCATATATCACATTTTGTTGTTTATGTTGCAAGTACTAAAATAGCCAACTAGAGTTGTTGCATTCATTTCCGCCGCACATAAAGCCAGAACCATATACTATTATTGAATTTCCTAAGCACGCCTATAGATGTATACTAAAAAAGTATGTAGAAAAACAAAGCGCAAAAGCAACTATAACCAGTTGTTTTAGCTGAAAAACTTACTAGACTTCTTTAAAATATGTGTGTAATAGCAGTAACTGTAATAGAGACAACGAGGAACTGGTAAGCAAGGCAAGCAAAAACGGCTAAAACTAGTTTCACTTTCAGTTTCATCGTCAGTTTTATCGTTTTCAATCATTCCACTAAACTGGCGTAGTTAGAAGCAGACAAAAAGGGGAGCTGTACGCGCCCAGGAGCCTACGAAGCTAAAGGAGTTCAAATTAAAAGAAAGAGAGACTATAGCAACCATAGGGTATTGAGATTCTTCAATAACCGATTCTTCTATGCGTCCACATTGATAATATAAGAGTTTATATATTACAAATATTCTCGCGAAAACCAAACCGATCTTACCGTACTTATTCATTGTAGTTTAAAAAAGTTTTGCTACATTTATCGATAGCAAATATTTAAAACTGGGAGTATTGCGTAGCAATTTTTCAATAACTCCTGGCTCTGAGTCAAAAAAAAAAAAAACTTTTTATTACATTTTTTTGTAGTTTGGGGAAAAAAATTTTGAATGCCCATTTCTTCATTGCTTGTAAGTAACTTCAATAATTTTTACTTAATCAGTATATATTAGGTATCACAGTATAGAGTACATCAATATCTAATCCTCTTTTATGTCGATACAAAATTTTGTTCTCGGGATATTAACGAAGAAATTAAAAAAAAAAGTGTCCAAAAAGTTGTTTCTCGATCCAAAATTACCCTAAAAATCATGTTTTTACGAACGTTAATTTTTGGTGTAAACTAGTGATATTTATCAAATAAAATTTAAATCAACGTTATACGTCAATTTGTTCAAACAAAATGTTTGTTAAGATTTCAAAAAATGAAAATAGTCTATAGTATTTTTATTGGAAGGTTCAGCGAAAAAATATATAAATGTAAAATTATTTACAAAATGGATGAAGGCAGTGGCGGATCCACAGGTGGGGTGGTATTCGGGTCCCGACTCCACTCACACAAAGATGGAAAAATGGTTTTATTTACTTCCCATTTAAGTTCTGGATCCTAACCTGCCTGCATCGTTTCGTTATTTCAGGCTATTTATTTGAAAAATCATTTTATTGCCAAACATTTTTGAGCTATATCCCCTATAGAAAGAATAGTAATCCGAACCCAATTTAATGTTATATTAATGATCTTACTTTTAATATTCAAAAATAATTTGTAATTTTACTTTTAATATTCTAAATATTTTTTCAAAAGTAAATAATTTGTATATTTGTTTTTATTTCTGAAATTTGGAAGAAGAGAAGAAGAAGACAGAGGCTCTAACAGCCAGAACTTCATCTTTTTTTCTGTATAAATTTTATTTTTTTTTTATATTAAAAAATATTAAAAAAAAGTTTACAAAACCTGAATGAACTCAAAAGTTAATCCTTAAGTCAATATTTTAATTTATGTTTGATATTAAATAATAAATTTAATTATTTGAATAAAACAAATTAATTAAAGGAAATCTTGCGGATTAGCTGATTAAGTTTTGGAACTATGATAATTAAAAATTGATTTTTATAATAGAAACCCGATTATAGGTATATTCACACTTGTCGTTTGTTTTCTAAAATTTACAAGCAGGAAATGAAATTTAAATAATTTTCAAGTAACTTATTATTTTTATTGCCCCATCACAAAAAAGCTGCCTACGTCATTGGCGCCTAGTTAAGTTGCATTGTTTGTTTTTTTTTCCATTGTGGTAATTTTGTATGTTTTATAGACTACTTACTTGTATATAAATACAGTACATACATTTATATATAAGTAACTAAAAACTAGTAGTAAATCATATTTCTTTGACTGTTTAGTGGCTTAATTTTAAACTTTTGAACTTAACACATTAATTATTAATAAAAACGTATTTATTTTAACAGTGTACGATGCAACCGTTAAATCGAGTGTGGGCCTTGAAAGTGGCGTACAACATCAATTTGGCCATTTCGATCAGTGCCTCAATCAGCAGCAGCAGCAGCAGCAGTCAAGCGGCCAAAATGCTCCCCCGATACGTGCCCAATATTGTCTGGTCAGCGTACACGTCAATGGCTTAAACGTGCTCGAGTTTAACTCACGTGCCAAGCAGGTAAATATCTGCTAAGTCATACGTACTTATAGAAATCATAAAACATTGAACTAATTCGTGTGATTATGCCTTATGCGTTTGTTTATTGTTGACATTTCAAAAGAGGGTTTTTGGCAATAAAAGCTACTGCTATATCTTGAAACTATCAAAGCTATCTTAGGCATCTCGTTATATCCGGCACGTACTTAGCTTCCATAAAATAAGCCTACTTATCTAGATTTAGTTGGTCTACACTGTGAGAAACTCAAAAATTTGCTTACTTAAATCGGTTAATTAACAAATGATGCTCGAGTCTATAAATTTCGTCTAGAAGACGCTCTTCTGAATAGACTTTGGTTAGGCCTTTTTATTTATCTTTTTAATATAGACCTTAAAAGTTACATAATTATTAGAGCTCCTGTTTTTAAATGTTTACGCTTGGGTAGTAGTTGGAACAGATGTCTATGTAAGAAGTCAGAAGAAGGCGTAGTAGATCATTTGCTGCTTCTACTAAAATGATTTCCATGGCCCCAGGAGTGATAAACCAATATCTGTCTTTATTGGAGCTACAGCTACCTGAGCATAGGCTATGGGTATCAAAGTTCAAGTCCTCGATTTTCTGTAGCATGATTTCACGTCTGTCTAAACTTAAATCAGTTAAGAAGTAAGAAAAGATTTCCGACACAATTCCCTTACACTATAAGAATTTTGTATTCTATCAGTGACAGTGAATTTCTAAAAAAAAAAAACAGCAGAGGGGTCCACTCATCATCAGAGAACTTGGCGCTCAAGGTATTCCACTCCGGACACTACAATGGCTCTACAAATTCTTGATTTTTTATTTTAAATTTTTATTTATTTTTTTCCAATGATTTATTTTTGTGGCGAGTTCACGAAATACTATAATGACATGCAAATTTATCGAGCGAAATGCATTGGCACCTCTATACAACAATGCTATTCCTACACAGTATATGGTGTATACTAATTTGTTGGTTTCATTTGTGTATTTTTTAATTATCCTGCCCAAACTTTTTGAATAATCTTAAAATTTATAAACATCGTAAGATTCTCTTGTTTGCTTATCTAGACAATCATAAGATTTTATCATCAAGAATAACAATTCGATGATTATCTGAAGGCATTCGATCAAGCGCTGTTTGAAATAAGCGAACCAATTCATTTGCATCGTGCAAAAAACGCTGCAATCGATCGACAATTTCTCTCCTCACATTTGATACAATAGCACAACGTTGGTTCAATTCAGCATCAGAATTACCAACAAAATATAGGTGTAAGAATTGATAACTTTGATCAGCAAATGGTAACAAAGCACCAACGCGATGATAAATTTGCCCCTGAATCTGTTTCGTAAAATTTTCAGAAAAATCATCATATTTCCGCAATGATAAAATGGAACATGACTTATGTCGTGCCCAGAAATTACCTTAAAAGTCGGCATAAAATTATCACGAATAATATTCGTCGCACCAAAAGAAGTCATTTGAAAGCATGAATTGTGCGCCTGAATATTTTTCAAAAAATGATTCGATTCTGGTGTACCTCCAATATCCAATGAACGCAAAGATTCTGGTGGAGCATCAAATGCCGGTAATTTCACTTGTCCGTTTACACAACATAAGGCTGGCGTCTCATTGTTGAATTTAAATGCCATGCAATGACTGCAAACAGTAGTCATTGATCCAATTAAAAATTTCCCCTTAGAAATGTAACTGCACGTGAACACACACGTAATATTTTATTTAAATAGGTCTGGTGGTTTGGGAGTCTATAGGGGACATACGAAATTTATTTGATTTTTATATACATATATAGATATAGCTCTTATTACGCTAATACAGTAAGCTTTATGTTCATTCTTTACTGGGAGAGATATTCTGGGTGGTAAAAGTGATTAATCCGAAGTCAAGTTAAAAGTGTGAAAATAAATTTTGTATACTAGAATATGAGGTCATGGTTATGGCTGCATCAGCTAAGCTTAACCTTTTGATTTTGATTTTTCTCCGGTTTTATGATCCTCAATAACCTGAAACTTTGATCAATTAGACTTTTGTAATAAACTCAATTTTCGACTTGAAGAATTCCTTAGCTAATTTCCAAGGGAATTTTTAAAAACCTTTTTGTATATGCTTTGCTTTACTTTTGTATGCGCGTGTGGGAATTTTCCGCTGCCAAAATGTGCATTATTAACTGCAAACGTGACGCGTAAGCTCCTTTCAATTGAAGAACGCAAAATATTATTGAATTTACACGTAAAAGATGGAAAATCGTATTCCGAAATTGGAAAAATTTTGTCAAGACCCCGGTCAAGTATCCAAAATGTCTTAAGTCGTTTTAAAAACGAAGGTTTTTAAAACCAGCTGCAACAACGTAAATTCGGGATTCCGTCTAAGTGTACTATGACTTGTGTGGCGCTGAATTACTGTAATTTTTTAGTTTTTTTAGAATTTTATTGTTAATTATTATTTTGTTGTTGTTTTTTTTTGTTTATTGTTTAAAAATATATATTTAAGAAAACCTCATCATTAGTTTTTGGAAAATTTAAACAATTTGGGAGGAATTCGCATTTAAGTGTAAAATCGCCTGCTGTACTATGACTTTTGTGGCACACTGTATATACAAAATGGAATATTTCCATTATTATTATATATGGTCTTAAGCCGCCAAATTTGGTTTCCCTTAGTACATTAAGCTAGTAAAAATATCTTTCACCATTTAACTTCTTGGAATTCTGTGTATCTCTGCTATTTCTCTTATAAACACACAAAAAATATCGCTTTTACTTTTTAACCATTAATAATCGGCATATTATTCCAAAAATTGCGAATAATGTTCTTTACGGGAGCTCTCAATTAAGACGTTTAATTATATACGAAATATTGTGTTCAATATCAATAAATTTAGTATGTGAATTAAATTGTTTGTTTTTGTTATTCTCCGAGTCTGTTATTTTGATGGCATGATGGATAGATGATTAATATTTTGAAGAGTTTAGAATCATGGCAGGTGGCCGTTTTAAAAGCAATTTATATTCTGAAGGTGCAACGACAATACGAAGCAGCCTGATGTCAATTGCGCAGAAACCAAATATAGTTGATCGAATTTTATAGCCTGTACCCTACGGGTAAGGGGTAGTTTAGTTTGTCTACAAAATATGTGAAAATTTAGAAGAAATCGAGAGAGTCAAAAATTATCGGCTGGATAGTCAAGAAAACAATTTAGTCAATTAAACCTATCTATCTGTTGATCGGCTTTCGGCACCAGAATGCCAAATCATCTTACATTGTTTTTAGGCGTGTGTCTTTGTGACCTGAAAGTTCACACACTTAAGTTTTAAGAAAAAACAAAAACAACTCTTTTCTCTTTTGTATTTCTCTATTTGCATAATAATAATAATAAAAATTAGTAAAGGGGCTCCGCCCCTGCACGCTTTGTTAATAATTTTAACTATGTACTTACTACTAACAAGCGGTTTTTAGTCAGGCATGCCAGCTTTAAAATTTTTAAAATACTCTAGGAAGTTTTTTTTTTTATTTTGAAAACATTGGAGTATGTCGTTGCACAATGGTCGATTTAGCGGATAAATGTAATATTTATTAAATATTCAAAATACTAATTTTATAAAATCTAAGATTTTAAAATATTTTAAGTTGCTACATTTTGCTTATTACGCAATATTTTTTGCATCCAATTTTACTAAAACGATTTTTTTTTGAAACCAAACAAAATTGGCGAAATGCACGTAATTAAAAGTGACATAATTTTTTAAATATTCATAGTTTTCATTTTAGTACAGTAATCGAAGTATCGAGAAAGAGGTTTATTGAAAAAAATACTTTATGAATGAAACTTCCAGGTATCGTTAGGGACCTTTTTCTAAGTCTAAAGCCGACTTTTGGTATTTGTGGGTAGGAGGCGTGACCCCTGACAATATGTGTTGCTACGATTTGTACTTGATATTTTTTTTCTAACAAATTTATTTGGAAATAAAATTATAAATCATACAAGACTTAAATCAAGGTTGTAGTTTTGTTGGTTCAATCAAAATTCCTGTTTAAAGTTTAAAATTCTGTTTGGTGTTTTTCGAGTAATTTGCAAATATTTCAAAACAGGTAGGATTTTTCGGAAATGTTATCCATATATTTTGTTAAAGTAATTGAAATTTCTTGAAAAATCGCCTACAGGGTATCCCACTGTCGTACACCTTTCCCGTAAATACAAACTTTTTTTTGTGTATTTTAACTCAATACAATTTTATCTGACCGTTTATTTTTTTAAACGAAAGTATTTTTTTTTTACATCAAAAGTGTCGGTTCTGTTCTGGCTTTCTGTTTGAAAAACATAATTTTGCGGAAATTAATTTATCTTTACAGCGGACTACCTGAGGAGCAGGCCGATGGCCAATTTTATTCATTAGTAAAAGCGGCCCTAAACAAACTTCACCTGTTTGTACCCTGTACTTAAAAGTACAGAAGGAGGCGTGGAGGACCCCAAATTCTTTATACCAAAATAATTATCGTAACCTCGGGTAGCGATTGAGCCATGTTCGTCAGTCCGTCCGTCCGTCCTAGATCTCGGAGATTATAAGATACGAAACTTTACCACCTGATGCGCATGTTTCCTAAGAAGATGAAGTTTGCTGAATCATATCAATATTTTCCCACGTTCGCCCGCAGTAAATTTGCGCGGTTTTTAGCCAAGCCGTTTAATATTTCAATTATCATGCATCTTAATGTTAAAAATGAACAAAATTAGACAAATACAACAAAAATTGTAGCCGTGAGTGTACAAATTTCAACCCCTCTTATCTATAACCTGCGTCAATATTTGACTCTACGTAAGCGACTTCAAATCAAAATTTTTGGTAAGATATGTGGCTGTAATGAACAAATCTATTTAATCGATGCGGACCGCCCACCCCCGCAATCGATTTACCGTGTTTTCTCCTAAGCCCCTCAACATATCAACTTGATATTCACCCCATATACTTCAAATTAATTTTTTAACGTAACTTTGGGTTCTCATCAAAATCGATACTTTGCAGAGCTTGTAGGTATGAATAAAGTTTTACCCCAAAAAAAAATGTTATTTTGGCCGATCGGTCATATGGGAGCTATATTATATAGTCAACCGATTTTGATTAAATTTGACACAGTGCTTGGGAACTATAAAAAACTTTCGAATACCAAATTTGGTTACGATATCTTCATAAACAAACGAGTTATTCATCTAAAACTTTTTTTTTCGAGGTCGTCTGAAACACCCCTATGAGAGCTATATAATTTAACCCTGATATCTTAAAAAAAATAAAATAAACTTGTCTCCTATGGAATAATATGGGATCTAATGTGAAAGTTTGGTTACTCTAGCTCTTACCATCTCTGAGACCTATGCGTTCAAACGGACAGACGGACATGGGTATATCGACTTCTCTAGTTATTTTATGCAAATTTGGGGTGTCTCCGAAGACTCAAACTTAATATACCCTTTTCACCATATGGTACAGGGTATAAAAATGTACGTATGTATATAGTGCGGATCTAAGCGTAATCAATATAACCCAGAATTCACTTCCATCAAGTCTACAGGGTAACATTTAGTCGATAGTTTTCCATTGTAGCAGATAAGTATGACTAAATAAGTCCGTCGAAATCTGACAGAGGGGCTTTACAAAGTAAAGTCTAGATTCTATTACATTGTTAATTGATGTTCTTCTTTACAGTCGGCTCCCGCCTTTTGGGGCGTTTGTGTGCCGGACAGCTGCGATGGAGACGATGTTAAGGCGCATATATCTACATGGCTGCAGCAAGATTTGCTGGAAGAGGCGCCACTTTGCCAGTCACCAGCCTCGACCAGGCTGCATATGAGCAATGGCATGTTTATCTATGCGTAAGTTATTACCTGGTTATCTTTTATGTATGGTTTAACTATTTCCTCTACCCGGTTTCCAGCTGTGTCATATGCTTCTTTGTGGTGCTAGCCGTTTCCAACACTCTATACCATATATATATATTATTAGTACCAAGTAGCAACAATATGGTGCATAAGGATAATGGCCAGACGCGTCATACAACACTCAATGGGGCTCTTTTATCCTTTTCCGTTATAGGTAAGTTGTTTTGTTTGATGTGCTGGTCCTACAAACAGATTTTTATTTTTTTCTTTATAGAGAACTTCAAGAAGCTGTTTCAACCCAGCAAAGATCAAAATGGTTTGAACTCCATAAATGGCATAAAAGCCTTGGCAATGCTGTTCATACTTGCTGGTCATGCGCTGTCCTTCATTTTTGGCGGTCCCATGTACAATGCCCAGTTCATCAATGCTGTAAGTTAAATCGAGTGATTTAATAACCAGTTCTTAGGAGCATGCATGTAGTCCAGCAACCGAAAATCATCAAAGTTACGTTTGGCAGACCAAAATATTTGAATGAGCTTAAAATATGTATGAAGAACTCAACAAGTTGTGCTACATAATTACGATTGAAATGATTTACTATATGCAATAAACCAGTTTAATTGATTGAACAATGGTTATTGCACTCAGATAGTTAAAGGGTAATTAAGTTTATATAACATAACATGATAAGAACTTAAAAAGTTAAGGGCCAGATGGAGACAAGAAAAAAGCCACCTAGCCAAAAGACAGACTTATTTTGGTCCCAAAAGGAACAGTGTTGGTTTAGTAACAAAATGGGCAATATATCGAAATAATTATCAATAATCAGCTGCTTTTTGTTTACAAATAGCAAAGATTTAAAAGAGCGAAATAAAATTTTAAAACATGAACGTTTATTATTTATGCTATTTTGTGTAAGCAATGCTATAATAATGACATACATTGCAATTGCAATGTTGGATGAAGGAACAAAGCGACGATAGGAGGCAAAATCCAATAAAAGGCGGAGTGATTCGGTGAACCCATAATTAATGTGCAGAGCTGAGTGTAGATGATTTTGCATAGACGTGTTTTAAATCACATTAATGCTACAATTTATTTTATTTTAATATTATATCTATTTTCTTATAAATTCCCAATAATCCACAACGATTTGTTTGCGTGCCTGCATCTAGCCCTTTAATCAGTGTCAATAACTGAGCCCTTAAAACAATTTCGTCTATATAAGGCCGGAGATCACAGTGATTGAAAGATCTATTATATATGTATATATGTTATATGTGGGACTTGAGCTGTCAAAGCTTGAGTCTGTTCAAATAAAACGCGCACTTCTTAGGTTTTTTATAAACACACTTAACAACTGTTTATTTCGATTATTACTTCATTATAAAAACATGTTCATTTGCGTTTTACTATTTAATTTCAATATTTTCATTATATAGCGTAACAAATTCACGTCTTAACTCTACGGCTGCTCTCTTTTTCGCTACACTGCTGCTTTAGGGCTGCCAACTTATGCTTTTCTTACTTTTCTAACGCTACCAACTCCTTGACTTGATGGTCAGCTGCTAAGGTCCCAAAAGTCCTAAAGCCTGCATGTATTGCAGTATTTTGTTTGGACTTATAGTAAAAACGGTCTCCGGTGGGAGAACGTACATGCCCAGGAGCTTGTTTCTTTCACCGGCGAGTGTCATACATTCACATAATATATGCGAAGAAGTTTCTTTCTCTATGCTTAAGAAGCGGCATAGTCCACTATGCCAATTTTGTTTAAGTGGCTGCGGAGCCTACAATGTCCCGTCAGAAGGCCCGTCATGCTTCTCACGGTGTTCTTTCCGTGCATTATCATGACTTTGAACCTCTTACGGTTGTAGTTGGAGAGGAGAATTTTTCTCCATTAAAATTTCTAAGGCAGCAGTAGGACAGGTGCGCATAGCTCCTGTCATACATATGCTGGCCAGTCTTTGCAGTTTCTCCATTTTTTGTCTGATCGTGATAAGGCACGCTCTACTACCCCAGGCTATGGTCCCATACGTTAGCATGGGTCTGTCAACCATGAGGTATAGCCATTTTAATATTCGTGGTGATGTACCCCACGACTTCTCGGCAATACTTTTACACGTAAAGAGAGCCCTTGAGCACTTATTTATCGTGTTATCTAAATGAGTCATAAAGTTAAGCTTGGAGTCACAGGTCACTCCAAGATACTTGATTTCTTTGCTCGTTTCTATACTGCATCCCGATTGGGTTATACATTTCATTCTTCCAAGTTTATACCTCCTTGTGAAGGGTACTATGACAGTCTTGGCAGGGTTGAAACTCAGGCCTGCCTTTTTTGAGACCTAGTTCCTCTTGCTATGATGACGATGTCATCAGCATAGCCTTGACATAATATGCCTCTGCTGGTTAGTCTCTTAAGCAGCTCATCTACAAGTAGGCTCCATAAGAGGGATGATAATACCTCGCCTTGAGGACAGCCTCTTGTTGTTACTATTGGGGTGGATTGTCCCCCAATAGTTGCTGTAGCCTGTCTGGATGATAACAGTGAAGCTATCCATCTGCTGGTAGTTGTGTCTGGCCAGTGATGCGTTAACAGCCTTGTGGGAGGCATTATCAAAAGCACCCTGTATAACCAGGAAAGCGCATAGTGCTACCTCCTTATGAGTCAGGGATTCCTTAATAAGGGTTTACAGCTGATACAGTGCTGTGTCCGTAGACCATTCCGCTCTATAAGCATGTTGCATCCTCTGGAGAGGTTGTTGTTCTAGCAATGTGCTTCTAATTCTGAAGTCTACCAACGTTTTCAGCAAAAACGAAGTTAAGCTGATAGGTCTGTACGACTTTGGATTTGTGATATCTTTCTTTCCAGCTTTCGGGATGAAGACCACTCTAGCCATACTCCAGGCTCTAGTTACATGCCCTAGCGCAAGACTGCTAATCAGTACTTCTTTAATGGGAGTTAAGAGATTGTCCAGTCCTTTTTGTAAAAGGACTGGATTTATACCATCCATGCCTGGAGATTTATAGGACTGGAACATGCCAATTGCCCATTTTAATCTCTCTGGTATTTCCGTGGACTTGGCAATGGCCCCGTCAGCGGCACATGGTCTTTTGCTACCTGTCGGCAAATTTCTGCCTTCCATCTGGGGAGTGCCCCTAGGGAAGTGTGTAGCCAAGAGGAGTTCTAGTTTCTCCTTATTGTTAATGGTAAAGGATTATTCGATTTCTGGAGTGCCAGACTCACGTCTGACATTGTTTTGTAAAGTCTTGCGCCTTCACTAGTATTCTTAATGGCTTCGCAGAAGATTCTGTAATTGCTTTGCTTGGCCTTTCTGATCTCCATGTTATACAAGGTCAGACTATCTCGGTAGGCATCCCTCTCTCCAATGCGCTTCGCGGTATTGAAGAAGTTTTCAAGTTTTGCATTCCACCATGGGGCATCTTTCTCCTTCTTTGCGTTAGCAAGAGGGCAGCTTTCATTGAAGGTGTTCACTACGCATGTGTTCAACTCCTCTATTGGGCATTCCAATGCAGCAGGGCTTCTGGGCTTTCCAGATCAGGTCAGGCTGTGCGCTATAGGGAAATTTAACTTTTTCCAGTCTGTGTTCCTGGGGTTACGTCTGCGTTCGCTACTCCCTAGGTTTAGCCCTATGTTAAATCTAATAATCTTGCGGTCTGACAAAGACTCTTCAGGGGATACATGTCAGTCACTTATATGTGACTTCAGCGCCCTGCTGGCCAAGGTTATGTCAAGAACTTCGGATTTCACGCTAGTTATAAAAGTCGGGACACTGCCGACGTTTAAGATTTCTGCTTTACTACTTCAAATAAATTCTTAGAAAGACTCACCTCTAGGGTTTGTGTCGGAACTTCCCCATACCACGTGATGCGCAATTACATCGCATCCTATAATAATGGGTAGATGTTGCCTCATGCAATGCAGCACAAGTGCTTGTATCGCGGGCGGCGGGCAGGTGTTGTCTCCCGCAAAGTATACAAAAGCAACGACAAACGTCTTCATATCACCGGCTTTTTCGACCACGATAGGGACGCAGTTACCAGTGACAAATTCTGTAAGTACGTTATGATTAATACTTCTACTTGCCAAGATACAGGATCTAGGGAGTGGGTCCCTATGATGCCAAATTACCTTGGTGTCTTTCATGTAGAGTCCTTCTATTTCCTGGTTCTACCTGTATCAAGGCTAGGCCTAGGTGTTGTTTGGTCAACATCCTTGCTAGCACAGCAGACGCCGCTTTGGCATGGTGGATGTTCACCTAGGCTATCCTTGTACTTCCGATCATACGATCGGCTCCATCATCGGCGTCTGGGGTCTGGAGGTTGTCTCCAGATCACCATCAGTTTCTGTGCCCAGATTCATGTCCAGTTCCTGCGAAGACATTGGAGGTTGTCTTCAATGTCGCCGCCCGCCTCGATCACGGTTACGTTCAACTCCTCATCATCCGCCAGATGTGCTAGGGAGTCGGAGGTGTTAAGTCCCTCATATTCCGCAGCAGATTGGGGAGGTAGGGCCGGCGTATCCGGATCTTTGGCAGTCGTCTTGTCTTTCCTTAAACCCTTGACTGATATACTACCAGACCTAAATTTAAGTTTGTGATGAGTTCGAATGATCTTGGCCCAAGAACTGTCGTCAATGTCGAGGACGAGGAGTAAACCACCTTCGCTCTTTCTCTTTGCGTGTAGTGTTCTGTGATCAGACGGTTCTGCTTTTGGATGAGCTCCAAAGCCCATTCCTGTCGTGGGGCAGAAGATGGTAATGCTGGTAATGGGAGTCCCAACCCGATGATACTAATTCTTCCAGTATCGCTTCCTCAAGCAGTGAGAGATCCTCACTGTTAAGAATCACCTGAGGCTATTCCTCAGGCACAATCGCTACCTTCAGCATCTTGGCAACGGCCGGGTATGATGGTCCCTTCTTGGTCACCATGGATGTCGAGGGTTGGTCCTCGACTTCCCGTGCGGCTTCGGAGGAAGCCACGCACGCTACTACCGCAGATGATGGCATCTCTGCAGCCGTATTCTCCACCCGCACCCTCTTCGGAGTGTCGGATGGCGGCGTGAGCATATTGCTCAGCCTCTTTGGAGCAGGGGTAGGGCCTTGTTCTTCCTGGGGTAGCTGCTTTGCCAGAGCCACTGCCTCAGCAGGTGTCTTGCCCTGCTGTAGGTTCCTTATGTACCACTTTACTTTTGCACCACTCAGATCTTTTCGGTACTTTCAGCACGGGTCGAACTGAAGAACTTCAGAACTTTGTCCAACTCGGGAATGTGGAAATTTTTTAGGAGTTTCCAGCTTCAGCCTGACTACTATTAGCCAGCCCCCTTAGCAGTGGTAAAGCCTAACCAAGGGGCTGTTTCCAGCCGCTCTCGCGTGGAGAGTGTAGTCGCACTTCCGAGCCAGCAACTGCACGCCCATTATGGTACATGTTAATCCCCTAGTTGCGGGCCTCGACAGGCGGCCTTCGAAAATAATCAACTGTTAATGTTATGCTAGTTAACAGAAAGCTATTAGCAGTTGTGGATTAACATTTTTGTTAGCCTTTTTGTGATTTTTTTTTTTTTCGAAATTTTGGAAAAATCTTGGTAAAGTAGCAACTATTATTACCATTCAAAATGTTTTTTTTTAAGTAAAACTTTTTAGGTGCCATTGTGACTTTCGAAATTTGAGATTCTGTTAAAATAAGCAAAAAGTGTTTTTAAGATAAGACTTTGCAGACGGCGTTATGATTTTCAAAGGGATTAACTTTCAGATTATGTTAGGGGAAAAGGGAACGGCATAGAAAATGGCGCGGGGGAGGAGGAAAATCGTAGAAATACACTCTCTTTAAAAAAAAAAAAAGAACTTTGGCTCCAGCTGTGAATTCTTTCGACATTTCCATTAACAATTCGTATATAGTGCCATGTGTGCGCTTTTAAGGGAACATGTTCGATTTTTCTCTCTCGTGTCGATTAATATTAGATTTTTTTCGCTCAAATACTAATTTTCATATATTTTTAAAAAAGTGGATAAGAGTACGAATAAAAAACCGCATTTAAAATCACATTTTCTGTCCCAATAGAACCTTCCTAAAATCATAAAAAATTTCTTTGTGATCGATTTTTCTGAATGTTTTTTTTTTAATTTCGTCCTCTCTTATATGTCAATTTTCCATGGCAAACTGTTATAGTTAATAAAAGAATCATTTTGGAAAAGAAAAAGAAAAGAAAGCATTTTGGAAACCTTGGGGGAGATTCATTCCGTTCTTAAGTAGAACACAAATTTTTGCCTATAAAATCTATAAGTATTCTTTCGAAAACCCGATTGGGGAATGCAAACCATCAAAGCACTTTGCAGTCTTGATAAGATCGTAAAGCACATTCGTAAAAACTATTTTTTGTCTATTATCCAAATGTTAATGAATAAAGAAATCTGCATTTCTTTAATAATATAATATTATGCAATTTAGTAAAAGTTTAAATTATTATGTATTGGGAATAGATAAATTTGATGGTTCTCGAACAAAAAAAAAAAAGTTTATTGTTAAAAGCATTTATTTAACCGATTATAACTTTACTATGTAATGGAATACTGACCGCACAATACACAAGAATTTGAACCGATGTTTTCATTAATGCAGACTTAATTGTATATACCAGGTATGGGCATTTTGTACATTTTTTACTTTTTTACAATTCAAAATTAATGAGTTATTTATTGATATCAACTTAAGGTAGTACAATATATTTTATCAGTGTTGAGCGGCAAATTTTCATCTAACATATTTAGTAAAAGATTGTCTTAAAATATATAATTCAGTATAATGTAAAATGTAAATTGATAAGCCAAAAGGGAAGCAAAAATCTCAATTTAAGAAAAACCTTTTTTTTAATGAATGTCCATTTTATCGAATAAAAGACATGAGCAAAAAAAGTGAACATTGTTTTGGGTTACAAACTTTTAATTTATGCGAATTGGCCAAATAATAAAAATAAGTCAATTTTGTAAGTTATTAAAACAAAAACTTTTTTGTTATTCGAGTATTTGGCTTGATGCTACTTCTACTACTTTTTTAAAAATCTATAATATTCAAAAAAAAAAATGTGTTTGCTTTTAAAATTAGTCAAATTTGATATTTTGTCAAATACGAAATTTTAATAAAATACTTTTTTCTTTATAATTAAAGTAAGAACATATTTTTATTTACCTTATATTTTTTCAATAGTGGTGAAACTCTCTTTTTAAATTTTCGTTCAAAAGCATATAAAGAGATTTGGAGACACAATTTTACACTACGATTATCTTCAATGAAATGCTCCATTTTATTACTCCTTAAAAAACAGGGAATAAAAAAAATAATATCAGCCTGATCAAAATCCTGGAGGTCTAGTTGTAAAAACGTATAGCTTAATAATAATAATTTTATTTCATATCTTTATTTACAGCAACTGCAACTGCCCACATTCTCCTTTCTTATAAATTCTCTACTCTTTGTTGACACATTTTTGCTTCTGAGCGGATTTCTCTTTTGCCGTATTTTATTGTTGGAGCTGGAGCGACGTAATGGCAAGGTTAATGTCATGGTACTGTATGTGGCTCGTTATATACGTCTGACACCTGCTTATATGGCTGTACTTGGATTCTATATGACCTGGTTTCCTTATGCGGGCAGCGGTCCAATTTGGCAGCAACGGATCGGGTTAGAACAACAGCGTTGTGAATCATCCTGGTGGCTCAATATGCTCTACATAAATAATTACTTTAATACTAATCAACTGGTATGTAGGCTGTGTGGAGGATTCATCTTCTTAAAACAATCATTTCTAATTTTTTCTAACAGTGCATGTTCCAATCCTGGTATTTGGCCGTAGACTCTCAGCTTTTTTTCGTAGCGCCAGCTGTTATATACATCCTTAATAGCTCCCGTGTATTGGGTATACGGTTTCTTGCTGCTCTGGTCGTGCTAACGGCCGCTGTACCCTTTGTGATCACCTATGTGGAGCAGCTGGATCCAACGCTTATGGTCTATGCCGAGTAAGTATTGATTAGATATACTTGACTTGTAAGTTTTTTACGTCAAAAATAGTAGTAGAAGTATTTTAGCAGAGCTATAAATCGTATAGTTTGTTCCAAGTTCCATTATTGTGGGAAAAGCAGAAAGAAGACATAGAGTAAATTATTCCAAACTAGTCGGGAAATTTGCGATCCCAAAATTTTGTATAGAGGCTTAATATTGAAACTCCACGGATAACGAGCTTGTAATGAAATCAAACAAACCAAGAGCTATTGGGTCAATTATTATGTTCCCAAAAAGGACACCCTTTTGTATAGCTCTTTTATTTTATATTCTTCAAAAGAATTGGACTCGGCAAAGCATACTCTTTGAAAGACATAAATATAAAATAGACGGACAGATAATTACTTTATTGCTCAAAAAAAATGTAAGTAAGAGACTAAATTATTATTATTTTTTTTTCGAAAAAATAAATCCCCTTTACAGTAGTTTACAGCAAAATGTATTAAATGTAAAATTTTTTTGTTTTTTTTGAGTAGTCCTCTTACAAACTTAGATTTAAATAAAATTGGTAGTAGCTCACAATTAAATAAAAACTAAAAATACTTTTTATTTTTTAAATGAAGCCGCAACACGATTAGTTTAAAAACTAAAGTTTTGCGGACAATTTGTTTTTTTTTTGCTCTTTTTGCATCGAACTGCATCGTTAGTTTTCAAAAATCGTTGGAAGCTAGCTCCTGTAGTATTTGATAGTTTCGTAGAGTTCCCCACCAGATAGGTCAAAATTACTGGAATCAACTTCGGACGAGTTTAATAACTCCAGATAATAGATACCATAGCTCCTCAGAGATTTCAAAAAGATGGCTAAAACATAAAATATTTTACCACGTTTGGCACAAGAAGACTAGATCAGTAGAATGCGATTTCTGAGGATATACATTCGATAACTCCAGAACTAGCTTACGAATTCAAAGACATTCTAAAAAGTTTTCACGCATTTGCTGACAAAAGGCGTGTCAGATCAGAGGAATTACATTTCTGAGTGTGTTTATATCTTAGAAACTTATTGGAAACGAATAAGCGCAAATTAAATAGCTACTGGAGATTAGAGTGAAACCAAAGAAAAGAAGACGAAATCAGGAGAATGATATTTCTAGGTGTATTTGTGTTCTAAAAACTTATTGGAAACAAATATGCGCAAATTGGATAGCTACAGAAGATTAGAGTGGAATCAAATTTACCAATTCAAAGAGAATTAAGCTACTGATAAACTTGGAAGCTTCCAACTAATAAAATCTAATTTTTAACTTTTTTGCTTTACAGTGAGGTCAGCGATCTGGCTCGGAATAATTTCTATATCAGCTCCTACATCAAAACGCACATGCGTGCTTCGGCCTATATGATTGGACTGCTTGTGGGATATTTGGTGCATTTGGTAAACGAGAAGCAGATGAAACTGTCCACCTATTTGGTACGTCGCATTTGGCTGGCGTCCGTATTTATTGGTATAGGTTCAATGTATGGCGTCACACGTTTCTATATAGCGCCATATACGTTACTGGAGAGCAGTTTATATGCGGGATTTCACAAGATTGGCTGGAATCTTTCGGTGGGCTGGCTGGTCTTTGCCTTAACCACCGGCCATGCTGTTGGGCTAAGCCGTGTGCTCAGTGCACGCTTCTTTGCGCCAATAAGTAGATTAACATTTTGCGCCTATCTGTGCAATGGCATTGTGGAGCTTTATCATATGGCCAGTTTGCGGCATTCGAACTATATGGGCTATATAAGCCTCTTTAATGGTGTCTTTAGTCATATTTTCGATACATTTATATTGGCGGTTTTGGTCTGTTTGTTGTTCGAATCGCCGATACATGCTTTGGAGCGCATTGTATTGCGAAATGTAGCTGGCACAGAACCAAGACTTGGAAATCATGGTACTGGCAATAAAGGCAAGGATTTGGCCATCACTTCGGAGGAAACAATGTCAATGCCATAGTTGTGACTCCTGCAACGGATATGGGCTATACTGTGATTTATATTACGCTAATTTATATTAAGCTTCTGGGTTAAGGTCAGTTTTAAATAAAAAGCTACAGGTATTTTTTTTTTAATAACAATTTTTTATTTTCGATTTAATCTTTACTGAAAAATCTGATTAGTTGGTGCCTAAATTTATATAGTATCCAACTATGCCAATATGGTACGGCTGCTCTTTATACGGCTTTTCGCTATTACGAAGGTGCGGTTTCGATTTACGGCCTGAAATGTTTCGCTATAACGGCCATAAAAACTTAAATTTTTATTTTTTTTTGCCTTTGTATTAAACATTTCCTGCCGCAACACACCAAAAACACGAAGCTGCTCATGTCTTCGGCTGATATAAAGAGATGTTAAGAATCAATCACGCTAGGAACTAAAGTAGAAGTATTACGTCGTATAGAAGCTGGCAAGAAAATTGTTGAAATTTGCAAGTTAATAGGACTTGCAAAATCTACCATTCAAACTATTCGCTATAAAAAAAAATACATTAAAACATTGCAATCTGCTGCACCTTCAAATGTCCCGAGATTAACATACCAAAGAAACTCAATTATTGAAAAAATGGAAGGACTATTGATTATATGAATTGAGGACAATAACAAACGTAGAATGCCAATGAGTCAAATGACTATCCAGAAAAAAACTTGAAGTATTTTCGAAAATTTAAGGAATCGAGATATCGATAAATCTGCTGAAAATGTCACATTCCAAGCAAGCCGGGGATGGTTTGGAAAATTTAATTTCATTAATTTGCATAATTTCAAAATTAAAGGTGAAGAAGCTATCGCCGATGAGGCCGCATCTAAGAAATATCCCGTACGTACGTTTCAAAAAGCGAAAAATCTGCGCCTGGCAATAAGGTGTCAAAATGTAGCTGGTGATTTTAAGCTAAACCACTTTTAATTTATTTGTCCGAAAATCCAAGGCTTCTTAAAGGATTAAATAAAAATCAATTAACCGTCATATGGAGATCCAACAAGAAAGCTTGGATGACTAAAGCTACTTTTAAGGATTGGTTCAAAAATCACTTTTGTACAGAAGTGAAAAAATATTTGCGAGACAATAAATCAAGCAACAAGGCTGTGCTAATTTTAGATAATGCACCAGGGCATCCTTCTAATTTATCCGAACTATCTGAAGATGTCATGATTGAGTACCTTCCATAAAATACAACAGCTCTGATGCAACCAATGGATCAGGGTGTAATAGCCACTTTTGGGACATATTACCAACTCCAAACTTTATAGGGAAACCTTACAACTTGTAAGGGAAACCGATGGTAAATCTTTAATTAAAACAATTTGAAAAAACTATAACATCAAGAATTAAAGATTAACATAGAATTAAAATTAACAACAATAAACCATGTTTGGAAAAAAATATGGCCAGAATGTGTAAAAAGCAGAAGTTACTTTCCTTCCTGAAATTAGGCAAAACATTTTGAATCTAGCACATGATCTCGGCTTTTAAGGTTTGAACAAAGGAACCCCTTCCATATGATGAACTCATTTTGTTGCAAGCAGAACCGGCATTTGATAAAGAGACTGAGCCTGTTGTATCCAAATAACTCACATCAAAAAATTTGTCGAAAGCTATTTCCTATTCCAAAGAAGGAATAAACATCCGTCTTGAAAACGCTCCTGACGTGAGCGCCGCTAAAGTTTTTCGAGCAATTAACTCAACCATAAGCTGTTACAAATCAATGAAGAACGAAATGGACAAAAAGACAGAACAAACAACGTTGGACAATTTTTTTCAGCCACTCCCATTCTTACCAGCGAAAAATTATGACATTGATATGCATTTTACCATTTTATATAACATGAAGCTGTTTCAGTTTTGTTTATTATTATATTATTATTATTATTATTTTCGTGATCTGTTATTATTATATGTACAGATGAATTAAATAAAAAGATATGTTATGTTATCTAGGCCGTAAAGCGAGGTATGGGTGTATCGGTTTTTCATAATCACAATTATATAGAAAATTGTCTGGCTTATCGTATGCTTAAATTATTTCAACTAAGATGTAGCTTACATCAAGATATTTTTACGATAAATATTAACAAAATCCATTGCTTTTATATAGGCTTATGGCTTAATGATTTGAACCATAAGCTGTGATGTTATTTTAAAAGTAACTTGTTTAGGCAAACGTAAGTATACGGCTAAACGAAAATAAATTATAAAAATAAAACATATTTTATTGTTTTATTATAAAAAGGAAAATGCAGTTAAGGACCAATTGGTTTTTTTTACAATTATCAATTAACTATTATGGAAGATCTTTGCAGAGAGAGAAAATCTGTACTATTTCGAATTTTTTCCAACATTTTTTTTTAAAAGCAGAATAGAGTACCTTTCCATAATGTCCCCAATCATAAAAATCGGTAGCCTAAAGAACAAACTACAGCCGAAAATGTGTGCCCGAAAGGCCAAAAATCACAACATTTTCGTGACTTTTTCTACAAATATCACTATTTTTTCAGAAAAAGTCTTTGACACTTAAAAAGTTTGCGACTTTAAGTTATTGATCATGATATGTAGATGCTATTTCTGTATAATTTCGTCTTTTTATGATTAAAGATGACTGATTTATTGAATTTTTAGTAAAAATGAAAAAAAAAATATTTTTTTCGTTTGATATTTTTCTCTCACTTTCAACTGCATTTACCTTTTAAAAAGTAGTTATTTTATCTATATTTGAATTTTTTATAGAAAGTATGAGTCATTACCTTTAAAATGAGCCCTTTTTCGTGAAATTAAAATTGTCGATTGAACACCAGCAGTTCGATGCATCACAGCAAGTACACAAAAAATCATGATTTCACCAAAAAGAGACGAATTTGTTTTATGATGTTGACAAAAATGGACTATACTTTCCGGTATATTTCTTAAGAACATCAAAAGACATTTAATTGCTAAACTTATTCATAAACACCCAAAAAAAGAAGAATTTTGAAACCAAAATGTTTATTTGACCGATCGTTCCTATGGGAGCTATATGATATAGTCAACCGATTCTGATCAAATTTGGTACAGTGCTTTAAAAAACTACTGAATGTTAAATTTGGTTCCAAAATCTCTGCAAACAAACGAAACAGAACGGATTTTGTTCAAAAAACTGTTGCCTGTAAAGTCGGTTTTACGGGCGAAGATTTTACGTGACAACGTCTTTTTCTCGGTAGAATATTTATTGATATGAATATTATTAAATTGCACAATAATAATTCCTATTTGAGTGATTTTGTTGAGGATAGGACGATGATAGGAGAAATAGGAAATGAAAGGAAGTGTTTCTGCTGTAATGTGTCTTGCGAAAGTCAAGTCGATGGTTGTTTCTTTTAACGTAGTTGACTTAGAAACGTTTGATACGCAATCAAGATTATACGTATATTTCATGAAATTATGAAACGAGTTGTCAGACTTTACGTTTTCGTATCTCTTAATAAAATAAAATTTTCTCGGCAGTAGATAATAAATAAAAAGGTATAAACGAATGGTTTGACAGAAGAAAGGCCGAACTATGCTTGTTAGCATGCAAACAAAATAACAAAATTTTGTGTTGCTAAGGTAGCGCAGTGCGAGTTTCTATTTGTGCATTACTTTTTCCGCAGTTGTAATGCAGATTTTTGGCAGATCACTGCTTTTCTATTTGCCTCCGCTTACAATCCCTCAAACGAAACGCAGCGCTTGTAATCAATTACGTTTTCTGCGGAGGTAATGCAGTATTTCGGCAGACCGCAGAGGCTATGCGCCGCTGGGGTTAATCAGTTGCGCTCACTCAAACCTAAAAATAGCCACCGCTGTGAGCAGTGCCGGTTTGGTGCTGAGCGCTAAGCGGTGCGGCTGACGCTGTGCGTTGCTTGTTGCTGCGATTCACAAAAAGTCGCTGGTTCGTTTATATATAAGAGCAGAGCGCAAACCAAAAATAAAAATGCCACTTATCGTTACGATTATTTATCGCTAGACTTATCGTTACGGTTATCGTTATACTTTTTCAATGGTGCCTCCCATACAAACCTAATTTAAGACGTTGTCACGTCAAAAAACGTTTTTTTGAACGATTGATCCTATGGGAGCTATATGATATAATCAACCGATTTCGATCAAATTTGGTACTGTACTTGGGTATTTTAAAAAACTTATGAGCTCTTAATATGGTTTGAATATCTTTACAAACAAGCGTAACACATCAAATTTTGAATAAAAATTGTTTTCCGGCCAATTTTTACTAAAAAATTTAATAAATCAGTCATCTTTTATAATAAAAAGACGAAATTATACAGAAATAGCATCTACATATCATGATCAATAACTTAAAATAGCTAACTTTTTAGGTGTCAAAGACTTTTTCTGAAAAAAATAGAGATAATTGTAGAAAAAGTCACAGAAATGTTGTGATTTTTGGCCTTTCGGGCACACATTTTCGGCTGTAGTTTGTTCTTTAGGGTACCGATTTTTATGATTGGGGACATTATGGAAAGGTACTCTATTCTGTTTTTAAGAAAAAATGTTGGAAAAAATTCGAAATAGTACAGATTTTATGACATCATATGTGAAATCGTTTTTTGTAAAAGGTCCTTTTTCACTAAAATAGTCCTAGAAAAAAAAACAAGCTATAACAGGATAATAAAAAATACGGATTTTGAATGCTGAAACATTGCCCTAACATAAAATATAAGTCTCATCTCTGCAGATTTTTCATCGTCGACTAGTGTAATAAGAAATAAATTATTTTTCTGCCAAATGAAAAAAAGTCGTGTTAAATAAAATAAAAAATAAACACAATATTTACAATGTATATAAATTAAATCAATTGCGATATCAGAAATGTGATGTATTTTGTGAAAGCTCTCCAGCTAAACATTCTGTGGGTATGTCTCCAATCAGGTTAACATGCTCTCCGAAAAGGAATGTCCTTTTTTTCACGATGTGAGAATTTATTATTATAAAACCTTCTGGGGTGTCAAAGTCAATATTGCCCAATGTACTCAAAATATAAAAAAAAAGTTTTTAAATAATTCTATGCATTGTAAAAAACAAAAGCGAATAGGTATAGTGGGAGCCATCTTTGGATTTGTTTTAAATTAAATTAATTATTGTAATTCTTGCGAAAAATGGCACGTTTATATTCCCGGCGACACGTAGACATTGACCTCAACTATGTTAAACGGTCCATGACTAACATTGCTTAGTTTTGAACTTGATATACGTCGAAGAGAATGACCCATCCTTTAGCTACAAAATTAAGCTTAGATTACACGAAAAACTAAAAATTGGTGAAAAAAGACACATAAAAATCTAATTTTTTGTCTAAGACACAAGACCGACCTATTAATATAGTTGTAGCATGCTTAGTCATCACTATGACCCGGAACCCATCAGTTTTTACCATTACAAACAAAAATATTAGCAATTTAAGCTTTAAGGTGCTAAAAATTCGTAACTAGTTTAAACTGTAGTAGCCTCAAGTGGCACTTTTAATACATTGATATTAACTAACACAATTACTGTAGTATAACATTTATTATTCATTTTTATGAAATATGGAGTATAAAATAGCTTAAAGCTTTCCATTATTGTACAAGAATTTTTTTCCATTAACTTAATTATTTGTGAAATCGTTGTTTGCTTTTGTTAAGCGCAAATGAACACAAGAATATTTATTTTTAGACCAAGTTGGGAACTTTAAGAAGAAGTCGGATTTTTGCTGTAAATATTTTTGAGTTAAGTCGCCTTCTAACAATAACTATTCTCAAACAAAATTGAATGGCAGCAGTATGCGATCTTAATTTAATGTAGGTCATTACTTTTGTGTGAAGTTTGATCCAAGTTGGTCCACTTTTTATGTACCCAGCGGCGCAAAATCTGTATATATGTACAGTGCGTTTCATAGCTATAGGACAGTCGAAAATTTTTTTGTTTAATTATTTATTACGGTTCATAAACACGATCCAGCAAAACTTCCTTTTACAAAAGCAACTACCTAATATTGGAGCTTTTAATTTACCGTAAGGTTATTACACTGTTGCTTCACACCGTGCTTCGCAATAGCTTATGCATGGATATGCCATCCTTAATGCAATTTTTATCGTTTCATTACTATAGGACAGTAGTCAATTATAAGGAAATTAAGTGTAAGGATGGCATAAATACATTTTATTTCAATTTGAAATCACTTTTTGATAATTTTATGATAAATCGACACAATGTGTGAATATAAGTTTATGGTAGAGAGACCATATAACAGCGAAAAACGACGTGGGCAGAGAATGGTGTATATTTTATGGAAAAACATATTACTTTTCAATATACATACAAATGTACGAGTAGTATCAAAGAATATAGAACTACATAGAATGCGCATCTGGCTCAAATTTATTTTAGCGCTTGTTGGTGCCGGCGGGCGGCAGCAAACGAAACGAAATGTGAGTTCTATTTTTAGAACACGAATGCTCGGATTGCCGAACGAGCAGGCGACAGAAAACGAAGCGCAATGTTGCTTCTATTTTTAGAACAAGACCAAACTCCGTTAATTTGCAAAGTTGTTTTCCTTCCAAAATGTTAAAAGGACAAATTTAAACACATTTCCTGCGTTGATGCCGATGGGTCAGTGGTATGTGTGCCTGGATGGCGTGCAATTATTTTGAGTTCAAATCCAGAGTTTGGAATTAATAAATTTTTTTTTTTTTAATATTTTGAAATCAGTTTCATATTTTTATTTTTAGATTTTATAGGCTTTTTTGTTTAATAACGTAAAACAAATTTTTATTTTGCGTTGGTGCTTATTAAATAAAAATTCTTTCATTTTATGTATTTGTAACTTTTATGGTTACCTCTTAAAGCCACTGTGAAAAATAATAATACATACATGTGTCTTTTGAATACTTCCCCTAAAAAATCGAAAGCAATAATTTTTATGAAAATAATTAATTATTAAAAATAAAATAAAAGGACCTATGCTTATTCTCTCGATCATTAACTGCATCAGATCTGCACACATAAGCATACATGTAAATTCAAGTTTTAGTGTTTGTGTATGCATGCTGTAAAAACCTTCAACAAACAAATTGGGAGTCGATAGACAAATACCCTTTTTCGCATTTTTCTAATTTTTAACATGCATTTGATCGTGTGAAGGCAAGCGTGGTTAGAAGGTGTCATAGCAGGCACATTCTTCGAAAGGGCATTGATGCTCAGAAACTAAAAATTTGCAATTTTGACTGAGGCTGAAAATATGAACATCGCCGACAACCAAAAACGAAGTTCAAAGCCGAGGTCAATTGCCATCGCTCGTGAAATGCCTATTCTATTTTTAGATTTTCCCGTTTCCTCTGCCAGCCAGCAAACAAGAGCACTAAACATTTTGGGTGAGGAATGAAAGTGCAGTTTGTGTGTACACGACGAAAAACCCTTCAACAGAGAATCGATAGCGAAATACACTTTTTCGCATTTTCCCCTTTTTTACATGAATTTGTTAGTGTGAAGGCAAACGCGATTATGTAGTGTCATACCAGTCATATGCTTCGAAAGGGTGTGAGGTTCAAAAACTAAAAATTGACAAATTTGGTTGAGGCTGAAATTGTGCACATTGCCGACAGACGTTTGCTCTCCGCCCTCCCGCACCATAGAGCTTCAAAAAATTTTGCATACACATCTTAGTATGTATATTGCCATTGGGAAAACAGTTGTCGGCAAGAAATACACACTTATTTTGTCTTGTAGCTGCCTCCTTATTATACCTTAATTAAATGCAATTAAATGCATAGAATGCGTGGTGTACCTGCGAGAATAGCGAAAAAAAATCCCAAAATACGAAAAATCAAACATTTTTATGACAAAAAAATGGGGTATTGATGTCAATGCCCCCTATACATTTTTTTTTTGTATGAGATGCGCATTCTATGTAGTTCTATATTCTTTGGTAGTATACACAGTTGTAATGAACGTGCATTACCGCCTATATGAACGAGTAATATAATTTAAATACAGCAAATTTTATTTTACTTTTATTAGTGTAAAACCGCCCGAAGGAAAACAAAACTCCATATAAAAAAATGGCGGACGTAAAGTCGGGCGCGGACGACTTTAGGGGTACCCTGTACCACTAGCTTGTAATAAAGTCCGATTTCTTCACAAAAAACCAAAACAGAAGAATTTTTAAGCAAAAATTTTTTTTTTGACCGATCGTTCCTATGGGAGCTATATGATATAGTCAACCGATTTCAATAAAATTTGACACAGTGCTTAAATACCTTAAAAAAGATATGAATGCCAAATTTATTTCAAATATCTTTACAAACAAACAAAACACATCGAATTTTGTATAAAAAACGTGTTTTTGGACCGATTGGTCCTATGGGAGCTATATGATCTAGTCAAACGATTTGGATTAAATTTGGTACAGTGATTGGGAACTATAAAAAACTTTCGAATGCCACATTTCGTTACAATATCTTCAGAAACAAACGAATTATTCATCTAAAACGCTTTTTATTTGCCGAGGTCGTCTCAAACACCCCCATGGGAGCTATATAATTTATCCCCGATATCAAAAATATAAAATAAACTGCCTCCTATGGAATAATATGGGATCTAATGTGAAAGTTTGGTAACTCTAGCTCTTACCATCTCTGAGATCTAGGCGTTCACACGGACGGACGGACGGACAGACGGACAGACGGACAGACGGACAGACGGCATATCGACTTCTCTATTCACCCTGATCATATTTTAGGTAACTTTGGGGTGTCTCCGACGTCTCCTTCTATATGTTACATACATTTTCGGCTTGCACAAACTTAATATACCCTTAGTACCATACGGTACAGGGTATAAAAATGCTGTCAAAACTCGTAGCCTACAAACTTTGTCAGCATGTTGAGCAATACGAATATCCAATATTCCCGTTCGACAAAGTTTTTTATTAGCGCTATTCCACAATGGAGCGTTATTTTGTGGTAATTGTTGATCAGTAGGCATGTTACATGAGATTTTCCCAGAATGATTGGATGCTTCATTGAAAATGGTAGCGTTGAATTTTGCAGTCTGCCACCCACAGGCAGTATTCCTTCCCTGACAAGAAATGGGTAGAGCGCCAGTAGTTTATTTTTTGTTTGCAACGGCCGCTTTTGTTGAAGTTGGGCTGTTTCTGATCCGAAGTCCAGCTGGTGCTGGAGCTTTATTTTGATGATTTTTGATTTTCTCCATAAATTTAATTCGCTCACTGGATTTTGCGTTGATTTTGGACGAACCATGGCGATGAAGCGTGTGATGAGCAGGCCATAGTCTTATATTTATAATTAGGATTAATATAATTAAATAAACCTAGCAAAATTTGAATTTAAAATTATGTTTAAGAAACATAAAGCAAATTGGTGTTGCAAAACTTTATGTATGCGAATTTGGCATTTTGGTAATTGCATGGTACCATTTCCGGCTTGCATGCGCCTATATAAGCGATCATGAAGCTGAGAGCCTCCTTTTTATGCCGCAACGTGCTAGATCCAAGTCCTTGCTCGAGATATCATACCGAGATACATATATATCGGCGAAAATAAGTGAAGCGGGCCACTTTTTTGGCGACCTTCTTCAATTTTGATGATTTTTACACAGTTGGTAGACCAGCTAGGCAATATATAACTGAATATCGTGTTTTTCATTTTTGGACTATTTTTTGATAAGCCATATCTTCTAAACACATATAGATATTGACACGAATTTTTTTACCATGACATATAAAATATTAAATTTAAAAAAAATATATTTTTTTATTTTTAAGATTTTTTTTTTTAATTTTTTATCATTTTTAATTTTAAATTTTTAAATTTAAAAGTGATCTACCACTTTTGAAAAGTGTGAATGTCATTTTATGCGTGGAAATTCCCTAAAAAAGACGCAAAAATAAAAAGAGACTAAATGAAAAAACCGGTACTCAGTTATCGATAGCTCGATAAATAGTCGGAATTTTGCAATAAAGTTGGGCGTGGTTACTAATGGCTAGCAGCTCCATTAACTGTGTAAAAATCATCAAAATCGGAGAATGTCGCCAAAAAAGTGGCCCGCTTCACGTATTTTCGCCGATATATATACGTATGCATATACGTTTAAAATGCGTGTTCTTAGTGCAATTGATTTCGCCATTTGGGCCTAAGTTTGGCTTACACCTAACAACAGATGCCAGACTAAATATTAAAAATTGCAACGTTATTAAGTGGGATCCAGGTATTACCTTTTATTGGCTCAGGCCCACTAAATGCAAATAAACTCCCCAAATCCTTCCCAAAAAAATCAAACCAGATTACTGACATGATTATTTAAAATAATACAGTGTGTTTGGCTATTGCTAAACCTAGTAACCCAAATTGGGCAACTCAATCAGCAATCGACAGAGCAGCGCAGCGGCGTACAACAGGGAATCAACACAGCTTACATCTATAGCTCAGACAATTTGTTTTCTAGTCCCATCATAAAAATAAATAATATCAAAATAAACCCAAAACACAAAAAAATCCTAAAGTGCAAGAAAAACCAAAAAAAAATAAATTATAACAAAAAGAGATAATAGTAAATGATAGCTCTACCCCAACTAGCAACCAACATCGACGTGAGGAAGGCCTTGGCCACGGATGGAATACGGGTGAGTGGTATTGGAGTTATTTATTGTGATCTGAAACCTTTGTGAAAATGTACATAAAAAGCACTGTTTAAATGATATAAAAATATCAATGAGATGATATACATATGTAGGTGAAATATGTGTATGTATGTATATTATATGTTTATAAATGTATGATATACATATATACATTTGTATGACATAAATTATGGTAAATTGTAAATTGAACAAAAAAAATTAAAATTGTAACTTGAAAATTGTAAATTGAAAACCTTATAAAATGAAACCTTGTAAATTGAAACATTTGTAGCCTAAAAAAAAAACACAAAAGAGAAAAAATCAAGAAAGCTAAAATTGTACCATGACCAGCAAAACTTCAAATGTGAACAAAACCCTGTACACCCCAAACTATGAAAAACCAATTACCAAAACTAAAAATTATTGAAACAAATCTTGTACCTACACTGATCAATTCCCTATTTTTTTCTATTGTGCAAAAAAACAAAAAAAAAAATACTATGAATTATTGTCAAAAATGCAAGAACGAACAGAAAAAACCATAAAACCTAAATAGAGCCACCAAAATATGATAACCTGTTAAATGAAAATTAAGCATTATTTTTTAACCCCCGACGCAAAAAGAGGGGTGTTATAAGTTTGACGTGTCTGTCTGTCTGTTTGTCTGTCTGTCTGTTTGTCTGTCTGTCTGTTTGTCTGTCTGTCTATGGCATCGTAGCTCCCGAACGCATGCAGTGATTTCAATTTAGTTTTTTTTGTAGTAAAGGTGACTTATGTGCGAGTGTTGTTAGACATGTTTGGTGAAAATCGGTTGAGCCGTTTAAAAGTTGTGGGGAGTAAAAGTGGGGAGAAAAACATCAACTTTGTCCGATTGGCTTTAAATTTGGTCCTATTGTAGCTGACGACGTCACTGATTCGAATCTGATGTTATTTTTGCTCTATCTCTTCTCGTTTAGAAGTAATGGCCATTTGAAGTTAAAAACATAAACTTTGTCCGATTGGCTTAAAATTTGGTCCTATTAAAGCTGACGACGCCACTGATTCGAATCTGAGGTTATTTTTAACCCCCGACGCAAAAAGAGGGGTGTTATAAGTTTGACGTGTCTGCCTGTTTGTCTGTTTGTTTGTCTGTCTGTCTGTCTATGGCATCGTAGCTCCCGAACGCATGCTGTGATTTCAATTTAGTTTTTTTGTATTAAAGGTGACTTATGTGCGAGTGTTGTTAGACATGTTTGGTGAAAATCGGTTGAGCCGTTTAAAAGTTGTGGAAGTAAAAGTGGGGAGAAAAACATCAACTTTGTCCGATTGGCTTAAAATTTGGTCCTATTGTAGCTGACGACGTCACTGATTCGAATCTGAGGTTATTTTTGCTCTATCTCTTCTCGTTTAGAAGTAATGGCCATTTGAAGTTAAAAACATAAACTTTGTCCGATTGGCTTAAAATTTGGTCCTATTAAAGCTGACGACGCCACTGATTCGAATCTGTGGTTATTTTTTCTCTATCTCTTTGCGTTTTTGCTCTATCTCTTCGCGTTTAGAAGTTATGGCCATTTGAAGTTAAAAACATAAACTTTGTCCGATTGGCTTAAAATTTGGTCCTATTGAAGCTGACGACGCCACTGATTCGAATCTGAGGCTATTTTTGCTCTATCTCTTCTCGTTTAGAAGTTATGGCCATTTGAAGTTAAAAACATCAACTTTGTCCGATTGGCTTAAAATTTGTCTGTCTGACTGTCTGTCTGTCTGTGGCATCGTAACTCCCGAACGCATGCAGTGATTTCAATTTATTTTTTTTTTGTATTAAAGGTGACTTATGTGCGAGTGTTCCTAGACATGATGAAAATCGGTCGAGCCGTTTAAAAGTTGTGGGGAGTGAAAGTGGGGAGAATGCGTAAAAAAAAGCAAACGAGCTTGACCTTAAATGTAATCTATACCTTAACAAGAATCTAAATTATAGTAAGTATATTTTAATATACTAAAGTCTAACTTAACCTAACCTACCTATAAAAAGTATGAAATAAAAAATTAAATTAAAAATTTAAAAAACCCCGAACTTAAGTAATTTTCATTAAAAAGTGAAAAATAATAAAAGAAACTTAATGTTAAAGTACCTAAGAATCTATTAATAATTCTAAAAAAAATACGTCGCGTTGGGGGACCGCTCCTAAACTAACAATTTAAATACAAATAGTCTAATTAAGCAACAAAGATTAACTTAAAAACAAAATTAAGAAAATACTTCAAAAACTTTCATAGAATTACTTCAAAAAATTTGCATGTAAGATACGACCGTCAACGACGTCTGCCCTCGCGTGTCCCCCAACGCGACGTATTTTTTTAGAATTATTAATAGATTCTTAGGTACTTTAACATTAAGTTTCTTTTATTATTTTTCACTTTTTAAATGAAAATTACTTAAGTTCGGGGGTTTTTTAAATTTTTAATTTAATTTTTTTTATAATTTTTATAGTATGACTTGATAAATGAATCTCAAGCATATTTGTTTAGATTTTTGTATCGCATGACTTGTTAGAATTGCACGCATATCTTTTTATATTTTTTTGTATCTTATGAAACGGCAAACTGAATTATAATATAAAACAAAAAGACTTATTAGACTTATTAAAAGAAAACCAACCAACGAAGGGATATATACTGTATATGTACCGTATGGTACAAAGGGTATATTTAGTTTGTGCAAGCCGAAAATGTATGTAACATATAGAAGGAGACGTCGGAGACACCCCAAAGTTACCTAAAATATGATCAGGGTGAATAGAGAAGTCGATATACCCATGTCCGTCCGTCCGTCCGTCTGTCCGTTTGAACTCCTAGATTTCAGAGATGGTAAGAGGTAGAGTAACCAAACTTTCACATTAGATCCCATATTATTCCATAGGAGACAAGTTTACTTTATTTTTTTGATATCGGGGATAAATTATATAGTTCCCATATGGGTGTTTGAGACGACCTGGACAAAAAAAAAGTTTTAGATGAATAATTCGTTTGTTTTTTGAAGATATATAAATTTGGTATTTAAAAGTTTTTTATAGTTCCCAATCACTGTACCAAATTTGATTAAAATCGGTTGACTATATCATGAAGCTCCCATAGGACCGATCGGCCAAAATAACTTTTTAAAAGAAAAATTCTCTATATTTCGTTTTTTAATTAAGATATCGTAACCAGATTTGGCGTTTTACAATTTTTTAGAGCACTTAAGCAATGTGCCAAATTTTAACAAAATCGGTTTACTATATCATATAGCTCCCATAGGTCAGATTTTCCAAAAAATAGATTTTTTTACAAAATTTTTTGTGTTTCGTTTGTTAATGAAGATATCGTAACCAAATTTGTATTCGAAGTTTTTATAGTTCCCAATCACTGAACCAAGTTTGATTTAAATCGGTTGACTATATCATATAGCTCCCATAGGGCCTATCTTCCAAAAAATCGATTTTTTAATAAAATTTAATTGGTACAATTGGTAAAAAAAAAATTTTTTGCTAAAAAATTCTTCTGTTTTTGGTTTTTTGTGAAGGAACCGGATTTTATTGCAAGCTAGTGGTACAGGGTATCCCAAAGTCGTCCGCGCCCGACTTTACGCACGCCATTTTTATGAATAAATTTGTTGAATCATTATGGAATAGAAACTTTGTTACGATTTCTTAAGGGAAGATGATAGGGTAACACAAAACTTGGGGTGGGTAGAAATGCAACATGTTGACCAACAGCAATGCAACAAAAATACGAGGGGTATTCAAAAAGGAAGTTTGCCTAATTTTAAAATGAAGTACAAAACAATTTTTAGGTTACAAAATGAATATTTATTAATTATTTGACTCACAAACTATTTTTCTACATAGTCACCTTCGACTTGAATACATTTTTCGTATATGTTATAGAGTTTATGCAAACCTTCTTTAAAAAAAGACGTGTCCTGTTTTTGAGCCATAATTTGACAGATGTTTGGACTTCTTCGTTTGAAACAAAATGCTGCCCACTTGGTGCGAGATCCGGAGAGAGGGTGGGTGATCGAAAATTTCCCATTTGAATTTTTCCAATAAAGTTCTAATTTTTTGAGCAGAATGAGGCCGTGCATTATCATGAAAGAGTAAGATTTTTTTGGATAATTTTCCTGGACGTTTCGTATGATGGCATTTTTAAGCTTATTTAAAACTTCGCAGTAACGATCCGCATTGATTGTTGTACCAGGTTCCAAAAAAATCAACCAACAAAACACCTAACGCAATTCACAATTGGACACGTTTTGCAATGGTAGCTCCATGGTTGTTGTGTTTATACTGCTGAAAAAACTATTTTCGGTCACCAATACCAGTGCCGCTCTTATCGATAGACTCAACACTGATGTTGTGTTCAGTGCGAGGCCGCTAGATGGTGCACAAGAGAAAAGCCAGACCAGGGAAACTTCCTTTTTTGGACAAAAGATGAGCATCGCATAGCTTCAACTTGGGAATGGTCTTCTCATTTTTTATTGGATTCACCTTACTTTTGGCTGTAAGCAAAGTGATATTGTTGCCGATCTTTGTATAGACAACGGCAGCGTGTGCTTTCTCTGAAGCATCACAAAAGCCATGAATTTCAATGCCGTCATGATCTGTGCCTGCAATCCAACGAGGAATCCTGATTTTTACAAGCTCTGGTAGCTCTTTTGCATAGTCTCGCCAAATTTTAGATGAAGTCGGATCAAGTTCCTCATCCCAAGATATGGACATTTTCCATAGCTCTTGAATGAAGCCCTGGAGCGTTACTGGTGTAAGCCAACCCAGGGGGTCCTTGCTAATTGCGATAATACTGATCGTTTTGATATCTGATCCAGTTGGGGTACCTGAACGCTGAACGAAAATACATCTTTGGTTGGATCCCAATGTAGTCCCAAAGTTGTGATGGGTTCGTCTTCTGTTATAAAAACATTTTCTGCTCCAGATTTGTGTGCATCCGACAAATGGTGTTCTTGATTTCGACTGAGTTCGAATAGTTTTCATTTAGACCCGAAGCAGCTGTGTTGTTTATGTTTGTTTATATGGCGCTAAATTTAAATGGAAGCGACAGCATGCAGCAGCTGTCTTTTAAAAATGGACACGTAGTAAAAATTAAACTATTTGTAGTTTGCATTTTATGTTTATAAGTATAACATACAAATTTTCGCCAACTCTAGTGTTTATTTTATTTTAGTCAACAAATTATTTTAAGCAGCAGTTTCAGAGTCACCTTCAGTTACTTCTCTACTATATTCTCCATTGTTGAAATGTTGTTTGTTTATTTCCCTTAAGAATTTCACAATTGTTTTGGTCATGCGGTTAATTATCATCGCTTAAACAGGCACATTTCTCTTACAGTCGTATTTTCTGAAGTTGACATCGTTAGTGCTTGCAAATTTACCACATTTGGCAACGTTGGTATTGTGTTTTGCTTAGCACTTCCTTTTTTGCCCCTCCAAAAATTATTATCATTGATGTTTGTTTAAAAAGTGTGCTATATCCCAAGCAAATTGCCAGCCGACAGTTTTTGTCGGAATCGAAATGTAGAACATGCCTGACTGTTATTTGAGCAAATTTTGATTATTTGCAAAATTGGTTTCTAGAAACACACTGTTCGTTTCGTGACCAAAATATGCGACAGTTTCAAAATAACCAGCAGCAGCCCAAATGTAATGCGTTTTCCATTTTTGAATATGTGACTTACGGTAGTCTCTCAAGCCTCTTAATGATGTTTACCAAATTTTAGTTTCTGCGACTGTGGATAAGAAGGCTGTTTACGCGCATATCCCTCTAGTACGACTGGTATGAGGTAGTGAGGATATCACCAATGATTGTAACCAGTGAATTCACCAAGCAGTGGTGTGAGGGTAATGCAGTTTTTTGTTCAAATTTTCTTCTTAGTCTTAGAACAAAGGACTAAGCAATTGGCAAATTTGTTTTCGTTTTAGTTGTCCGTTTTGTTGATGTTTTTTTGCCATGTGCAGAAGCTGCTCTTTGGTTTTTGTATGTACCACAATTTTGGAATACAAATTAAAGTCAAAGGCAAATGCAAAAGTGACGAGCGGTAATATTTACTGTTGCACCGTTGCTTGGACTTAACTTCGAATGGCTCAGTTTTCTTTATGTGATTTACTTCTCGGTTGATTTGCAAAAATTTATATATTATGAAGCGATTACAAAAATATAAACGCAATAAATACATTTTATTGGAAAGTACGTTAATTATTATAAAAACAACTCCAAATTTAATATTTCAGATCATTCTGGGCCAGCTGAAAAACCATTGAGGAGGGCAATGCATTTGGTGAAAAATCGAAGGAACAAAGCGAAGAGCATGCAAAACAATTAAATACATTGTAAATAAATTGTCATATGAATAAATAATCTTATATATAAAATTCTCGTGTCACACTGTTATGTTCCTTTGAAGCTTATGGACTCACGAACGGCTGAACCGATTTGGCTAATTTTGGTCTTGAAATGTTCGTGGAAGTCCAAGGATTGTTTAAGGTTGAGAAAATATAACAAAATTGCGACGAAAATACTAAAAAGGACAATTTGATTTTGCAATACAAATTTTTTTTTTGAATTTAGGTTGGCATTGTGTAACATACATTGTCAGATTAACTAATATTTTTTAGTTAATAGTTTTTGTCGAAAGAAAACACAAAAATTATAATCGATTCATGTTTTGATTTCTGTGTAAAATACATATGATCAGATCAATATTTGCACATAATGCCGCCAAAAAGACGTAACATTGGGAGACGTTCGCTTAGAACTCAATTGCAATCATCCCCAAGAACAGCTGAAACTGAGGAACAACGTTTACAAAGGAATGAGTTGAATCGATTAAGAGAAGCAAGATCACGTTCTGCTCATACAACAGAAGAACGAGATGAATACAATATGAATGCTCGAATGAGAATGAGACGAAATCGGGATTATCAGAATCAATCAGATGAAATCCATGCAGAACAGAATTTAATCCAAAGAACATTCAGGCAAATGCGCAATGCATCAAATCTGCACAGAGTTGCATTCGAATATAACAATACGAACGATTATAGCTCGCGTCAATCTGTTGTAATTGGAACAATGAACAAGGTATGTGATCAGTGCCAAGCACTGAAATTTCCCAATGAAACAGCAGGCCTTCTTATTATCAAAAGAAGTGTATTCGGAGATGTTCGCTGCTGGATGTATTCGGTAGAATGGCAGAAGAGAGGATTACCTCATGCGCATATTTTGATTTGGTTGGTTCAGAAAATACTACCGCATGAAATTGATGATGTGATATCGACGGAAATCACAGTTCAAACAAATGATCCAGAATTGTTCGAGGTTATCACAAAGAATATGATCCACGGACCATGTGGTGTGCTCAACCCAACTTCACCATGCATGATCGACGGCAAATGCTTCAAAAGATATCCAAGGGCATTGACTTCGGACACTGTTACGGGCTACGATGGATACCCATTATATCGCCGTAGATCAACAGAAGACAATGGCAGATCAACCACAATCAAAGTGCAAAATCAAGAAATTGAAATTGACAATCTTTGGGTTGTTCCATTTTCGCCATTATTATCAAAAACGTATAAAGCCCACATTAACGTCGAGTATTGCAACTCAGTAAAATCAATCAAATATATCTGCAAATACGTCAATAAGGGAAGCGATATGGCGATTTTTGGTGTGAGAGCCGACAATGTGAATGACGAAATTTCACAATATCAAATAGGACGTTGCATTAGCAGTAACGAGGCAATATGGCGAATTTTCTCATTCCAAATTCACGAACGACGCCCAACCGTTGTCCATTTAGCAGTTCATCTAGAAAATAGTCAACGTGTATCTAGACGAGCGAGCGAAGCGAGCGTGCCGGAGGCCGTCTAGTATATATTATAAAAATATTCAGGAATGTTATAGATTTCGATTCCGACAAGAGTTTACTCGCTATGAAAAGTTTGGCTTGCAGCTGTCGAAATGAAAAGTATTTTGTTTTGTTTGCTGAAATAAACGCATTAATGCCACCAAAATTAATTTTGTATTATTTTTTAATGCTTAAAGAAAATTTAGATGTGCTCAATTGAACGAATTAGGGGTAATTTTCATTATATATTTTTATTACAAAAAATGTCTATTAAAATTGTGTATACATGCAAAACCAAAACGAGTGGAATGAAAGTAAGGTGTTCTGGATTGAGACAAAACAATTCTTCGAAATGTGTATTGTGTAGTCGTGTTGCACAAGTAAATTCGAAGATAATTTTATTAATGGATGGCTTCAAATATGTATATAAAATAATTTTTACAAAATTGGTAAATCAATAAAATAAAAAATGTTTGTCTGTCAGAAAGATGTTGGCAGAAAGAAAATTAAATTAATAAAATGGATGTTCGAAAACTTGAGGTAACTCTACAAGTGAACTTATCGATGGTTGATCAGCTGATCAGCTAGCAATTTGCTTGAAATTTGGCGCACTTTTTAAACAAACAACAATGATCCGCTTTTTTTTAGTTAATTGTAGTAATACATTTTTGAAGGAGCAAAAAAGGAAGTGCTAAGCAAAACACAATACCAACGTTGTAAAAAATTGGCAAATTTGCGAGCACCAACGATGTCAACTACAGGAAATACGATTGTAACAAAAAAAAGGTGCCTGTTTAAGCGATAATAATTAACCACATGACTAAAACAATTGTGAAATGCTTATGGGAAATAAACAAACAACAATTCAACAGAGGCGAATATAGCAGAGAAGTAACTGAAGGTGACTCTGAAACTGCTGCTCAAAATAGTTTGTTGACTAAAATAATATAAACACATAGAGTTGGCGAAAATTTGTATGTTATACTTTTAAAACTAAAATGCAAACTACCTGGGGTGCCACAGAAAACCAATTCGATTCAATTTCGATGCAATTCCAATTCTTGGTGCCACAGACATGACAAACAACGGTTTCAAAACCGTCGACAAAATTTTTGGAGATTTGAATAAATTCATTAATAAAATCTAATTTATACAATTAACCCCTTACTTATTTGGAAAGTTTATTCAATTTCTAAAATATCTGTGTCTTTATGTTTTGCTAAATCTAATGTTTTAATTCATGATTTTCATTTTTACAAAAACGATATCAAAATCAATTGTTCATTTGCCATTCTGTGTCAACGTTCAAAATCGATTCTACAAAGGAGTTGCCACATAGTGCGGTACTAAATAATAACATTTCGAAGTAATTATTTTGGCGTATTAATAAATGTTTTTGATCTTAAATGATAGTTAAAAAATTGTTTTTTTTATTTAACCCAAGTTGCCTTTATGAAAAGCTACGAATTTAATGGAAAGTTACATAAATATGTGCTGTGCACCTTTATCTCATGATGTGGCAATGTACGGGGGGTTACGCATGCTTGTGAATGTCAAAAGTTCAGCAGTTAAGGTTTAAATGAAAATATCAGTAAAGGTTCTTCGACGCCTTCGCTTGACTTTTCCTTGTAGGGGGTTTTTTGTAAAGCCTTAATGGCTAATAATTGTGCAATTGGCATTTTAAACATTCATTTTTATTTTTGTGCAAATTTTCAAATGTAAACAAACCGATTTTGCCATTCTCAATGCTGAGCACAGCTGTTGAGTCGGGTTGAGTAGGGTTGTCATACACACTCTTGTATTGGGCGGGACAAATTTTCAAACTTAACTTAAAGTTATTTTGCACAAATGGAAAGCAAAATGATACAAAATATGCTGATAATTATCGTTTAATGTAATAAAGAATAAACTTTATTGGATCACTGTTAATAAACATGTATTTGAATAAGTGTCTAAATGTTCTAAAATAATTTTTACAAGGCTGCAACCCTTTGCTGCCATTCTAGCAAAAGCGTAAACATTCGAAATAAATTGTTCGAAAAATGAAATCAACCAGATTTCTGTGGCACCTACGGATTTTTTGGTTGAATTGGTTTCAAACCGTTGCCAAAAGCAATATCGATTTCTGTGGCACCCCTGTACAATTTGGTTATTAACCGCACCATATACGATGTGTTATATAACTGGACGCTTATTAAAAAATTTGAAGCCTGTAAAATTTTTAGCGTTAAAAGAACTCCAAATCTCAAAGTCTGTTTATCCTTAGTGTTATAGTTCATTTTATACAGGCAGACACATAACATAGGAATATACTCTATATACTCTATACTCTATGTTTCATATGTTATGTGTCAAACTCACCGCAGTAGTTGGGTGCCGAAAATATGGTGACCAGCTGACGTTTGGCAAAGAACTCATAACCATCCTCGACCACTTGATGGGCACGGCAGATCAAATCGAGCTTGTGACGATACAAAAATCGGCTGACGACGTCCGAACCAAAAGTGACGCTTATGCCACGTGTATTGTCGCTCCAGCCTATTATGGAGGAATCCGGGTCAGACCAGAGCAGATCGCAAAGCAATCCCCGGTCAGGCACTTAACAAGGTCGTGGTAATTGAGCGATCTGTCTCATATTTTGCAGATCAGGACTAAGACCGCCATGACAGCAAAATATCTTCTCTTCCACTATTGCCGCCACCGGCATGCAGCTATAGCAATCCACAAAAGTGCGCCATAATTTGATGGTATAACGACGCTTGCATTCGTCGTAGAAACCATAGATGCGATTGATGCTTGCACTTTCGTGATTACCGCGCAGCATGAACAACTTATCCGGATACTTGATCTTATAGGCCAGCAGCAGACACATGGTCTCTATAGATTGTTTGCCGCGATCCACATAATCACCCAGAAACAAATATTTGGTCATCGGTGGATGGCCCCCATGGTCAAATAGTCGCAACAGATCCACAAACTGCCCATGTATGTCGCCACATATTTTAATCGGGGCTTCGACCTCCAGCAGCATTGGTTGACTTAGAAAGATCTCACGGGCACGCATGCACACAGCAGCTATTTCGTTATCTGTGAGATGCAGGGTCTTCTTTCGAGATTCGATAATGGTGTTGATGAGCTCCTCAACGCGCGTATAATCGAAATCTGTTACTGTGACTATCGACATTTTGAAAGTATTTATTGTATATTTTATACGTTTATTTTTGGATTAATGTGGTATAACCTACTGAGGTTTGTTATTTAAATTTGTGACTTTGTAGGGAACACTTTACAAGACGAAGTAAAATCAAGTAGATGTTGATCCTACTTGCCTAAAGACGTTGGAACATAGAAGATGGCAGTGGCTGAAATACTACTACTACGACTTCTGGAATCCTAAGTGGAACATATAGCCTCAACAATCAACTTTGTTATGCGCACAATAACAACAAATAACAATAACGTCATTCCAAGTATAATTGGCTTTTCGGATTTCTGTTTCGATTGTACGCCTCCATGTCCTAGCTAGCGCCCCGGGTCGTCTAAAGCCTTGTGGGTTCCAGCGGAGAGCTTATCGGGCGATGTTGTTATTTAATCATCTTACTGTGTGAACGATCCAGTTTCATTTGTGGCGTTTGATGGCATACGCTACTTGTGTTTGCTCCGTGCGTGAACATAAATCGTTGTTTGAAATTCTTTGGGGCCACCGGTTTACAAACACATGGATCTGAAAATTTATGCTGGATGTTTCTTTCCAGGATTCGCACCCGTAAAAGAGCACAGACTTCACGTTTGAGTTGAATATGCGAAGTTTTGTTTTGGTGGTAAGTTGATTAGATATCCATATGGAACCCACATGCAAAAG
The DNA here is from genome assembly GCA_037043745.1 of Chymomyza amoena. NCBI lineage: Eukaryota > Metazoa > Arthropoda > Insecta > Diptera > Drosophilidae > Chymomyza > Chymomyza amoena. The sequence goes on from JBAMAX010002010.1 coordinate 296,563, forward strand.
TAGATCTCGCTTTGCAAATGCGTGATTTGACGTCTTCGTCCACACCGCTTCTGTTGGTAACTACGCTGCCCAGATACACAAAGTTTTGAACGCTATCCAACCTTTCATTCTGTAGTGTAATATAGGGATCCGTAGTCGCGGCGCATTCGCTGCACATGATTTTCGTTTTTGAACTCTTAATTTCCAATCCAACTTTACGCGAGCAGTTGCTGATTTTTTCAAGATTGTCTGGGAGATCGGAGCACTTATTATTATACCTATTATAATATAATAATAGTTACCTAGTTGTGCCAGGAATACCTTTAAATAAAAAACATGATTCTATATTAAACAATTAATACTTGACGTATTGATTACAAAAAATACAATCTTTTTAACTCAGAAATAAAGTTTAGTTTTGTAACTTAGCTGAGAATATGACGTAATAAACAGACTGCATTTTTAAATTGATTAAATATAATAATTATAATATAATAAAAGTTACCCAGGTGTGCCAGGAATACCTTTAAATAAGAAATATAATATTATATTAAGCAATTAATACTAGACGCAATTTTTACAAAAAATTTCAATATTTTTAATTTTGAAATAAAGTTTAGCTTTATAACTAAGCGGAGAATATAACGTTATAAAAAGATTACATTTTTAAATTGAATAAATATACTTTTTATTATGTAATGATAGTTACCTTATTGTGCAAGGAATACCTTTTCACAAAAAACATCTTCTTTCAAGTCCTTCAACCCCGGTTGGGGCATAGGGCGGCGACAAACTGCCTCCATCCTTCCCGATCTGCGGCCAGATACTTCAGTTGTGGCCTCGTTTTACGCTGTGTTGCTGCTTCCGCCAATACTGTTGATTTCCAAGTAGTTCTTGGTCTACCAACTCGCCGTGTACCTTGAGGATTCCATTCGAAGGACTGCTTCACGATGCTGTCGTTTGGTCTCCTCAACGTGTGGCCAATCCAGCGCTACAGCGGCCATCGGATCTTAAGAATGTATCGAAGACAGCGGTTTACAAATGCCTGTAAACTTCTCGTGATGGAGGTAGAGACTTTCCAGGTTTCACAGGCGTACAGCAGTACTGATTTGACATTGGATACGAAGAGCCTTAACTTATTGCTTAGTGAAATTCGACTAGAGTTCCATACAGAAGACAACATACCAAAGGCGCTGCGGGCTTTACATATTCTGCTGTTAACATCCTGATCCGTTCCTCCGTCTGACGATACAGAACTTCCTAGATAGATAAACTGTTTGACCTCCTCAATGGGGGTCTGTCTCAGAATAATGGGCTAATGTGCTGAGCGGCCAATGTGCATTATATTGGTTTTGTTGCAATTGATCCTAAGACCAACCATCCCTCCATTCACTTGCAGTGATTGGCACATCTCGTTCATCCCTCTGTTAGTACTTGCCAGGAAACAGATATCGTCAGCATAATCCAAGTGGCTAAGCCTCTCAAAAGGTCTCCATTGGATACCATGTCTCTCAGTTGGACCTACGGTGGCAGACACTACATCGTCTTTCGCCAGTAAAAACACGAATGGCGACAGAATATCCCCTTGCCTTACTCCCTGTCGCACTTCGAAAGAGTCAGAGAGCTGTCCATTATGTAGAATGAAGCATCTTGCGGCATGATAGGACTTCTTTATAACAGCAACAATCTTCGGGGGAATCCCTCTCCTATCTAAGGATTTACAGACCCATTCGCGGTTAACTCGGTTAAAGGCCTTCTCAAAGTCAATGATCATAAGGTAGAGCGGTGACGGAAACTCAGTTGACTGTTCGAGTATCACACGCAGTGCAGGTTGTTGATGTGATCGACACAGGTACAATCACTACGAAAACCCGCTTGATGCCTTTTGAGCGTATTCTCAATCCTGTCCTTTGTCCGTTCGAGAATGATAGTTGTCATTATCTTCGGGAAAACAGACAAAATGGTAATACCGCGCCAGCTATTGCAGTTCTTAAGGTTTCCCTTTTTGGCTATCATAACAATAACTCCATCCTTCCAATCCCTGGGGTATTTTTCGTCTTTCCAAACAGCCTGTATTAGTGGTAGGAGGATACAGGCCGTTGTGTCGGGATCGGTTTTCAGAAATTCGGCTGGTATGCCATCAAGTCCAGCTGCTTTGTTGACTTTTAGGAGGTTGATCGCAGTTTTGATTTCTGCAGCTGTTGGGGGCCGGTATTAGTTTTTCTATAAGATCGACTCATTTCTGGTTGTTGGGAGCTCATCGTTGGGTTCAGCTCATCATTCTCATTAAGCAAGGCACAAAAATGGTCCCTCCATCTCCAGGATGGTTGGTGTTGCTTTTTCGGCCAACAATATCCTTGGCAATTTTGTACAGCTCTCTCGAATCTCCTCTTGTTGCAGCGCTCTCTGCATTTTCCGCAAGCTCCCCCATTCTTTTTCTCCTGTCGCGCCTTACACAGCGCTGCACTGTCTTGTGAGCTACTCAGTACGCGATACGTTGAACCACTTTACGTTGACCGTCAAATTCGGCGTTGGCTTTAATTTTCACCGATCTCCGATACTCAATTTTGTCCCACGTATTTTGGGATATCCACGGGTCCCGCTTTGCCATTTCATCATGGAAAGATATACGATCCAACAACGAGTCGATATTATTAAAATTACCGTAATTCGGAGTCAGTGGTCTCAACTTGGTCGTCATATTTGTCCTGCCAGATCAACAATAGAACGTCTAGTAGAAAAATTTTAATCCACAGTACAAAATGTTCCCGTGCCAGTGAGGCAAAAATGTGCCTGTAGTGTCGAGAATATTGCTGCCGCTAGTGCATCAATTGAGGAAGACCCAAATCAGTCTCTCACACATCGTTCTCAAGCGTTGGGCATCTCTGTGACGTCGTTGAGGCGAATTTTGCGAAAAGATTTTAGCCTACATCCTTACAAGATCAAATTGACGCAAGAGCTGAGGCCGCTTGACCGCCAGAAGCGTCGTCTGTTCGTGAATTGGGCTGAGCAACAACTTGAAAATGATTCGGACTTTCATCGAAAAATTATCTTTAGCGATGAGGCTCATTTCTGGCTGAATGGCTTCGTCAATAAGCAAAAATTTTCGTTATTGGTAAGGTAGCAATCCACACGTACTCCATGAGTCACCATTGCATCCCGAAAAAATACGGTTTGGTGCGTTTGATGGGCCGGCGGGCTCATTGGGCCGTACTGCTTTCATGATGATCAAGACCGGAACGTTACTGTGAATGGGAATCGCTACCATTCAATGATAACCGAATAGTTTTGAACCGAATTGGATGATATGGACTTGGACAATATGTGGTTTCAACAGGACGGCGCCACAAGCCACACAGCGAATGTCACAATCGATTTATTTAACGAGCTAATCCAAGGGGTTCAGGTAGCTCCCAGACACACTAAAGGACTTGCACCTTTCGCAGACCTGTCCCTGTGCCACTAGATCTCGCACAATCTTAATGTCGCTCTGTCTCAAACGCAGTCGTAGTCTTAGTCCCTTTGTCTATTAGTTAGTTTAGGTTTTTGGGGCAAAGTCAGAAAACTCAGCCGAGTTGTTTTTGTAGTGTATTAACCCGAGCAAAAGAAATAAATTCACCTGCAGATGCTGACGAGTATCTTAGCGTAGTTAGTAGTCTCGTGGAGAGTGGGGTGGGGGGACATTGGGAAGTGGATTTCCCTTTTGGCAATTCGAGTATGGTGGTTTGGGGGGTGGCATATGTTAGTACTGTCAGTTGTTGGTAGGGATTGCGGCATGGCTGCAGGGTTTTGCAAGCAAACATTATATGTTTATATTTTTTTTTTGTAGCCTATCCTTGCCCAACAAAGGATTCCAGCCCACTTGAACAATTTTTTGTGCACTCATACAAAGTGCAGTTTACCGCAAATGTTTGTTACTCCATTGTGTATTTTAAAGAGATTTGGCATGTATTGGTTACATATACATATATAAACTGTTCTGATACTATATACTTACATCGTATGTGTGCAGTGATAATCCTTATTGGGAAGCTCTCAGTTATAGCAGTGGCTTTACTTTTCTATCTAACTTCTTCTTCTGGTATACTTGATAATCTATTTTTTGGCCGTATTTTATTTGCAATCCAGTTATCAGCTTAATCAACCTTACTGTCAAAGCCATTTCCACTTCTACTGAGTAAACCACTCTTTGAAGAGACTAGCAGTCTGGCGAAAATGCTCATAGTGGACAAGGCCACTTTCATCAAAACCTCAAATTGATTCTACAAAGAGAGAGACTCAGGGTAATAGGAATGCCCAACAGCTCCAGCCTTCGCACTTTTCATGGTTAGGCCCTTACATAACTTCAAGCAATATTATTATATTATTTTGGGGGAAAAGAATATGGTAAATAAATAAATTAATTATTAATTAATTAATTATTATTAAAAAGTAAACTAATATAGATAATCCCAATTCTTTTCAAATAAGCAACATATATTGTTATCAGTGAATAGCTGAGTGTTATACCTACATCGATATCACGATAGGTATATACAAAAGAAAGTTTTGTCGGTATTATCGATATAAATGAATTTCGTCTGTTGACTTTAAAGCCAAAAGACTTTTCTTATTACACTTTAAAATTAGGTATATTAAATTTAATATTAATGTTAAAAAACACAGCATATACTATAAATTAAATTCTTAAATAATTATATTTTTTATTTAAAAAAAATAAAAAAAAAATTTATCCTCACATTGACCACGGCGGGAGTCGAACCCGCAATCTTCGGACACGAAATCCGATGCCTTAACGGTTGGGCCACGTGGTATACTTCTCCAACTTATATTGAAACTATTATATAAGCTGTTTTTCTTATTTGCAATTTTGTAAGAAATTTTGAAGAAAAGTTTGTCTTTTTTTTTATTATTTTTTCTGTTATTGTTATGGTACATTTTGCGAACGGATTCTATATTTATTTTTTATTCTAATAAAAAAATAAAACCCAATGGAACCAAAACGCATTTTATTTAACAATAGTTACAAAATTATATAGTTGAATTTCGAAGCTTGTTTTTAGTGAGGTTTGGATGCACCTGTATAAATATGAATATAAATGTAATAGATTAAAGTAAATACATATGGGGAAAGGAAGAGGTTTCCTAATGTCTATCTCTCTGCTGAGAGACTGAAAGAAACAGTTTTTCATCAATCAGATTTATATCCAAGTTTTTTTTGTTGTATATGTTGAGTTACTTAAAGAATATTTCCTTATTCACGTTAGTTTTTGTAGTAGGAAGACAGGATACAGTTATCGTCATTGATTAAAAATTCAAACAAAGATGCCGTAAAAAAGTTATAGAGTACATGGATTCATTAAAGTATTTCTCGATCCCGGCTACCGAATAAAAATTATTTCTTAAATACGATAAGATAAAGCTTTGCGTTGAATAACAAATATCATATGTATACCAAAAATTCTGTAGTAAATTCTGCAAGATCACTAGTACATCCATTTTTTTTATTGCCAGATAATCGCTCAGATTGATCTAGTAGACAATAATAGGCTCCACGACATTTTTATACCCTGTACCGTATGGTAAAAAAGTTTTACTAAGCTTTTGCAAAAAGAAAATGTATGTAACATACAGAAGGAGTCGTCGGAGACAAGGTTGCCTAAAGTATTGCCAGGGTGACTTGAGAAGTCGATATACTCATGTCCGTCTGTCCGCATGAACGCGTAGATCCCAGAGATGATAAGAGCTAGAGTAACCAAACTTTTACATCGGAGACATTATTATTCCATAAGAGACAAGTTTATTTTATTTGTTTTGATATCGGGGTTAAATTATATAGCTCCTATTGGGGTGTTTCAGAGGACCTCGGAAACAGCAAAAAGTTTTAGATGGATAATTCGTTTGTTTCACTGTAAATTTCAAACAATGTACCAAATTTGATCGGTTGACTATATCATACAGATCCTATAGGACCGGTCGGCCAAAAAAACATTTTTTTATACAGAGTTCACTGTTTTTCGTTTGTTTATAAGATTATTGGAACCAAAGGGTTCGAGGCATAATGCAAAAAAAAACATAAATTACAATTTCAGTTTTTAAACTTAACGTGCTACGGCTTATTTAAAAAAAAACATGGTTATAGTTTTGATTCATTTCCGACTAAACTATTGAATATTTTTTAACCTAATTTTTTTAAACTAAGTCGGCATTTTGGCTATTTAAAAAAATTTTTTTTTTTTTACCAACATATTTTCTTAATCAAAAATATGAAATTTTATGATTTGTTAAGTATATTTCTTAATATGTCAATTAAAATTTTTTTTTAAACATGCCTTCCGCCAAATTTAAAAGAACCTCGCTTGAACAAATAAATGAAAAAAAACTAATTTTAATTTTTTGCAACCAATTCTTTGCAACTGTTGTACATCATGCCGCAGATTCTGGCTCCAAAACTCGTTGGTTTTGTATTAAAAATATTATTTTCAGAAAAATCTGATTAAAATTGGTATAACCTGAGTAGTAGCTAGTTACTCACCCAAAAAGCTGAAACTGGTTCATGTCCTTGTCTATACCAACCCATTCACCTTGTCGAGTGATCTCTTTTTGAATATTCGTATAAGCAAACAGAAGCCATTACAGATATAGCAACTTTCCTTTTCCCTTTTTCCCTTTTTCCCAACTATTGTATAACTACGAAACATACTAACACAGATATACACACATACACAAAAAAATATAAAGCATGCTAAGAAGGATATAGCGCTTTAAAATGCCAAAGCAGAGAGCCTCAAGGCTATCTGATAACTGAGTGAAACCCAATTCTGCTGCAACATTTTCCTTGCCTCCTTTTGGTATCTTCCTGTTTTTTGTCTCTTATGGTTATGTCCTTTTGTAGGTTTTATTGTTTTGTGTATTATTGGTATTGTTTCTCCGTTTCCTCTATGTTCTTTCTACTACTATTTTCCTGGCTTTTGGCAGCACTTTGCATCCTGCTCCTTTTTTTTTTTTTTTTTTTTTTTTTTTCCTATTGTTTGATTATTGTCATATAAAATCAATATTAGATTGCTCTATATCAGGAATGAATAAACGCAGCTGACGACTTGCAGTCCGTTGAAATGGCAGTCATATATGAGCAAGAATTGTGCAGAGTGCCGGGAGAGCCTCTGAACAATGTACACTTGGCAACTGAAGTTTCATAGATTAAGGTTGATATGAAGAAATATTGGGAGATTCATTAAGACCTTTTATTTTTAAAAGATTTGGCAAAAGCAAATTTTAAAGGAATGATATGATCTTTATTTATGATTTCGAAAGGATATTTTATGGCATTTATTTTTTAAAATAATCTCGTTCAAATGTTGGCCGCAACGCGTTTTAAATGGTCCATCCTGAAGGTCAAATTTTCCATGACTCGTTCAAGCATTTCCATTGGTATTTGGCCAATAACACGAGTAATGTTGAAAATTAATCGCTCACCAAATTGACCTCGCAAAAGGCCATTGTTTCATTGGCAATGTGGACCGAAGCAAGATCCTGTTGGAACCAAATGTCGTCGAGATCACGGGCAACAATTTCAGGCAGCAAAAAGTCCGTTTACATGGTCCGATAGCATGCGCCATTGATGGTAACGTACGCACCTCGTTCATTTTTTAAAAAAATACAGACTAATGATTCCACTAGCCTACAGACCGGACCAAACCGTTGTGTTTCTTGGATGTAATGGCAGCTGGTGAACCTTTTTTTTTTTTTTTTTTTTTTTAATACGGCAATTTTGCTTATTCACGAAACCCTGGAGCCAAAAGTGGGCCTCATCACTAAAACGGCGGCGTGCAGGAAGGTCAGCTTCAATTCTTGCCTGAGTTGAATTTTGTATGCTTTCAAGCCGAGATCCAAATGTAAAAGGCGCCAGGTGGTTGAATACGACTGGCCAAGTTGTTGCGATCGGCGCCGAATCGATTCCTCGCGGTCATAGTGAACACTGTCAGCTACCGCCCGCCTATATTCTCTTCACTACATGCTGGATGTGGTCGATTTGGTCGTGTATCATCAAACAATAAATACTGGGTCTCAAATTTGGTGATGGTGTTACGAATTGTAGGTTCGGTGGGTTGATTATGTTGACCATAAGTCTTTGCATGATGATTTGCCAATGAATACTGAACAACTTTACCTTTGACGGCTGTCATGGATCACGCGTGATCCACACGTAAATCCCCTATTGAAAAAAAAAGTCCCTTTATTTAACTTTTAGTTCATTCAGTTTAAAGGACAAAAGGAAATTTGTGAAAAGCCGACTTACACAGAAAATAAAATATGCTGGCATAGCTTTGTTGTCCAAACGTCCGTGTAAAGTAAAGTAAAGTAAAGTAAAGTAAAGTAAAGTAAAAAGTCTCAAACACCATAAATCATAGATTCTCCCAAATTTCGCCATTAGGCTATCCTGCTTTCTGACAATATTTCCTAGTGTTTATTTCTACTGTGGTTCTTTTGTTGTTGCCGTTTTAGGCTCAAGCCCCCACGCCCGTACCAAGGCGCATTGGGGCTCTGACAACTTTGGGATTATTTTCTGCCCTAAGGGACAATAGAGTGAACGAGTTGATTAGGTGCAATATTCATAGCTTGTAAATATTTTCGAAGGATTTACCTGGAACAACTACAACATCAACACCATTGGGCTTACATCCGACGGTATTAAGCAATTACGCCTTAACGCTGTATGCTGGACTGCCGTGGACACTGCCGACAACAGGCAGAACAGGATTTCGCCTACAAAACACGAAAATCAGGAGTAAATACAATGCTCAAACTGTTTAGCAGTTACTCAATACACCTCATTTTAACTCTCTTGGCCAGAGATTGTTACAGAATGTTTTATCTTCTGCAAAGATAAGGTTTCGCTATTAATCGTTTTGGAGATTGGGAAAACGACTATGGAAATTGAGATATTTGCTGTGGGCAGCCAAAAAGCAAAAGTTAGAGTGACTAAGTTAGCGAAACATGAGCTCTTAATTGCCTAGGCATTAAAAGCCCGCCCCTGTTTGGGCGCCAAAATAAATAAAGTTTAGGCCATTTGCATTTAACGCTTTCGCTGCTGCGCTCCATTTTGGGCGCTTAACAATTACATAGTTCGTTTATTTGTCACAAGCATTGCAAAGGGCATCCCAAATTGTTTCCGATATTTTGGCATATTTCCAATAGCATTAGTATTAATTGAAAACACAGGTACGCCATATCCGTGGTTGTCAGGACCGACAAATAAATGTTTGTGGTGTTGTTCAACGTCAAAATAATTTCGTCAGAAAGATAAAAATAAATAAAAAAAAAATAAAAAAAAAAAAATTGGTATATTAGATTTTGTGGCAGACATTAAGAGAACAATAGAAATTTGGTAGAGGGCAACACGTTTAGATACCGCCAAATCGACTGCGCTGCGCTGCATTTTGTGGCAAGTAAAAAAATGTACCTAAATTACGCAAAAAATAAAAGAAAAATATACCAATAAAACAAAATAGATACTTTTTATCTAAGTCATTTGCCAAAGAGTCAGTTTGTGAGAACTTTC
>JBAMAX010002013.1:0-36397 GCA_037043745.1 Chymomyza amoena
GCTACGCGCTTATCATGTCCTTTCATCCTATGCCTGCTGTGTGGGCCAACTAGTAGCTTGTACGATTCTGGCTGGATCCTGTGGGGTCACTTTGCTGGCCAGCAAAAAGGTATGGCCAAAAAGGAGCCTGCTTAAGCTTCAACCAAAATGTGTGCAACCAAAAATGACTTAATTAGAGCGTTCGTTTGTTTGGTTTCGCCAGCTTTGTTCTTGATGAAAGCATTTCCGGGACATTTTTCTTCTACTTTTCTTTCTCTTCAATTCGTTTTGGTTTTTTAGGAACATATAGGTTGGTATATTGTATTTACTTGCTTTGGCTTGCAACTATGGCAACTTTTAATTAAATTTAATTTGGGTTAAGCACAAGAAAGGTGCCTAGATGAGTTTCTTTATACAATTCTTTTATAAAATGGCAATTACGCGGCTAAATAATTTTTTGTGGGATTAATTGGAAAGATGTAATTAAAGAAAGAAAGAAAAAAGGTTTTATTTTTCTAAAAAGGACAATTTTGATTTATGTAAAACAAATTTAACAAGCCTCAATAAGTTTTGGTATTTTTTTTATGAATTTGTTTATTAAAATACAACATTTTAGTAATTAGATTTTTTTAAAGGTAATAAAATGGTTATTAAAAAAAGGATTTGAGTAGCTTTTCTTGAGATTTTTTTAGGTATGACTTATGGCATGAAATCGCTGTTTAGTAGAACAGGTCATGGTGATAGGAATGGATGTATTGTGGAACGAGGTTTCTGTTTGGTTGCAGCGACGCTTTAGATGCATAACCAATTTTATTCGATTACTAGCTACTATTTTACATAAAAAACATTAACGAATATCCCAAATATTTTAATTTTTACATTTAATTTCATGCGGGTTTATTTTTAATTTTGTGTTTATTAGATTACCAAAAAATATTTCTTTAAAAAAATATGTTCTTACATAAAAAAATATAGAATGTTAAAACAGGAGAACTTATCGGAAAAATAAAAGACATACATGAAAGTTTCGAATATAAAAGTGGAAACATCGAAATAAATCATAAGTTTTTCGAAGCACGCAAAAACGAATACAAACAAACTGAAACGAAACTATTTTATTCCGGAGCAATAAAATGAAATTTTTTTAAGGCTTCTAACGTCCAGAGTTCACTTATATATTCCCTTTCTCACGTATCGATCTGCTCTAGATCAGATTTTATGATCACGGAACTTTTTAATAACAAGAAAATTCGATCTCTTCTACCAAGTCAAGAGACTTGGGCTGATGGCAGCCCCTGTGGAAACCCCCGGTGGCAACAATAGTTCACGGATGGGTCCAAATTGAGCAGGGTGTAGGTGTTGGAATCGTTGGATCCAACACCAGAATGTCTACCACAATGGGCATCTGGCCCAGCGTCTTTCAAGCGGATATTCCTGCCATAGAGATCTGCTCCCTTAGAATTGTTCTCAAGGGATCTAGGGGAGCAAACATATGCATTTTTTGAGATAGCCAAGCAGCTATGAGGGCATTGTCATCCTAGAGCATCTAGTCCAGGATGGTTAAAGAATGCCATAATTACCTCCACACCCTGTCCGCCCGGAACAAAGTCTTGCTATGTTGGGTGCCTGGACTCCGCGGAGTAAATGGTAACACGATCGCTGACGATCTAGCACGACAGGGTGCCTCTAGCCTGACTACATCTCCTGCGCCGTTTTGTGGTATTGGTTGGTCCACAATCAAAGTCATGATAAACAAATGTGCTGCAGGAGAACATAGGAGATACTGGTTCTCCCTTTCTTGGCTTCGTCAAGCAAAAGTGCTTTTCAAACCTATCGATCAAGATAAAAGGTCTTCGCCGAGCAGCCCTAAAGCTCCTGGTAGCTTACCTATGTAGCCACCATACTGTTAGATATCATCTTCATAAAATTGGCCTATCGGACTCTTCGGAGTACTAGCTCCGTCTAGAAGACGATGAAACGATCAGACATATTCTCTGTGGGAAAGGAACGGTTTAGTCTCAGGTCAATATCAACAAAAGACCTACTGCTATTCATGCGAAAAGCGGAATGTCTTTTGTTTTAACTTAAGGGTATGGTACAAAAGACCTTTTAGTCGCAGTGCCCCACCTCTCTGAGTGGAACGCTTTTTTGGGAAAAAAAAGGCCAAAAAACGTATCGAAGCATCTGCGCGATTTGTTGCTCAATTCATCTTTATGTAAGGAACCAAACGCCTGCAACCGGTATGAACAAGTCAGCTTAATCATGTATGCTGAAAATGCGCTCCCTGTCGGTATCGGTAACGACAGGTCTTAGTTTTTTCAACTAGGGAAGGGTGGGGCAAAACGCGCCACTTCAGAAATATTGAGCCTGGATTACCGTCCGGCGGTAATCGCTGGAGGTTAAACAATGTTTTTCATACATATCTTTGGTGGAGAGCTCTAAGCTCTAGCGTGGCATTTGTGATTTATTAAAGGAAGTATGTTTTGTGCACCGCTTCTTAAATATTTCGGTAAGAGGATCATATCTTGGTACTTTTTTTTATCGAGCTTAATTGTAACCCAATGCGCCACGCTTATTTTGTTTTGGACTACACAAACTGTACGCCTGGGCCAAAAACGGCGCGTTTTCTACCATCTTTTCCGACACCGAGCCTATGAGAGCTCTGGCACCGAAGGAACAGAGCAAACAAGCCAAAGAAAATTCATTTTTAATTTTCTTGACATTTTAAATTTTAAATTTGTTTATAAAATTGACAGTTAAATCTCTTGTTTTATGTTTCCTCGTTTTTCCAGCAATAAACTCTGTGAAAGCCGGAAGAATTGCCATAACATACCGCATGCCAACGCAAAATCAAGCCAATCACAACTGGGACTATTTGAGCGCATAGTGACTGATACCGCTTTAGAACGCAAAATTCAAGTCGATAATCCGATGTGATATCGGTTGCAGATCTCTGTAAGGAACACTTAAGTCTTTTAGAGATTTTATTTAAACAAAGAAACCGTTTGGTTAGGTTAACAAAAATTCGAATTTCTATACTTAAGCAAATAATGTTATTCTATTTCATTTCATTTTAACACTTCGCACTCGAACACCCATTCAACATTTATTATTTATTTATTTTTTTTTTTCAATTATTTAAAAATTTATATTTGTTTAAAAATTTATTTTTGTTTCAAAATTTACACACTATGAGTGTGACAAAAATTTTCGGCAATCCTACAAAAAGCCTTTTTAGGTCCAACGTAACTAACTGTTGTTCAGTTTCTTGGCGTTATAGCCAAACCAGATCTGAAGGAAGTTCCTTGAAAGATGTCTTGGCCAAGGAGATACCAATTCAACGCGAAAATATGCTGGGCTTCCTTGCTTTGCATGGTAATACAAAGATAGGCGAAGTTGCGGTCAAACAGGTAAGTAATATGGCTTTTGGGAATAGAAAGATAATAATGCTAGGCTTTAGGTATTGGGCGGCATGCGTGGAGTGCCACTGCTTCTATGCGAGACATCCGCTTTGGATCCGAAAAAAGGCATATCTTATCGGGGAGTATCCATAAAGGAATGTTTTACTAAATTGCCGCCTGCCAAGGGCACCGAAATGGTCAACCCGGAGGCCGCCTTCTGGTTGTTGGTTACTGGTCAAATACCCAAACCAGAGGAAGTCGAAAGTGTCACCAAGGAGTGGAACAAACGTGGTAAGTTGCCCGAGTATGTCGTCAAGCTGCTGGATAGCATGGACAAAAGTATACACCCAATGGCACAGTTGGTCGCTGCCTGCGCCTGTCTCAATACGGATAGTCATTTTGTGAAGGCCTACACCAAGGTACAGTACTAACTCGAAACTCGTTTTGCAGGCGTTTAGTATAAGTCTTGTTTTTAGGGAGTACCAAAATCGCAATACTGGGAGTTTATCTACGAGGATGTCATGGATCTGTGCGCTCGCGTTACAAGCGTGTCAGCCATAATCTACAATAATGTCTTTAAAGAAGGTCCCGGTTGCCGCGAGCTGAGTGATGATTTGGACTGGACTAGTAACTTTTGTAGAATGATTGGCAACACTGACAAGGACTTTGTAGATCTTATGCGTATGTACTTTATAATCCATGCGGATCACGACTGCGGAAATGTTTCAGCGCATACCACACACTTGGTGGGTTCGGCACTAAGTGATCCGTATCTGTGTTATGCTGGTGGCATGTGTGGTCTGGCTGGTCCACTGCACGGCCTAGCCAACCAGGAGGTATTGACTTGGCTAAATGATATGAAGAAAGCTATAGGCGATGAGCCCACTGATGAGCAAATAATCAAGTTTGTTAACGACGGTCTTGCCAAAGGCAAGGTTGTGCCGGGCTATGGGCATGCCGTCTTACGTGATACTGATCCTCGTTTTGTGCTGCAAAACGAATTTGGCCAAAAGTATTGCAAGGACGATGTTAATGTTAAGCTGGTCACACGTTGTTGGAAGATTATACCCAAAGTACTGGAAGGTCTTGGCAAGGTCGCTAATCCCAATCCAAATGTGGATGCACATTCCGGTGTATTGCTGCAGCATTATGGCATAAACGAAATGCTTTACTATACAGTGCTGTTTGGGATCTCTCGTGCTCTGGGCGTTCTGGCTCAGCTAATTTGGAATCGCGCTTTGGGTGCACCCATAGAGCGTCCTCTGGCGGTTAACAGCCAGGGCCTATGCGACTTTATAAGCAAGGCGAAAGCTTAACTAGACGATGCGTATGTTCAGATATTCAGAGACTTGCTAAAAGAACAGACCAAATTCTCAATTTCATCGACATATTTTCAAAATTCAAAAATTTAACAGTTTTTTCAATAGAAGAGTAATGTACATTAATAAACAAAGCAAGACTTTGGTCTTTGTTTAATGGGGTTAAGAATAGAAAGGCTTATCCAGAAGGTCTGATGGTACATAATGAGGTTTCCTATACATTTGGCCGCATAGTGACTGATACTGCTTTAGAACGCAAAATCCAAGTCAATGATCCGTTGTGCCTAAAAAAAGATACCTGTTACTGAAATTTATAGTTTATCAGTTGAGTTTTTGGGTGCAGCCTAAATCTGACTGGAAGTAACTAGTAAACAACACAGCCACGGTAAAAATATAACTGTAATATCGTATGTTCTGATCTCGGCTTTTTGCATGCTGTTCTTGTTAAGCTCTCTATTGCAGCAAAGCATAACGAGACCTTGAAGGAACAACATCGAACTCAAGCCGTCGTACGGTTAGATGATCGCTGCAACCAGCAACTAAAGTTGAGCAACTTGAAGAATTGTGCATTGAAAAATAATTTTTGCGCCGTAAGTACGCCTTACTAAGCGCACCCGTGCCATAGCATAAGCCTGCGCTCACCACCGACTAGGCACAACAACGTACAGAGCTCGGCAGCAATGCCACTCAGGGTTTAAGCAACGACTTCACCATAATTTCCCAACAAGCCAGACGAGGGAGTGACCACTATATTTCAGCTCCTACAAATTCAGTACTAAAGTCGCCGACTTCAGCAAGGAGGAAAATATGATCCGTCTGCAAAGGTGCCTAAAAGGCAAAACGCTAGAGGCCGTGCGTGCTTTGCCTGATGTCTCTGGACATGCTGCCAGATGTCATAAGGACTCTGCAGATGTACTTTGGACGCCCAGAACATATCATAAAAGTAAGCTGATCGAAAACAAAGTATCGAAAGCTACCAGCACCAAAGGGCAACTGGAACCTTTAATCGAGTTCGCATTTGCTACAAGAACTCATGGCTAAGATGGGATCAGACATGATGCTTAACTGGGCAATACACTTAAAAAAAACATGGAGTGCCCAATACTACAACATATGGCAGAGGCAGCTGGTCGTGCCTCAACATCAGGAGCAGCCCCTAAAGTCAATATGAAATCAACGCATAGAACATCCAGTCAGGTTGACAATCGAGAATATCTCAAATTGTGCCTTGAATGCGACGGATCGCACCATATAACTGGATGTGATGTCTTTAAGCGAATGTCTTGGCTGCTAAATGGGACTGGGGTAAAACCAAAGCAAATGCCTTAAACGCCGCAACCAGGCATACTGGAACAGATGGCTGTGCATCACAAACTACTTAACCAGCAGTCAGTCACTACTAGAGAGGTTAATAATCATCGTAAGTTAGCATCTAATATTAACGATTGTTAACATATTTTCGTATCCTTCTTGTAACCTTGCATGCCAAGTCAAAGTCGATCGATCATGGACGATGGGCCAACACTAACACTATTCGAAGAGGGCTTGGCCAAGGAGCTACGCGAAGAATGTGTCGCTAGCCCCCTATGCGTAAGCTGGACTGGAGATATAGAAAGGTTTGAGTCCACATCCAAACGGCTCAACCTTCACATTTCAGCAAGAACTCCAGGCGCCAAAATGTTCAAAATAAACGATGTTCATACTGTGAAAAGCCTGGGCATGTCTGCTAAAACAATGATGGGGGATCATGTTGTACAAAAATATCCACATCTCAAAGGCCTGCCTTTACAAAGCTATGATACGGCAGTCCCAGCTATAGTTATTGGCATAAACAACCTCAATTTAATCGCCTCGCTTAAGGTACGCGAGGGCAAATTTCAACAACCAATCGCTGCCAAAACCAAATTGGGCTAGACAGTATACGGAATGGTCAACCTACACAAGTATCACTCCGACTGTGAGCTACATGAGATGGTAAAGGAGCTCATGGCAGCAAATGACAGCTCTCCAAAAAGGAGCATGCATACAGCAAATAAGCAACGTGCACTGCACATTCTGCAAAACCAGCTTCGAAGGCAACAAATACACAGTTGGTCTACTATGGAAGTATAATCAACGGGAAAGTCCAAATACCCTGCCGAAAGCAAAGAAAATACTAACATTCCTTCAGCAAAAAATGGCAAACAATGCTCGTCACAGAGCTAAATGCTCAATTCAAAAATCTCATTATCAAAGGATACGCTAAGAAGTTAAGAGCTAATGCTATAGCAACCAGCACAGATTAGTGGCATCTACTAACATTCGCAGTTCGAAACCCACACAAACCAGATAAGGTGCGATTAGTGTGGGACGCAGCAGTCAAATCAAATGGATTATTGCTAAATGATTAGCTGATGAAAGGATCTGATCAACTTGTGCCTTTGCTGTGTATAATGTGCAACTTTCGAATGAGATCAGTTGGCGTTATGCAGAGATATAGCTGAAATGTTTCAATCGCAAAGTAGCTTTAAATCAAACAGCTGCTTCTGCCGGACGATTTCTCCGAAACGACAGGTCAGATAGATGCCTATCAGCTCAACGTACTTACACTTTGAGCGGCTTTGTGTCGTGCCTAATAACGAATTTAAAAATACTGCTTCAGCATATTCGGCGCACAAAAATAGACTGGGATGAGGAACTCACAACAGAAATCTACAATAAGTGGCGCGTTTGGCTCTCCTACCTACCAGTTATAGCCAAAATGAGCATACCAAGATGCTACTTTACGTAATACAGGCCAGAAGATTGAGAAATACAACTTCATGTATTCAGCGACGCCGGAGAAGATGCCTACGCTGCAGTTCCTTACTTTTGAATCCAATTCAAAGGAAAGATTCTTCTTCGTCTCGTTTCAGCCAAGTTTAAGGTAACGTTTATGTGACATCATCAGACGGGACACAAGTTACAGTTCCAACAATGTCACTTGTGGACACACTCAGTAACAGTCCTGTCTTGGCTCAATGCCGACTCATGCATTAAGATTAGAAATTCTGTAGCTCTCACATAAAGATTACTGGAGATGGGTACAATGGATGGGTCAATATACATGTGACTGCCGTCGCCACAAAATCGCAACGAGGTGCAGGTCCCGATTTTCTTAAAGTGACTTCATTCGGAGTGGCCAAAACCAGCTTCAAGCCATGAAGACGTCAAGGATGAGCTTAGAACTAGGTTTCTGCATATAAGAGCAGAATCCAAACAATGTAACTATGAGTAGTTGGTCAAAGCTGTGGCATACTGGTTTCTTTATAAGCAGAAACTTAAAAAATAAAGTAAACAAGACTGTGGACGCTATTCGTCTAACCGTGGATCATATCACCGGAGCCCAGATGTATAAATACAGAGAAGTACAACTAAAAAATTACTTGCAGACGAGGAAATACAGTCTGCCGTAGCAGCGCGTTTTGGAGACTGCTACTACACATCGACGATTACGCCGTAATAAAAGTATTTGATGACGAGGATCAAGAGGCCATGACACCCAATCTTCTGCAATACTGATCAAATTAATTACAGGTGATGCCTACGCCAAAGCGAGACGTTTGCAGATATGTTCTGGAAGCGATGGGTGATAGAAGTTCTACCTATAATTACCAGAAGAGGCAAATGGTATCAATCACAGTTGGCGATGTCGTCTTAATAGTCGACGAACGCAGAAATAAATAACTGAAGGAAAGAATTATTGATGTGCTCACCGCTGACGATGGCCTGGTCAGACTTTTCGCAACAATATCGGTTGCAGATCTCTGTAAGGAACACTCAAGTCTTTTAGAGATTTTATTTAAACCTAGCAACCGTTTGGTTAGGCTAACAAAAATTCGAATCAATATATTTAAGCAAAAAATGTTATTCTATTTCATTCTATTTCATTTCATTTCATTTTCGGACACACATTTTAAATTCATTATTTATTTTTAAAAAGATTATTTTTATTTCAAAATTTTTATTTTTTTAAATTGTATTTTCCATTTATTTAAAAATTTATTTTTATTTCAAAATATTCACAATATGAGTGCAAAAAAAATGTTCGGCAATCCTACAAAAAGCCTTTATAGGTCAAACGTAACTAACTGTTGTTCAGTTTTTTGGCGTTATAGCCAAACCAGATTTAATTGCGGAGGTTCCTTGAAAGATGTTTTGGCCAAGCAGATACCAATTCAACGCGAAAATATGCTGGGCATACTTTGTTTGCATGGTGACAAAGATAGGTGAAGTTGCGGTCAAACAGGTTAGTTATATGGCTTTTGGGAATAGAAAGATATTAATGCTAGGGCTTAGGTATTGGGCGGCATGCGTGGAGTGCCACTGCTTCTATGCGAGACATCCGCTTTGGATCCGAAAAAAGGCATATCTTATCGGGGAGTATCCATAAAGGAATGTTTTACTAAATTGCCGCCTGCCAAGGGCACCGAAATGGTCAACCCGGAGGCCGCCTTCTGGTTGTTGGTTACTGGTCAAATACCCAAACCAGAGGAAGTCGAAAGTGTCACCAAGGAGTGGAACAAACGTGGTAAGCTGCCCGAGTACGTCATCAAGCTGCTGGATAGCATGGACAAAAGTATACACCCAATGGCACAGTTGGTCGCTGCCTGCGCCTGTCTCAATAGGGATAGTCATTTTGTTAAGGCCTACAATAAGGTACAGTACTAACTCGAAACTTGTTTTGCAGGCGTTTAGTATAAATCTTATTTTTAGGGAACGCCAAAATCAAAATACTGGGAGTTTATTTACGAGGATGTCATGGATCTGTGCGCTCGTGTTACAAGCGTGTCAGCCATAATCTACAATAATGTATTTAAGGGATGTCCAGGCTGCCGCGAGCTGAGTCCTGATTTGGACTGGACTGGTAACTTTTGTAGAATGATTGGCAATACTGACAAAGACTTTGTAGATCTTATGCGTATGTACTTTATAATCCATGCGGATCACGACTGCGGAAATGTTTCGGCGCATACCACACACTTGGTGGGTTCGGCACTAAGTGATCCGTATCTGTGTTATGCTGGTGGCATGTGTGGTCTGGCTGGTCCACTGCACGGCCTAGCCAACCAGGAGGTATTGACTTGGCTAAATGATATGAAGAAAGCTATAGGCGATGAGCCCACTGATGAGCAAATAATCAAGTTTGTTAACGACGGTCTTGCCAAAGGCAAGGTTGTGCCGGGCTATGGGCATGCCGTCTTACGTGATACTGATCCTCGTTTTGTGCTGCAAAATGAATTTGGCCAAAAGTATTGCAAGGACGATGTTAATGTTAAGCTGGTCACACGTTGTTGGAAGATTATACCCAAAGTACTGGAAGGTCTTGGCAAGGTCGCCAATCCCAATCCAAATGTGGATGCACATTCCGGTGTATTGCTGCAGCATTATGGCATAAACGAAATGCTTTACTATACAGTGCTGTTTGGGATCTCTCGTGCTCTGGGCGTTCTGGCTCAGCTAATTTGGAATCGCGCTTTGGGTGCACCCATAGAGCGTCCTCTGGCGATTAACAGCCAGGGCCTATGCCAGCTTATAAGCAAGGCAAATAAGTGTACCTAAATGATGCGAATGTTCTGATATTCAGCCAAGTTATATAGTACGAACGACCAAAAGGCTCAATTTCTTCGCCAAATTTTTAAAATTGAAATCAAAACTTAACAAAGTTTGGTCTTTATTTAATGGAGTTAGAGGTTGAAAGGCTTATTTAGAGGGTCATGCCTTCACCAGCTTGTCTGCAGGTACATGCTTAGGTTTCCTTTGATCCCATATCCTTTCTCAAAAAGCATAACATATTTCGCGTGTCCTCAGTTTTATACCGATTATGTTGTCATAATTCGTAGATTCATGATGTTGTCTGCTCCGATAACCGAGATAGATCTTCAAAGAGTGTGTCTTTAGGCTGCGGAACCTTGCTCTGCACAGTCCAGGACTGAACAGAAAACGTGCTCCACTGTCTCCAGCTCTTCCTCATTGCCACAGCCTGGATACATGGATTCCCAACAGTTAGTGTCTTTAGTTCTTTTACAAAGTATGTCGGCGACGTTTGCCGAGAGATCGTGCACGTATTCCATATCCGTTTTTGATTTACAAATAGAGCTTAGTAGTTTCGTAATCTCAGTTTGCACTAGGCCATAGTATACCTAGGTCCTCCTTGTCTTGAAGGTCTTATCTAGCCAATTCATCCACAATGCAGTTGCCTCTGATATCCCTATTTCCTGGGAACCAAGTAAGATTGATTGAAAACCTCTCAGACATCTCATTCAGAGACAAGCGGTAGTTGTGCACTGCCTTCATGCGATGTCATCGAAGCGAGAGGTTAAGGTTTCGTCCAAACTCCACTCCTCTCTGATTGGGATATTGGGTTCCGGAGGAGTAAGGTAGCCCGTACTCTCGCGAATCGGGGAATTTCCTTTGAAAATCTTTTCACTATACAATAGAACTAAAAGTTTAACCACCTTATCCAGAGGCAGGGATCCGCTAATAGAACTGAAAGTTTAGCCACCTTCACCAGGGTCAGGGATCCGCTTATAGTTAGTACTGCGATGGGTTGAACCTTACTCAGCTTTTTGAGATTGGTCTTCTTGCTTAGTGTTGGCCATCAAATCGAGACTCCATACAGGCGGACAGTCTTCTTTAGGTTTTAAAACAAAAGTTACCTCAAATGTGATGGAATTGACCCTATTACCAAGATGGCGAATGAACCAAACTGTTTCGGTAATAAGGTTATGAAGTTCTCAGAGGGAGCATTATCTATAGTAAATGAAGGAAGGGCTTACCCTTTCAAGTTGTAGCTCGTTGTTTGTAAAAAGAGTCTATTATAAAAAAAAAGTTTACTCGTGTTAAGATAAGTTGGCTAAGAAGCAAATGACGATAAATGTTATTGATATTATATTAAACGGATGGATATATCCATACTCCCCCATAAACTGAACTTTAGTTTTGACAATTTTACCTCGAACAGATTACTAAAGAGCCGAATCCATAACCTTCTCTTAAGTACAATATATATAGAAACTTTCTGCTAGTTTGCAAGATATCGTTCGTACAGAACCTTATAATTATTAAAATTGAAAAAAAAAATCCTATTTATAGGTACTTATTTGATATCCGAAAATTTTGCTATCCAACTTATAGAGACATCATTTATAAATTTATAACGTATGTCATCGAAATTCCAAACCTAACTCATTCAGGGAGTTTCAATTATGTGATTTTGAAACATTTGTTTCTTTCCAAGATAGACGCTGTTTTCTAATATGATATTCCAACAGCCCTAAAACAGTTGGATGGAGCACCAAGACCATGTCAGCTTGATAATGGCTTGGAAAATGTATTATTATTTTTATTGATTGTGAAATCGACAGTCAAAAGGAATTTTTTGCTTTTCAATGGAAATGGGTTCAGTAAAAACAGTCAAAAGCCATTAACTTTGCCGTCAAATTAATAATGCTCTGCCCAAAGGATTATCGATTTGTCGCTATAACTTTGAAGCGGGTCGAGTAACAATAGACTCATAAGACCTTTTAGCAATCGGAAAAAAAAGGTTACTTTGGCTTGGGTAGTACCAACCCTTACTGCTCTAAACTGTATCTTTATATGACATAATTTTGAAGGCAAACCTCTAAGCTTTAATAACTCTCATTCAGCTGGAACCACACGTACCACTAATTGTGGCTTATCTAATCAATTGTTACTCTAGTGGTTAGCCCCTCTTAATACGTGTGCTCCCAGGAGTGCTCTTAAAAAGCAATTAATTTGGCCGATTGAATGCCCTTTACAGCAACAATAAATAAATAATTCAGTAAATACTGCAACTCACACCCTAGCATTTGATGGTGTTGGGGGAGGTGAGTTTAGGAGACAGACTGACCTTTTGTAATACAAAGTAAGGGTACTAAAATAGGTATAAAGCCCGCATGTCCAGGCTTGTTCGCATTGCACGCAATACACGCCAACTGTGCACGCACATACATGCATATGTGTGTGTATAAATATATACACACACACACACACCAGCACGTACAGTCAGTCATATATGTGACACTGTGCGCTTCCGCTCCAGAAACTTTGCACAAACGTCGGAACGTGGCTTTCATTTTATGTATGGCATGTTTGCAAAAAAAAAAAAAGTATTTAGAGTGTTGACGGGTTTTTAAACCAAGAGTTGTGCGGCTCTTACCATATTATTTGCATTGCGCTTGGTGGACATGCGTCTATGAAAAATGCGAGCCGGTTCCGCTTCAATTTCCGATTCCGACGACTCGTCGCCATTGCTAATCGATATGATGGGTATAATGGGTATGGGTGAAACGCTGCCGGAGCTGCAGGCGCTGCTGCGTCCGCTGCTAAAGCTGCTGGCACCAGCATTTGGTATCCTAGCGGAGGCGGCGGCAGCAGCGGCGGCAGCAACACTCAAGTGCGTTCTGCTGCTGCTAAGATGATGGGGCGTATGATGGGGACTGCGTTGATGCGAGGGTGCGGCGAGGTGCAGCGTATCTACTTTTAAGTTTGGCATTGTTTTCAAGTCAAGTTTTGTTTAACTTTTAGCTGTTTTACTTTTGTTTGTTTTGTGTTTTGTGGGACTTTCGAGTTTTCTTTTTTCGCTTTTGTATATTATATTATATATTATTTGCTGTTGTGTTTGCACTTAACGTTTGTGAAATACTTTTTTTGTATTGCATACTTTTAGGCTGGCATTTGACAGAGTGCCGTGGGGCACTTGGCGTGTGAGCGGGAGAGCGCTTGTGCGGCAGCGGCATTGTAGACATTGTAATTAGTGCAAGCGAGCTGAAACACACGAATTTTGCAGTTTTTCATTTTTATACAATTAATTTTGCATACTTTCGGGCTGACATATACAATGTTTGTGCGTGTGTGTTTGTGCGTATATATACAGTATAGGATTTAGCCGCAGGTGGCGCTTTTGCTGCTATGCTTCGGTTTGTAAGTTTTGCCGAGTGTCCTTCACATCTTTTGCACTTTGCTTTATTTCCTTTTGCTTTATTTTTTTCTTTTTTGCTTTTGTTGTTGTGCTGCTTCTTTTTAGTTGCTTATTGTTTGCCGCCGTTGTTGTTGTTGTTGCTGCTTATGTAAAAAGCTAGCTCACGCACACTCACTTACATAGACAGCGACTCGCATACTCTAGCAATATTTTATTTGTTTTTGTTGTTGCGTTTGGCTACTTTCCGATTTTGCCGACATTTTTTTTTTTATATTAAATTTTTACGCCATTGTTGCGCCCAAGGCCGCCATCTTGGCCATCATTGTAACGCACACCACAATATTGTGCATATAAAAATTTTATTATTATTATTATTTTTATGCTTGTATTGCCTCGCTGGCTTTTACTTTTTGTCTAGTCAAAACGTTTAGCGTACAATTGAAAATTGAAAAATTTATGCGCGCGGCTTTACGCATATTTTATAGCTTGCTTTTAGGCGGCGCACACATAAAAGCGTCAATTTGTTCAGCTTGCAATATCAATAAAACGAGTATAGCAAAAATATTTGTTAAGTTCTTACATTACCACATATATATTTTGTTTTCTTTAAGCCACAACTAACTAATTAAAATTTAGAAATTTTTACGCATTTAGAAAAATCACGAGCAACTTTTTTTTTTTTGTTTTTTTTTTTTTTTGTACACAATGAACAACACACTTGTTAATACATTAATTTTAAACTAAATTTAGAAGTATTTTTTTTAAATATTTATATATCCATTGCAAAAATTGCTTTGTATAAAAATCTAATTTAATCGCAGTCTAGCAGTGCCGCACACAAAGTTAACACTTAAACTGATATTTGCTTCTGCTGGATTTTTTTTCTTTGACTTGCCTATTTTTGCTTTTTTGCTATTAGGGTTACAAAATGTTTACTAGTCTCGTTTTATGCGCTCTTTGCTGAGCCGCGCGGCGTACTGTACGAGACCGCAACCCTCACTGCCAATGCGAGCTTGACATAGATGTCGGGCAGCCTGGCAAAGTCAGCGGCTGCTGTTGCTTGTGTAGGGTTGCCAGGTTGTGATTGTCAATCACTTTTATATTGATAAAATATAGAGATAGCGAATTGTTGAACTAGCTACTATTCATTGAAGTATCTTTATAAAAATAAATATATACAAATGCAAGGGGGCTCCGCCTACTGCATGTTTCGCAGACCCACCTCCGTGCGGTCTTCTTCATTCAATTTATATTCAATACTTATTAATATATATAAATACAGTCCGACACGGCGATGTTACGATTATTTTTTATTTAAATTTTTTTTAATAAATGAGTTTTAAGAGTCGCCAAAATGCGCTTTTCTGTATTTTTTCTGTAAAGATACGTTTTTTTCGAAAAATTCTAATTTTTTCCCAAAAATCCAAAGAATACAAAGACCTTTAATTTAAAAGTGGTTTGGATAAAATCTGTCGACGCATTGTCAATTTACGAAATTACAATCAATTTTTGGGTCTACTCTTTTATATGTATAGATTATTTTAACCCAGTTGTATTAGCGTACATTTAACCTTTTCTGATATTTTGTCTTCTAAACTTATCGAATCGATTTAAAAATATCTATTTTTGCGTAGCCTTAGACATAAGCCAAATATTGGAAAGCTGGCTATTTTGTTGGTTTATCAAGGTGGAAATGAGCCCCGTCCGAAAACATGATTTTTCCGTAACATTTTTTTCAGATTTCTCACAGTTTGAGTAGAAGACTCTCCACTTTGGAAATCAGTTTTTAATATTTCCCAACTATCTTCAAGTGATTAGAGTTCCATTTTGTAAATGTCAAGATTTTTACTAAATATGTGTCATTGCCGAAGGGCATTTGACTTTTTAAAAGTCGAATAACACTGTACTACAAAATCCAAAAAAATCAAAGAACTTTTCAAGTGACCTAGTGTACGTTGTAGGTCTTGACGAGTAGATCACAATAGCGTGTTTCAAAATTGTCTAACACCCCCAAAATCGCAAGTTATTGCTTAAAAACCGTTTTTCGGGTACTGCGATCACTCCCACAATCACAACGTCGCCATTTTTCAACCGGTTTTTGATTGCTTTACGGTTTTGGAAAGAAGAAGATTCAAGCTTTAAGATGATATACACTTGTTTATACTTCATACAAAGCAACTACGAGATTTTTTAAGATTTATCTAAGATTTACACTTTTTTTTCGTTTTTCACACTTTGAAGTCATTTTTATATAACATTTTGTTAAAACCCCTTTACTCTTTTACATTTAATCTTAAAAAAATATCAATTCCGAGTAAGAAAAGTCATGGTTTATTAAAATCGGTCGATAAATGCTTAAGTTACGACGCTTATTTTAAACAAGAAAATTAAACTTTCATCGACAAAAAAAAAAAGTTTTAGATGGATATTTCGTTTGTTTATGAAGATATCATAACTAAATTTGGTATATATATATATATCCTATAGCTTCCATAGGACCGATCATCAAAAATAACTTTTTTAAAGTTAGATTCGCTATATTTCGCTTTTTAATAAAGATATAGTAACCAGATTTGGCGTTATGAAGTTTTTTAGAGCACTTAAGCAGTGTGCCAAATTTGAACAAAATCGGTTGACTATGTCATATAGCTCCCATATTGCCGATCTTCCAAAAAATGGATCTTTGAACAAAATTTGTTGTATTTCGTTTGTTTGTTAGGATATTGTGACCAAATTTGGCATTTGAAAATTTTTTATAGTTCCTAAGCAACAAACGAATTATCCGATTTTTTTTGATCCACCTCCACAATCCCTCCACTTCTTTAATTTCCTCCCCTTCTTTTAATTAGATAACACAACGGATCTCAAGGTCTCTGGATGATCTCAGACACTAACTGAGCTGGCTATACAACATTATCTAACCTAAGCTTTTCTACGCAATTATTGTATTCCAAATAAACTTCTGTTTTTATATTACTTTGTCAATATTTGTATTATTTATTTATTTATTTAATAATGCTAAGTACATTTAAAAACTAACTTAACTAAATTATTATGCACTGTTTTAAAAAAGCAATAAATCAGTCATTCAACTCAACTTTTCCTCAACCCAGACCCAAGTCCACTTTTTGCTGTTGACTTGTTAAGAAGGTGTTGCATAATATGGTAAATCGCCGCTTTTTTAGCACTACCGAACTCAACTCAACAACATATTGAGTCATTCATCACAAAGCGTGAATACCTCTAAAATAAAGAATTTCGATGAATTTTTAAGATAGCTCTGGATTTCGACTACGATACCCACTTGTCGATTTAACTCTACAGTTTTTTGTTACATCAGCCAAACAATATGCAAAATCCAGAATATAAATAAATATTTTTATTCTATACTGCCACTTCTAATTTAATGAAAACTTGATTCATCGTAGTTCGAATTTAGACTCTTTGTAACTCTTTCGATTTTTTAACAAATTCCTAAAAACCTGCCAGACTTTTGTTTCCTTTTGACCTACGTTTTATAGCACCCAATTATAAGCCCATAATTATAAAGCACCTGCAATAAAAAATTCCTTAGCTATTTGGCAACTCTGTTCAAAAGCAGCACAAAAAAAAATATATCCTCGCCAACAAGTCTTACGCTCTGCTCTTCGCCAAAGTTTTTGCAAAAGAAGAGAGCACACACAGAGAGCATGAAATTTAGACACCTCACAAACACATATACACAGCAGCAGATACAAAGAGACGACGCCGCTGCGCAAATGAGCCGAGCAAAACAAAGAAGCGAAAATTTCAACCAAAGCACAACGCACAACAAAGTAAACAATGCCAAGTCAAAAAGGAATAGGCCAAAAGAAAAAAGGAAGAGCGCAAAGCTACAATTACAAAGCCAACGCAAAAAAGCGCTCCACAAGTTCCTCTCGCTATCTCTATCTAGCTCTATATTTATTTGCTTTATTAGCTGCGCCCGTTGGTATGCTACAAATTTTTACGGCGGATTATTTTGTGACAGTGTCGGCAGTGAGAGAGTGGCTTAGGGAGACTCAGCCTCCCTCTCTCTGTTGTGTTCAGTTTTCCGGCTGTGCCTTTTGCTTTGCTGCCGTTTTTCTAGCTGTTTTTGTTGTTTGTGGCCTGACATATTCCGGCGGGGCAATACTCTTTTCGCTTGGCTGCATTTTTGCCAAGCAATAGCTCCGTGTGGAATTGTTTCTATGAGTGTGTGTGTATTTGTGTGTGTGCGTATTTATTATATTAAATTTTCACGTGGCTTGCCAACACTTTTAAACACAGCCACACACACACTCGCACTATACGCTTATTTGTTTTTCATTTGTTGCGCTTCACGCTATTCAATTAGGACACATATATAACACATA
Organism: Chymomyza amoena; assembly: GCA_037043745.1. NCBI lineage: Eukaryota > Metazoa > Arthropoda > Insecta > Diptera > Drosophilidae > Chymomyza > Chymomyza amoena. The sequence goes on from JBAMAX010002013.1 coordinate 18,035, forward strand.
TATACATATATATTTTTTATTTTTAATGCATTTTAAATGTCACTGCAGGCCAGCAGCTTCAAGAGAAGGAATTTTGGGGGCAAATAAGCCCCTTTAACGAAAATTAAACAAGTCAGGTCGAAATTAAAAATGTTCTTTGTATATGAGAAGCTTAAAGAATATGCTTCACATTTTGTCTTAATAATGAAAATATACGAGGGTGGATTGATAAGTTTCCGGCCTGACCAAGAGATGGCGCCACTAGGCCTACGTTGAGGTGGCGTTCTATAGTACCATCCTTAGATAGCTTGTAGCTATAGTTTCAGCCCGATCGCCATGTTAGTTTAGATTTGAGAGCACACTAAACAAGACGCCTCTGTGTTTTTCTTGAAAATGGAAAAAAAAATTGATTCGAAAAAACATTTCTACCGCCAATTTGACGTTGTATAAGCGTAATCCAAGCGAATTTTTGCGTTGATTCATAACCGTTGACGAATCTTGGGTCCACTCCACTCCTGAAAACAAAAAACAGTCTAAACAGTGGATTGGACCAGGGAACCAACTCCAAAGAAGGCAAAAACAATTTGTTCAGCGAACAAGGTTATGGCTACTGTTTTTTGGGATGCAAGAGGTATTATATACATTGATTACCTTGAAAAGGCTAAAACCATCACTGGTCAATACTACGCAGACTTATTGCAACGTTTGAGACACGAGGTGAAAATTAAACGACCTCATCTGGCGAAGAAAAGAATCTTGTTTCATCACGATAACGCACCAGTGCACAAGTCAATCGTTGCGATGGCTAAAATCAACGATCTGAAGTTTGAATTGATGCCGCACCCTCCCTACTCTCCAGACCTAGCCCCGAGTGACTATTATGTGTTTCCTAACCTCAAAAAATGGCTTGGCGGTAAGAGATTTGCGGACAATGAAGAAGTAATCGAAGCTGTAAATGGGTATTTTGAGGAGCTTGACGAATCAGTCTATAGAGATGGCATTACTAGAACACCCCTATGAGATATATGTCAGCCTTGGAGGAGATTATGTTGAGAAATAAAAAAAATTCTTAAAAACGTTGTTTTTCTTGGTCAGGCCGGAAACTTATCAATCCACCCTCGTATGTTCTAAGAGATTATCTCTCTTGAAAATTTATATATTAAATGGACGATATTTTCTCTTATAGCTTTAAAAAAAGCTTTAAAAAAACAAGAAAAAGAAGACATAGATGACATATGACGTGAATCTAAAAAATAAAAAAATATATAATAAAAAGTAATCTGAGTTTCCTTTCTTAAATTTTGCAATAATTTGCATTTTAAACAATTATTTTATTCGTTTTTTCTTAACACCATAAACGATTTAAGAGAGCACACAGAATTTAAAAACAATGAAGTATGGAATTAATTTTATTTAATTCACTAATTCTTAGGCGGCATTATGGTATGAAATTAAACAACAATTTATCCCTCCTTCCATAGTACTATCCTCCCCGCCACTGCTACAGGCTCTGGAAATTTTGCGTAAAATAAACTTATTTTTATAGAAATTCAATTAACAGGCAAAAGGATGCGTTTTCAACGCAATTCCATACTAAGTGATTTTTCATGCAAAAATCGACAATTGAAAAGATTTAAGTTAAATGCAATTTAATATTGCAGCTACCAAAACTTTTTGCTAATGGATTGCACCTTTAAAGGTTACGATAATGGAAATTTTGCAAAAGTTAACGTGTATAATGAAATTGACATTTCTGCTGATGAAAATTTCATTACATTTAAACTTGATTTAAAGTTGATTAAAAAAAAGTTCGCCGTCAGGCAAAATAACAAATTAAATGCACTTTTAATGCATACGTTTATTTTTAAACTGAACTTTATGCACTTCATTTAATGCAGTTAATGTGTTGAAAGCAGAAATATATCAACTCGATGTGACAATATTTATTCTATAAATATGAAATGTAATTAATGAGGGTTTGACTTCTTTGGACTTTGTGACTGGGGCGTAACCTACAGGAAGTGGGTCGAATGAAATTATAACCTTTTGTTTAATTACGTATTATAAAATTTATCTGTAAAATATGGTATTATATTATTTTCTTTGGGGTACAATAGATCCACTTGGGTCACAGTACAATTCTACACCCAATAATAATAATATGGAATTTATATTTATAGTTTATATAATAAATATGTGCCTAATATGTGCATAATAATTTAGTTAAGTTAGTTTTAGTCTATTTCCCCCCTTAGTTTGAATCACGACAGTTACTACAATTTATGGTCGCCATAATAGTGCTGCCAGATCAACAATTGAGCATCTAGTGGAAAAATTTGAACCCACAGGCACAGTACAAAATGTGTCCGATAGGGACAGCAAACGACGCCTCTTCAGTAAGGTTTGCCATTTCATCATGGAAAGATATACGATCCAACAACGAGTCGAAATTGTTAAAATTTAATACCGAAATTCGGAGTCAGTGGCCTCAACTTTAAGAGCGCTACGTCCAATTTTATGGTCGTCATAATTGTCCTGCCAGATCAACAATTGAGCATCTAGTGGAAAAATTTGAATCCACAGGCACAGTACAAAATGTCCCCGTGCCAGTGAAACAAAAAAGTGCCCGTTGTGTCGAGAATATTGCTGCCGCTAGCGCATCAATTGAGGAAGACCCAAATCAGTCTCTCACATGTCATTCTCAAGCGTTGGGCATCTCTGTGACGTCATTGTGGCGAATTTTGCGAAAAGATATTGGCCTACATCCTTACAAGATCAAATTGACGCAAGAACTGAAGCCCCTTGACCACCAGAATGAGGCTCATTTCAGACTGAATGGCTTCGTCAATAACCAAAATATGCGTTATTGGTCAGGCAGCAATACACACGTTCTCCATTAGTCACCATTGCATCCCGAAAAAATTACGGTTTGAGGCGGTTTATGGCCGGCGGCGTCATTGGGCCGTACTTCTTCCGTGATAATCAAGACCGGCTCGTTACTGTGAATGGGAATCGCTATCGCTCAATGATAACCAAATATTTTTGGCCCGAATTGGATGATATGGACTTGGACAATATGTGGTTTCAACAGGACGGCGCCACAAGCCACACAGCGAATGTCACAAACGATTTATTCAAAACAAAGTTTGGTGAACTTGTTATCTCACGAAATGGCCCAGTCAATTGTCCGCCTCGGTCGTGCGATTTGACGCCGGGAGTCTATTTCCTGTCGGGCTACGTCAAGTCTATGGTCTATGCTAACAAGTCAGCGACGATTGATGAACTTCATACGAATATCGAACGTGAAATTGCAGCAGTATCGGCCGATTTATGCTTGAAAACCTTCGAAAACTGGGTTCAGCATCTAGACTTCTGCAAGCGTGTGCGTGGTGGCCATGCAAAAGAAATCGAGTTCCACACATAATGGCATCGAATGAAGAAGGAATAAAGAATTTCATTGGTTTCCAAAACCGTTTTTGTTTTATTTAAAAACAAAACTTTTATAGCGCTCTTATTGAAAAACCCTTTATATAATAGTCGGAGAGATTGTCTTCATTTAATTCCTTTAATAAGCTATCAAATTGAAATATTTGTTAATCATACCGTTTTTAGAATTCCATTCCGGCTATACGGTTTTTTCGCTATCGAAGACTATCTACAGTAAGCTTCACGAAATCTACACTATCGTTTAGAAAAACGAAATAGTTATTATTAATAGGTAATACAGTCGTGATTGAATATATAGTGGAAACCCAGTACAGTGAACACGTCCATATATTAAACACCTACATTTTTACAGAAACCTCTAAATAGTGAACCTAATTTTGAAAGCCTTTTCAAGCAAAAACCAACGAAAAACACAAAAAAGAATCAGAAACGAAATAGGGTATTCCCCTTAATTATACTTTTGATTTTGATTGCTGCAAAATCAGCTGTTTCTTGACGTAATTACTTGTTACTTTGTTTACCTTTTCATTTTCCTACAAATATATTCTAATGATATCTTGCACAAATGTCAATTTTGAACAAATAAAATGAGTTTTAAAGAAAAAAATGTCAACCGAACAGCCTTGCTACTGGGAACAAGCCTTGCAAAAATTAGTTCTCTATATCCAGATAGGACTGTAATAACTAATTAATAATTTATTAAATTATTATTATAAATACCGACACGGAATCGGAATCAAAGACCAGCGCAGGCATAAGTCTTTAATAATTATTTGTTTAAGAATCAAGCACTTACCATTTAGTGTTTAAAATAATATTCTAAATTATAAGAAAAAAACTTCGTGATTTGGGTGGAAAAAATAAATGAAAGAAAACTTTATACATTAGACTTCTTGCTCAAGCAAAGCCTACTTACTGCATATTAATATTTAATATGCATTCGATAAAAAGTTAATCGATTTATTTCGAAACATCATTGCTTGACAGCCCAACTTTATATATTTAATCTAAAACTCACTTGGTCTACATCTATTTAGGAAAAGACTGGAAAATACGATGGATCTGCTGTACTTTCAATATAACTTGAAAAATCCCTGGGCGATTCAAAGAGCTTTCGTTTAAGTATGGTCTAAATGCAACTTTGAGAACAAAAGTTGAACTAATTCTGAAAGTTTGGAGAATAATGTGAAAGAGAAGTTGATAAAAAGGCAAAGAAGTTTGGTGACAATGAAGGGCACTGGCCACTTGTGTCTAGAGATGGGCAGAAATAACCAGTGACCAACTCTTTGTTATATATTCGTTTTTGAACCAATGTGCGCTAATTGTCACAGGGTGATATGGAAGACGAAGTAACAAAATAGCCAAGGAAGTTTGGTAACAATAACGACAAGTGCGATTAGGGATTGGGAGGGATAATCAGAGAAGTTTACCAACTCTTTGTTGGATACTTATTATGTACGCTAATGTCACATTTAACATTTTTTTACTGAAAGTAAAGACGGAAGATACTTACATGGCATATACATAGATGGAAACACCACAAATTTTCCTTTTGGAAAAGACCTGTTTGCTTTGGAACAGACCTTGTAGATAGGATTATTTAATGGCAAAATTGAGCAATTAGCCAATGGACTGCTTCCTGAGAATCGTTATTCTTTTCTCAAAAGTTCAACTTGTATTTGAGATCAAAATTCAAAACTTTTTGTAATGGATGCTGAAATAAATATGGTAAGTAGAAATTAGTTCCTTGCTGAATTTTTGGTACAATAAGTTTCAACCAATCAGAAAGTTTTCAAACTTCGATTTAAATGTTTGGATTCCACAGTTAAAAACTTACTGCAGTTATATCAACAAATCGAAACAATCATGTTGGTTCAAAGTTTAAAACTTACTTAAAAAACCGATTAATTAACAAAAAGCTTTACTTACTCTAATTCAACAACTAATTTATTCACTTAATTCCAGATTTCATTATGAAAAAATGCAACTATAACATTTTCTAAAGGCATCACTAAGTGTGCACTTGTGCTTTTAGGAATATTTCACCAATAATTTTCTAAGGTGCCAAACGCTCATAGATCCAACCATCCTCACCACGATGCACCAGTTTGTCATCAACTTCGGCCTCTACGCCGCTGCCACGTCGAAAACGTATGCGATCATGCAGACGATCTGTTTGTCCTTGCCAGAACTCAATCATACTGGGTTTTACTATATAGCCACCCCAGTTGGGCAACGGCACCTCACCATCAGCACCCAGTTTAGACTTTATGCTTGCCTCCACCTCATCCAAATAGCCACGCGAGGGTATACGTTGACTTTGCGGACTTGCAGCAGCGCCTATTTGACTGGCACGCGGGCGTTCATGAAAGTATTTAAGCGAATCCGCTTTGGGAATTTTCTCGGCTACGCCCTCAATGCGCACACTGCGTCGCAAGGGCATCCAGTAAATGGTAATGGCCACATTTGGATTGCAGGCTATTTCGTCCGCCTTACGACTGCCATAGTTGGTAAAGAAAGTGAAACCCTCTGCGGTGGCCTCCTTGACCAGCACAAAGCGATTGGAGGGTTTGCCCTCGGCATTCACTGTGGCCAGTGCAGCTGCATTGGGTTCAAGTATTTCCTTGGTGTTCAGCGCATCGTTTAGCCAGTCGCGAAAAACGCAAAACGGATTTTTCACCTTAATATTTTGCTCCAGAAAAGCTGCCTTGCGTTCATGATATTTTAGGCGTATAGCTAAGAGTAGTTATAGGAATTAAAACATTAAATAAGGTTACTTTTTTGTATTTTTCCATACCTGAGAGTTCCACATTGGCCGCAGTGTCGCTCATTTTGCGCGCAATTTGCCGCAGCAGCCGCACTATTTTAGTTTGGAGAATTAATTAGTTGTATTTAAAGTTGTTTTTTTTTGTTGTATTAGTTAGTATTAAATTGCAGAAGTCACGTACTTGTCGGAGGTCAAATAAAAGTGCAATAAATCTGCGGCTTCTTATCAGCCGATAAACCTGTTTTTATGCTTGCTCTTTGTGCAAATAAATGTTACTGCATTTTAAGCGCGGTCAGCTGATTGTCAGCTGTTAATAGAAATAGCGTTGCCAGATAGTTGTATTTAGTTGCTGGCTAAAGTTTAAAAAAGTGTGTTTTTAATAGTAAATTATGTAAATAGAAAACCAAATATACTTTAACAAAAGAGACCAATGTGGCAAATTACTTTAAATAAACACGTAGGGAATGACAATTGTAGTCAAATCTGCATATAAAGAAGGTTTCGCTAAGCAAATTGTGTAGCGCCCTCTAGCGCAAATAATTGCAAAGCAATCGGTTTGCGCATAAAAGTATGCTGCACTTTTAACGTCACTTAACGTCAACTCTAGCTGAATATGTGGTACAAAAAAACGTTATCAGGCCGTTCTGGTTTTCACAATTAGTTGAACCAATTCGTGATGGAGAAGAAAATCTATATACTATACAGTCGTGTCTGGATATTGTGAACTAATTATTGCAAGGCCTGTTCACAGTATCAGGGCTGTTCACTATACAAAGGCTGACATATGTTTTGTTTAAAAATTCATTTTGTTTTGTACAAAGTTGTCATTTGTGCAAGATATCATTAGAATACAATCTGTAAGACAATGAAAAGCCTAAACAAAACAAGCAACAACGTCAAGAGACAGCTGATTTTGCAGCAATCAAAAGCAAAAAGTACAAATAAGGGGAATACCCGCTTTCATTTCTGATTCCTTTTTGAGTTTTTTCCTTTGTTTCTGCAAGAATATGCTTTGAAAATTTGGCTCACTATTTAGAGGTTTTCGATTGTTCACTAAATAGTTTGTACTCTTATGTAAAAATTTAGGTGTTCACTATATTCAGCCACGACTGAATTGCTTCACAATTTAGAGGTTTTCGATTGTTCACTAAATAGTGGACTCTATATACAAATTTAGGTCTTCACTATATCGAGGTGTTCTCTATAAAGGGTGTTCACTATATCCACCCACGACTGCCTTTTAATTTATCCTTTATTATTTTTTCTTGTAGCTAATCTTTACATGTTTATAAAAGACCTAACTGCCTTATTTGTAATTTAAACCAAGTGGACTCAGATTTTAGAAGTTTACCATTTTCTTAAACTTTGAAATTTTTGGAGTAAATATTAGAAGGACAGTCTAGAAAGAGTATTATAAACTTACCTTGTCCATTTCGATTATTAAATATTTTTTATAAGGCTTATCAAACACCTACCAGAACTTGGACCGGATGTTGTTTATGTATCTATTATTTAACTTGATCTGGCATAATACAGGAATTCCTTCCTCGCGACATGCATAATTACCATTCGCTCAAAATATTAATAATATACAAATGTGCTCACCAAAAATCAGCTTCTCTAATTCTTATGTTACATTACAAGAATTCTTCCCTACGAGGAATGTTCAAAAAGTATCACGAATTTTGTGTTTCTTCAAAAATTATTTATTTATTCATGTATAGTCTGTTTTGTCCCCTTCAAAGTAATCCCCATGAGATATTATGCACTTTTGCCAACGGTTTTTCCAATCCTCGAAGCACTTCAAAAAATCATTTTTTTTTTAATCTTGTTCAGCTCCTCCTTCGTTGCCGTCTTTATCTCGTCAATCGCAGCGTGGCGTCGTCCTTTCCTGGATCTCCTCAGTTCAGGGAACAAGAAAAAGTCACGGGGGCCAGATCTGGGAAATACGGTGGCTGCGGCATCATAAGTGTGTTGTTTTTGGCCACGATCACGAGCAACGCTGTTTGAGCAGTGCAAAAGCCAATATTTGTTCTGCCACAAATCCGGGCGTTTCTGCCGGATTTCTTCGCGCAAATTGCGCATAACTTGCAGGTAATATTCCTTATTGACCGTTCTACCCTGTGGCAAGAACTCATGATTCACCACGCCCCTGCAATCGAAGAAAACTGTAAGCAAAACTTTCACATTCGACCGGAATTTGGCGCGCTTTTTTCGGCCTTGGTTCGTGCGGCAGCTTCCATTGAGATGATTGAGCTTTGGTTTCCACGTCATAACCATAAACCCACGATTCGTCACCTCTGGAGCAAATTCGAGTCGTCGTGGACAGAGTCCAACATCTCATTAACAATGTTCATGCGATGCTGTTTTTGGTCGAAATTGAGCAATTTTGGTACGCATTTCGCGGCGAACCGTCTCATGCCCAAATCATTGATAAAAATCGAATGGCACGAGACAAGCGATATGTCTAGGTCCCCAGCAACTTCTCTAACGGTGTTTCGACGATTGGCCAATACCATTTTCTTCACTTCATCAATTTTTCATCTGTTGTTGAAGTGCTCGGGCGTCCGGCACGCTCTTCGTCGTTCACATCTTCTCGTCCTTCTGAGAACATTTTGTACCACCGATAAACGTTGCTTTGGTCTAAGGTAGCTTCTCTGTATGCCACAGTCAATATTTGGAATGCATCCGATCACCTTATTTCGTTTTTCACACAAAATTTGATACAGGTTCTTTGATCCATTTTTTTTTTGAATAGGTAAAAATCGAAGACAAGCCAAAACGCATGCAATCAAAGCAGCTGTCAACAATTAAGTGAACATTCAATATGGCCGAGCTTGTCGGCATAAGTGAGAGATATGAAAAGCAACATAACACCACAAAAAAAAATCGAAATTAGAATAAACGTAAAACGCGAAAATTGAAAATTGCGAAACTTTCTGAACACACCTCGTACATTGTTACAGGGTCCGGCACTCGAAGTGTAACCAATTAAAAAGGCCATAAATTCATTTTGGAAAATTACCTTTACTCAATTCAAGGTACAAAATGTGTAAAAATAATACTAATACTAATAATAATAGAAATTTAGAAACAATTTACTTTCGCTCAATATGGCCACCTTTTGCCTTCACTATGGCCTTGAGACGGTCCAAAAATGAATCGCAAGCTGCCCGAATGTGACTTGCAGGTATTTTGGCCCACTCGTGGACAAGGGCTTTTTTCAGCGCCTCGAGACTGTTGTATCTTTTAGTTCGGACCTTGCTCTCCAAAATGGCCCAAAGAGAATAATCCATCGGATTCGAGTCTGGTGAATTCGAGAGCCATTGTGTGGACGTTATGAAGTTCGGAACGTTGTTTTTCAGCCATTCTTGGTTCACTCGAGCTTTGTGAGACGGTGCCGAGTCCTGTTGAAACGTCCATGGTCTGACACCGAAATTTTTAAGTAAGCGGCGGATGCTACGGGTAGATATTTTCAGTTCTTTCGCCATTTGATTGGCACTTCGTCGGGGATTTCGCTCAAGTCGCTTCTTCACTTTTTGAACCATCTCACGTGACGTTGCAGTTTTTTGATGACCACCTCCATGACGTTTTGCGATGCTACCAGTATCATTGTAACGAGTTATGGTGCGATAAACGAAAACTTTATTTACTTTAAGGTGTTCGAGCTCACGAACAATCGCTGGTTGTGATTTTCCAGCTAAATATAATGCAACTACACTATTACGTTTGAAATCCATTACTGATTTTTTTTTCGCGTTTACTCACGGCAAAATGCTTTCGTGCGCTTGTAATCAATACTCTAAACTGTCATTTAGCTAACTTACAGACTGCTGATGCCCGTGCGTCAGTTGCGCGAGCGGTCTGAATTTGGTTACACTTCAATGTTCATGCAATGTTCATGCGATGCTGTTTTTGATCAAAATTGAGCAATTTTGGTACGCATTTCGCGGCGAACCGTCTCATGCCCAAATCATTGATAAAAATCGAATGGCACGAGCCAATCGATATGTCTAGGTCCTCAACAACTTCTCTAACGGTGTTTCGACGATTGGCCAATACCATTTTCTTCACTTCATCAATTTTTTCACCTGTTGTTGAATTGCTCGGGCGTCCGTCACGCTCTTCGTAGTTTACATCTTCTCGGCCTTCTGAGAACATTTTGTACCACCGATAAACCTTGCTTCGGTCCAAGCTAGCTTCTCCGTATGCCACAGTCAATATTCGGAATGCATCCGATCACTTAATTTCGTTTTTCACACAAAATTTGATACAGGTTCTTTGATCCATTTTTTTGAATAGGTAAAAATCGAAGACGAGCCAAAACACGTGCAAGCAAAGCAGCTGTCAACAATTAAGTGAACATTCAAAATGGCCGAGCTTGTCGGCATAAGTGAAAGATATGAGTACCAGCATAACGCCACAAAAAAATTTAAATTCGAATGTACATACGTAAGCCGCGAAAATTCAAAAAAAACCTCGTACATGTTCAATTATTAAAATCATTATGCTTAAATTAGATTAGAATTAGAATCTAAAACAAGTCATTTATTCGCCTATTTGTAATTATTCTCAGGGGTTTCACAAAGCTCAGTTGGCCATAGATACTAGAAGAGTACAACCAGAGTGATAGAATAGTGAAAAAATAGTTCATAGGCAGTTCTTTTATGTCCCTAATTGGAGGCTTAACTATTTTGTTATTTATTTAAATAATCGATATTTGAATATTCCCAATTTACGATTTATTAGTTATTTAAAATTTACGTTTAAATATTTCATATTTATAATTAACAAATACCAAACAAAGAAATTCAATTAATATGGCAACCCTGGCCAAATAAATGTTGTCAAGCGCAAAAATGTATAAAAACAAACAAAACAAGCGCGCCATTTTGTATATGCCAAATATATATACACGTGTGTGTGTGTTAGTGTGTGCATGTTGGCATTTACTTCGTTTCGTGGTATTCGTTTATGCCGTTATCGTCGCTCGTTTTGAGCTTCGCTGCGCCTTACGATGATGACATGCGGCCAGAATAATTTCAACACGAAAGGACGCTGGACGTGTGTGAGCGCGCAAGTGAAACGAGTGCGGAGCGCAAGCGAGAAATTATAGAGAAAGGCTGCTGCTGGCAAATACATAAAAAAATAAGAAAAATTAATAAATTCCAATAAATATAAACAAAAAAGAAATGTGGCTAAGGATCTAAACAAAATATACGCAAATAACGTGCAATTTCTTTATTGGTTATTGTGCGTGCAAAAAAAAAAAAGAATTTGTGCTAATTTTTTTCAACGTGCACGCAAAGTAGGTTAAAACATAAAAAAAAATCAAGAGAAAAAACAACAACAAATTTGGAGGTCGGTAGGAAAATAGTAGCAAAGAAAATAGCAAAAGGTAGCAGCAAAAGCTGCCATTTTCCAAAAAGCAAGAAAAATATGCAAAGCAGACGAAAAATTTTATGAAAAATATTTAAGTTGAAATATAAAACAAAAATTTGCAAAACAAATGGCTTGATATAAGTTATAAATTAAATTAATAAATTTAAACAAGTGATATTTTACAACTGCGGCCTGCTTTTACACAGTACAAATAAAAAACATAAATTAAAAACAACAAAGACACACACAGATACACACACCCAAGCACACACATACACGCTTACAAAATTACGCTACACACACACACATAAACACATAGACATAAGCGCACAAAGCCAGACGTAAATACAAACAAATTACAAAGTATATAAGCCAGCGAAAACAGCGCAACTATATAAGCAATATATGCCCATTGAGTGCCTTATATCATTTGATAATAATCCACAAGGTGTCTACTATGCTGGACAGGAGCTCTCTGGCATTGTTGAACTTAGCGTCGATGCCACAAAGCGCATCAAAGGTGAGCATCTAACATAGAGTATATACCATACACAGTGAGAAAAAGTCGAGTGCGTTATGTTAAAAGCTGATAATATAGTTGAACGAAAAAAGTTTTTATCGGAAATGTATGTTATATAGGGAAGAAGACATCGCATTCCGCCCAAAATTACTTCAAGCATTCACAACGAAGAGGAAAGTCAATAAAAGCTTATACTTCAGTCCACAGTCCATTTGAACTCTCAGATTATAAGAGCTAGAAAATCTAAAATTTCGAATTACATCAAAGGAAAAAAATATTTTTTTTTTCGATATCTGCAATCAGGGTCGTTGAGAGGGGTCGGGAGAGGGGCTCTCGGAGGGGCCCGGGCTCACGAGTCATTCGGGAAGAATCGAGTCTCAGGATTGACAGCTTTGTATTTGGAATTTGAGTTAGCAAGAAAACTCGACTTTGATGATATTATAATATGATATTATTATATTTCGCCTCAGCTAAAGCACGGAAGGCGAATTTTTAAGCATCTTGACTGTTTTTGTGAAACATATGTAAGGCTAACTTAGTTAATAAAAAACTCAAACTTCTTTGACTTGGGTTTTTTTTTTAGATCTGCATTGTAGTTTTATGAAATGCATTATTATGATTTAATCAAAACATCAATTCCCTCAGAAATCCTTTCTGTACTTTTTTTTGTATTGATCTCACACTTTTCAACAATTATGCGTATTTTCATGAATTAAGAAAATTTGATAGGGTCCCGTATCCGAGATTTTGCCCGTGGCCCGGATATTCCCTCCACGACCCTGTCTTCAGTATTTTGTATAATTTCTATATCAAAAAAAGAGAAAACGAAAATTCCTTAAGGAATACTTTTTTTATGCTTACAGATATCGTTTTCTACAACTCCCAAATATTATTATATTAGCACAGTGAAACAAGGCAAAAAAAAGGATTTGATAAGCAATAAATTACATGATGGGAGGTAGAGGCGCCAAAATAACTACAACAGTTTTTTTCATTTTTAACCACCCCCTTGCACTGTTTTGTTTTTGGTGTGCATAAAAAAAATTCTAGATTCCCAAGAAATAGATAAAACCTTTTCGTTTAATGTTCTCTAGTAGTTTCCAAGTCTTCCCTCGCCTTGAAAACATGTAAGCGTAACGCCAGGGGGCGCTGGTCATAGCGCAGCATAGTAATTTTACCGTCCCCTCTCGACCAAAATATGAACTTCTTTCATTACAAATACAATTTTTTGCATTGAAAATTTTTGGGTTACGAATTCAAGATGAATGAACTGAAAAAATACGTCAAAATTGCGGAAAGCCTCTCATCTTTTGGCATAGCTTCCTGGAATTTTTATGTAGGTTAACCATCTGAAAAATTATATCGCTAAATTCAATAATATATTAACTCATAACAAAAATAAAACACAAATCTTCTAATAAAAAACCAAATCAAATTTCTCGCACTTTAGAACCTTCATATTATGCCGCTCTATGTTTTAAGCAGTTGTGAATTACAAGCTGCTGATGTGTGGGAAAAATATTTTAAGAACATTGTTTATTGAGAACTGAATATTTAGGTTCAGACATTTAGTGAACAAATGAAAATATTTGCAAATTTTTTTATGAAATGTAAAACTTTCAATTAAATTAAAGACTTTATTCAAATTTTTATAAACTATAATTTTTGAATTTCATCAGTAATCAATATTACAAAAACTTCACTGTGAAAAATGAATAAAATAAAAATCGATAATTCCATAATCAATAATTCCTCAAATTAAAGGGTAATTTTTATCATTTCATTTTGATTTTTATAAAAATTGATTTATTTAAGTTTTTTTTAAGCCATTTTTATAAATTTAATTTGTAAGCAACAGTACAGGAAATTATGCAATTTTATGCGGTTGAGTTCACTGTGAAAAACGAATAAATTAAAAATCGATAATTCCGTAAACCGTAACCATAATTCGTCGAAATGGAAAGATACTTTTATGAAAGATTGATTTTATTTTTAAAAAACGTATTTATTCAACTTTTTTTAGATCTTTTATTTACCATATTTATTTTAAATTTCATTAGTGACCAAAGTAAAAAAATAATATAACTGTATCGCGTGAATTTACTGAAAAAATTTATTGAAAATTCCGTAATCGATAATTCCTCACAATGGAAAGATACTTTTATGAAAGTTTTATATATATTATAAGAAATTCTAAAAGTTAAAAAGAATATCGTGAGCTGAATTTGGAATACTTAAAATCAAAAACCATTAAAGTTAAGTTTTTTTAAATTATTTAACTGTAATTCTCAAAAAAATTGTGAAGCATAAAGTGCTCTAGAAAATTAGTATAGAACTTTCTGCTTAGTTAAACTTACATAAGATTTCAAAAACCAACCTCCAATTAAAGGCTCTGTAATTGTTCTTGAAAATTTTCACTTTCTGCTCTTCAAAACTCAACTTCCAACCCCGCATTTTCTCTCTGTGTAACAACTGACATACAAGCACTTTAGCTTTCCCCATGACTCACGGGGCGTATGAGTGACGCGTTATTTGTGCTCTTTTAAGTGTAATTATATATATACTATATATATATATTCTACAAAGTACTTTTTGTCATTGCATTCCATATATTAAGTGCACACAAAGTACATATCTATCAGATCTATCTATCCGCAATTAAGTATCCCCTGCGTAACCCCTCGATATAGTTCTCCCCTAATTACGCTGACACAGCTCCACCATTTTAAAAAAGTTGTATGCAATTAATCGTTGTCGCATGTTTTTACGGTCCCTAGTTAAGTACTATCTACCGAACCATACCCAGCACCTCTTTAATAGTGCTTGTTTTTAACATTTTACATTTTTATTTATTGTTTCGCTTTTCCTAGTGCGCCGCCATTTTGTATGCTTTCCTAATTTTTTTTTTCTTTTTTTTTTGGCATGCCGCCATTTTTATTTATCCATGAACTCGTTAAAGGCGTGGCAAGAACAAGTTGTGGTTTTGTTGTTGTTTTTGTAATTGTCTCTGACGTCGACAACCATAATAATGATAAAGTAGTGTACGCTACGTGCAATTGTGCCAGGGGCGGAGAGAGCCTACGGCCCGTAGTCTCGAGCTCTTGTCTCGTGTGCATTTTAATTTTGGGTTGATAGGTTTGATGTGACTGCTCTTTAGCAGATTAGTTTTTTGCATGCTTAAAATCGTAGTAGTTATATTTTTGGAAAAATGGGGGCTATGGTATCGTTTTAAAAAGAAATCAGATGGGTTTTATTTTAAAAAGATAAATCTGTTCATGCACAGTCACCAAAAGACCCAGAAACTTATTTCAAAAATGAATATTTTAGGAAAATGCATAAAGGTGTTTGGTCCCGTTTTAAAGAGACTAACCTCAAGATTCTTAGATTTTCGGACATCTCAAAAAGTAAGCCTTTTGACCAAGCTTGGGTAAATATCAATTCTGCAATCCTTCTAGTAAACTCCTGATCCTCGTTTATATTGGACTTCCATATACATAAGAGCACAAATAAGTAAGCCTGATCGCTTTTTTAACAGACTTCTTCGATTTTGATAATTAACAAATTTCAAACATTCTCCAAGCTTACTTCTTATTCAAAATCCGAATTAAAATTGACCATTCTTTGGCAAGAAGTACAAAGCTCATAATATATTTGTTAATTTCATAAATTCAGAATATAAATATTCGACTATTTACAACAAAAATTAATTTCTTTAATATTTAAAACAAAAAAAAATAAATGATGACATAGTATGGCTTAACACCATATAATAATAACTGGTTAAAACTCGGTATATTGCTATAATTGCTGAATCGACATTTAATTAACCATTTTCTAAAGAAAAGGAATATCATAATCCTATTTAAAGATATAAAAATCGATTTTTGTCTTTTTCCTTGTCAGAAAGTCTGTCTAAAGCGATCATCTCTACACTCATAGTATTAACTTGGTTTTCATGGTAAAGTTCTTTAATCAATATTTTTACACATATACCGCTGAGACCATTTGCGAGGGTGGTCCAATAAGTTCTTAGCTAATAAAAGAGAAATAAAAATTTAGGATTCACTTACCCAAGCGGTCAAAACAAAATTGCGGGTCCGATTCGGCTGAAATTTGAACTACGAGAATGCACTACATAGATAGTAGATTTCTCTTAAGATGGTAGCGCCTTTCGGCTAATTATTTATCAGACCACTCTCGTAGGATAAAGGCTACCGGTATATATTAAAAGCATCATTAACCCAAATTCTTAATACCAAAATCATTAAGGGATGTCTCTGCTAAGGTTATAAGTAAATTTATTTTCGATTTTATGATGTACACTTAGTAAATAACATCGCCGAGAGATCTCTTTTCTTTAAAAACATCTCGAAAATCGCTCTTCGGTCTTTTTAATCTGTGAAAATGCAATTTGATTTAGAAGCCCAATGGCTTCTTCAAAAGAACTCCAGGAAGGCAGTGTCTGTCAAAAGTTATTAGATCTTAGGGACTTCAAGTCAATGATTGAAAGACTTGGGCTGTTCGACGTAATGGGGGGATTCTTCAACAGAACCCCAGGAAGGCAGTGTCCAATCGTCTGTCAAGATTTATTAGATCCTAGGGACTTCAAGTAATTGATTGAAAGACTTGGGCTGTTCGACGTAATGGTGCTACATTAGTTTCTTATATATATATAAATTCCAAAACGATCGAAAGAATTTCGTACGAAACCGAGCTTGTGCTTGTCGTAAAGGTTCTATGCGACCCCATCAGAGCTCGGTACCTCCGTCAGCTTCTTCGTAGAGTTTAAAATAAATAAAAAATTTTAAGGACATCATTGGGAAAACCCTCTTTCTAAATCTAATAGGGCACCTATAGAGCTGGATAAGGAACTCAGGTTACTTTGTCTTATTCGTGTAAACTGAGTTCAGCTTGCTGTTACTTTTTTATTAAAAATAATCACGATTACAAAATTTGCCAACATAAATAACTCTCCTTTTCTTACGCTTCCAGGGATCCATGTCACCGTCAGTGGTTACGCCAAGATACGCTGGATAAAAAAGGGTTATCCGCGGGACAGCGAACGCGCCATGTGTCGTGCGTATCGTTCGTATTTGTCATCGCGTTCGTATGTGCTCGGCTCGTGTGCGGCGAATTCGTACATCGATTGGCCAGCTGGCGAATATTCATATACATTTCATGTCATATTGCCCGACAATCTGCCGACATCCTTCGATGGCAAATACGGACAAATACACTATGAGATCATAACGACTATAGAGCGCGCTGGGCGCTATCCGAAAGTATTTAAGCTGCCATTTACAGTGATACATCCGTTGGACCTAAATGCCGATGCTATCTATAGGGTGAGTTAATGGCCTAACAAATCCTTAGTAATTGATATTTACTCTTATAATCTTAGGTGCCGCTGGAGATACTCGATCGCAAGCGTTTCTGGAGCTTTTGCTGTCCCACAGGTCCGCTAACCGTCAAGTTCTCAACACCCTACTGCGGCTATGCGCCCGGCCAGAAAATACACTTTGTGCTGTACATTAACAACGAGTCCTCTATAGATATAACAGCCTGTGAGGTTAAACTCAAGCAGGAGGTCAGCTATGAGTCTCACGATCCGCAGCATGAGTATCGCTATGATAAGCATTTGATAGCGCGCAAACAATTTGGCAATGTGCTGCGCTGGTCCCGCAAGGTTTATCGTGGCTATTTGGATCTACCATCGATACCGCCCACATCGGTGAAGCCAACGTGTCCCATTAGTGTTAACTATTCGATTAAGATTATAGTCAATCCAACGGAGTTTCATTGGAAGCTGAAACTTAAGATACCACTGACCATTGGCAGCATACCCATAATGGATAGTCCTGAGACTTTGATGCGCTTTAATCGGGAGCAACAACAACATCAAGTAGTTAGTCAAAATTTACAAATATCGACCATGATGACGTCACAGCAGCAGCAGCGTCAACGGCAGCGACAGCGCAGTCCCAGCCAGCAGCTGCAGCAGCGCAGACTTCAACAGGAGTTAGCTCTAAGTAGTAACAACATTAACAACAACAATCATCCAGCACAACGTTTAGGTAGTGGATCACTGCCATCGGCCATGGATACGCCCACAAATTCAACGCCCTCGTCAACGCCAACGACTGCCGCCGTTAGGGCCATGCCAGCTATATTGGTAACCGAAAGCGACAATCCGCCTGACTATATACCCATGAGTAAATATAACTAGACTATAAGATATATTGCGAGGTTGGGCTGAAAAGTGATTGGA